>CM058044.1:51883216-52483216 GCA_030169165.1 Centaurea solstitialis | reverse complement strand
AAATTGGCTGTTTTTTTTTGTTGATGTGGTGGTTGGTTTGATAACAGATTGAAGGGCAAGTGAAAGTCCATAAATACAGCAGGAGGCGTCCATCAGAGGGATGGGAAATGACGATTGAGAAAATGGGTCCTCGTGGGAAACGTGGGGATGGTGGTGGCTGGAAGTTCAAGAGTCTGGCCGACGGATCCACCCGGCCCCTCAACGACTACGAGAAGATGTTTGTAAAACGAGAGAAACCTCGCAGGCGACGCAAGATTCTCCACCCCAAATAAACACAAAATGGGCTGTCGTAGTTTTATTCGTTGATGAAGAATTTGGTCCCTTTTGCTTCTGTTAATTAAATGTAGTAGCAAACTTTTGGTTAGTTCTATATAAATTTTATGCCAAGGATTTTGAAACCTTTTCAGCAAAACAATGTTATATGCCATAAATTGAAATGGAAACCATATCATCTTGTTGGATATGTTGGTAGGTTGGTTGGTGTAAATTCATTCAATAAAAATGTTTTTTTATTAGTCAAAATATTTTTTGTAGACAAACATAGCTTTTGGAGAGTGTGTTTGACTGCTAATTTTAAAGTGTTTTATAGGCATGTACAAATTGGTATAAATACCTTTAGACCATTATATATGATAAAAAATGAAATAAAATAAAAGAATTAAAATACTTTAAATTCAAATTTAAGGGAATATGTAGGAAGTAGGGACACCAAATCCAAATGTGTGGTAGAAAACATTGAATGATGTTTTCCCAATTGAGGGTTACATGTCTACCTAATTTCAACACCATTTTGGTAAATACATTGCACACAATGACTTATTGGTACTTCCCTTCCACCATAATTATTTTCATTTCTGATTTTGTACCATTTTTTTATATTTTACATTTTATTTTATGAATTCTCCTTTATATGTTATTAAGTTATAATTTTCTTTATCATGTATATTTGAACCTTTTCTTATGCACATATTTTAAATGTGCAAAACAATTTTACAAAACTATAAGGTACACTTCATTTTTATCACTCGTGATATGGCTGGGAAAAAAAAAAATGTTTGGGGAAGTATGTTTAAGATCGCTAAGCCTTTTTCTACTATTTGACAAAGTTTGTTGGATTAATCGATTAAAAAAATTGATAACATAAGGATTTTTCAAATTTTTTCTAAATTAAGATCAATCATTAATTTATATACGAATCAGTTAAAAATAGTTAATATATAAATTATAAAGGTATGAACACACAGTTTATATATATGAACCAATTTTTGGTTTATATGTAACAATTACGAAATTACCACTCTATTGTGCGAGTAGTCGCGAATTTGTCCGGTTAAAGCTACAATCTTTCACTCTTCAACCTTGATATTAGCCGTATAAATGGCTAAGATCACTCTTATCTACTTTACATTTTTTTACCACTTCTTATTTTAACCAAACACTATATATATATATATATATATATATATATATATATAGATCCCCTTTCTTGTACAACCCGTAGCTAACATGAAACCAATGCAACCATATACAATTCTATGAAATGTTTTCCATAATTATTGAGTTTCCATATATTTCATATTTTTATAATAATTGACTTTCCATATATTTCATATTAAATATGAAAACGTTTTATAGAATTTTATAGGATTTCATAGGGTTGTATCGCTTTCACATTAGAAATGAGTTGTAAACAATTATCATTATATATATATATATATATAAGAGAGAGAGAGAGAGAGAGAGCAAGAGACGACCATCCCTCTCGAAAACGAAGATTTGAAGTGGGAGAGAGAAAGTTCAGCACGCTCGGCTATGCTCATGTTCGCAATAAAAAAACAGTTTTCATTTGAATGCCCCTATCTATGTGTGTGTGTGTGTAGAGAGAAAGAGAGAGATAGAGAGGAGGGAAGGTTCCTAACTTCATTGAGAACCAAGAGACCATCAAAATCACACCACATGTCCGTATTTAATGAATTATTTTTACCACATTCATAATGATTTTTAAGGCATTTTCGATGGAGGTCCATACAAGTTTTCATAGAAACTACCATAGAAAAGAGTTCTTATACTTTAAACTTTATGTGAACTGATTATTTATTAGCTATATGTATATAGAAAGGTTCAAATGAGAAGTGCTAAAAAAATACGAAGTAGAGAACTGATCTTCACCACTCATCCGATCAATAAAGGTGGCTGGGACCGGTTACGGTAAACGCGATCACGGGAGATGACGCAATTATGGGGGGTAGAGATTATTAAAAGAGGGGACCCGGTCAAAGCCGCCTTATTGACGTGACTTATTGACGATGAGTGATGAAAATCACTTCTTTACTTCTCATTTTTTTTAACAATTTTCATTTAAACTTAATACTATTTAAAATACAATAGATATAAAATACATAGGAACCCTAACAAGAATTCTTATAAAAACTACCATTACAAAAATATACAAAATTGAGTGTCCCATCCATATTCATCATAAATATATTGACATGTAAAGCTCTCATTGGTTCTTCAATAAAGCTAGGAACCCCTTCTATTTCTATATAGATCTAATCTATATCTATATCTATATCAATATATAATTACCCAAATTTACCATGTTCAAACTCTAGAAGACACAAAATACCTAACCTTATTTATTGTACAAAATGAGCAATAATGTTGACACTTTTCCCTTTTGATATTTTATCATTATTATCCTCCTCCTACAACCTACATGAATAAAACACTCCAAACAAACAAAATACCCATTCTCTCCTTTTTCTACTTGCCATCTTTTAAGGAGGTTGAGTGTCTATCTTCCTCAAATGCTGACTGCAGCATTTTTCATAAATAAATGAATAAATCTGATTCCCAATTTTAAACCAAAAAATCTCTTTGGCAGGCTTACTTTCTTGTCCTTTTCCCCCTTTCTTCTGGCATTATTTGCATTGCAAAATACAAAACTATGAGATTGGAATTAGCACTTTTATCAAAACCCAACCCAAGCCATAAGCCCCACTTCATTTCATTTTCAACTCTCTTTTTTTCTTCACTTCTCTTTCTCTAGATCATCATCATCACCAGCTACTCTACAGAATCTATCTATCTATCTAGGGTTTTCAAGATTTTTCAGTATCCAGGTCAGAATCTTCTTTATTTCTGTGTTTTTTCTTAATCAATTCAGCTGATTTTTTGTTTTAGGGTTCCATGATCAAGATTCTATATAGCTTATAGCTTCTTTCACGTGCTTATTTGATTTCAAGAAACCTGCATGCTTTATATGCTTTTCTTGTTTCTTGAATTGAAGAATCTTGTTGTTAGTTGATCAAGTTTCAATCTTTTTGATCTTTCTATATGGGTTTTCATGTTTACTTGATTTCCTTCTTGTTTTTTGTTTGTTTGACTAGAAACTGAAGCTAAAATACAAGTGGGTTTTGAAGTTTATGCTAATTTAGTGTGATATATGTATAATTTCATTATATAGATATATTCAAGAAAGTTTAGAGAATCATATGTGTTTTTTCTTCATGAATTCATATGAGTTCATCAATGCTTACAAAATCATGTTTTTTTTCTTCTTTTTTTTCTAAAGTTTAAAACTTTACCTTTTTTAGGGGGACTCTGCAATTTTTTTACACTAAAGATGTAAAAAATTCAACAGTTGAATTACAAAACTTGCAAGATTTCATTCTTTACTTCCAGTTGAAATATGGCCACTGAAAGCCCAATTAGAATCATGGAAACAAGTGGAAATTGGGCATCATCACACACCGAAATGGCGGCATTCGCGAAACCATCAAGCAGTATCGGCATCGAGGACCTCGGGTTGCTCTTCAACTTTCAAGAAAAACAGAGGACTCTGGCTCCTAACGAAGCGGAAGCGCACCTCCGAGCATCGAAGGCTCGTTTGCAGCCATCGAAAACCTCATGCTTAGGCATAAAATTACCGAAAACGCTAGCTTAGCTAGTCCAAATGCTCACACCGGCACGTATGAGCCTGAAGAAGCAACTTCGATCAGACCCTTCTTATGTTGCGTATTACGCGGCCCATGTGAATTTGAACCCGAGGCTCCCTCCACCTCTGATTTCAGATGAAAACCGACATCTGTTTCGTGGTACAGGAAACGATCGAAGGTTGACGTCATTTGATGATTCTAGTGGCGCTTTGCGTTTGACTCAGAGTAATCTTTCGACTCATAAGGAAGAGTCGGATGATGATCGATCAACAAAACAGGTACATATCGGTTGCGTATCAAGATTTGACTTAATTTTCAAGTTGTTAAGAGCTATACATGCATTTTCTTCACGGATTGCGGTTAATTGTTGTTTCGTGTATGTTTTTTATGAGAAGTTATGGACACCCTTTTGGATATATAGTAATCTGACTACGTACAGGCCTGTTTGCTATACATGACCGTTTGGTAGTGCTTAATGGTGTATAGAAATGGCTTATTCATTAAGCTTAAAGAGGGGAGCTTTATGCAGAAAGCCAAGTTTTTCCACGCCCCCCTGTCATTAAAAAGCTTGTCAATCTATACGGACAGACTAATCTACACAGATAACTTTTATACGGGACTTGATGGAAAACCAACCAAACATGCCCTACATTGACTTGTGTAAAGAGCAAGTTGATGGTCAGATTAAGGGGTCGTTTGTTTTTTAAGAGGTCTGAAGTCTGAAGTCTAAATTCACATCTAAAAATAAGAGGTGGATGCACCTCTTAAAATTTCAGAGGACGGTAGGAGGTTTTTAGGTCTTTACTTAAAAATAAAACAAACGGTCTCAAGTCTGCAAACCTCTTAAATTTTCAGACTTAAGAGGTTTTAAGAGGTAACTTTTAAAAAAAAAGGCCCCTAGGAGTTCAAATCAAGATTTTTTTTTTTTTTTTTTTTTGTAGTTATAAGTGTTGTTAATCTCCATGCAGGAAGATTTTCCTCGATCTCCATCACCTTTGCGTAAACAATCTCACTCGTATACACATGAAGCAACACTCGAGGAAGCATATAATCATGATGGTGAAGATACGTTGCAACTTTCGTACTCCGATCCTGCAACTATCTCAACCTCATCGTCCTTTAACAGAAGTCCGATCAGCCATTCGGAAGACGATGTTTCCACCACTGCGGATGTTACGGAAAGTCAAAGAGAGCAACCGCAAAGAAGTATGTTTCAAGTTCAAGGCTTCCATCCTCAAATAGTCTCACAAGGTGAAACATATATCGGCATGAATCAATATCTGCAAATTCCTTCCAATTTCGCCCCTGAGGTCCAACGGGTGATTCAGTCATCTGGGTATGCATCCGGTTCAGCATACGTGATGTCGGGAAATCACGTTTACCCAAATATGGTTCCGCCCGGATACTACCCTCAACAATACGTTGGTGGGTACCCTTTCAATCCCGCATCCGTTTCACCATACGTAACTGGATACCTCCCTTCTAGTCCCGTCCCTATGCCTTTCGACATAAACGGTTCTCCAACCTTTATCGGTCAGAATCATGGAGTTAATTTGCAACATTTGAACAAGTTTTACGGCCATCTTGGGTTACCGATTCAACCTCCGTTTGCTGAAAGTTTGCAACTTTCCAACAGTGGAAATGAGCAAATACATAAACAGCAATCTTTAGGAATCATGGGCCACAATAACTTGAACTTTGGGAGCCCGATCAATACAGGTGTTTTGCAGTTTCCAAACTCGACTTTCGCTAGTCCACCGATGCCTGGATCCCCGGTCGGTGGGGTCGGTTTCCCCGGTGGGAGAAACGGAGTTAGGCCACCGTCTAGTCCGTATGGTGGATGGCAAGCTCGTAGTGGACATCAGGGTTTCAAAGATCCGAAAACGTATTCTTTTCTTGAAGAGCTGAAATCTGGTAAAGGTCGCAGGCTTGAGCTTTCTGATATTTTCGGGCACGTTGTTGAATTCTGGTGAGCAGTGAATGAATTATAATGAAAAAAGTGTATTTGGTTTGTTTAGAAAAAATAAAATGTCGTATTTGTGACTATTAACGCAGTGGCGATCAACATGGGAGTCGATTCATTCAACAGAAGTTGGAAGTGTGTAGCGTTGAGGAGAAGGAATCCGTGTTTAAAGAAGTTCTTCCGAATGCTTCCAGTCTAATCACCGATGTTTTCGGTAACTATGTTATTCAAAAGGTGACTTATGCCATGTTTGGCAACCATAAACTAGCTTCTTCTTTTTTGCGTATTATTGAAAAAGCGTTGTTAAGTAGTGTTTCAATAAGCTCCAAAGGCTTTTTTCACTTTTTTTTCTTCTGATGATGATACAACTTACATTTTTGCAATTAAGATCTTAACATGTTATTTTAGGACAGTGTACAATGTCATCTAGCTTATCAACTACTCCCACCGTTGCAAAATAAATGTCCACAATGAAAAAGGCACGGTTTTAGAAATGTGTAATTATTACACTTTTTAATTAACCAAAAGGACAATTTTACCCTTAATTACAGAGAGAAATTTTCTCCATCTCGTAATAATTAAGGGTAGAATAGGAAAGTAGACATTTTATTTTTAAATTGGTTATTCTAACATAAACTAAAATAGTAATGTAGACACTTATTATGACTAAGGTTTATCAGCTAACAACTAGCTTATGCCAGTTTACCAAAGGTAGCCTTGGTATTGTAGGTTGGTTAACTAGCTAACAACTATTTTATCAACCAATAGCTAGCTTATAGCTAGTTTGCCAAACGTAGCCTCAGTGTCGTAGGTCGGGTAATTTTACATGCTAATTCTATTGATCACTTAGTTCATGTGTTGACTTTTGGTGAATTAGTTTTTTGAGTATGGAAGTGGTGAGCAAAGGAGGGAGCTTGCAAACCAGCTTGGAGGTCAGATATTGCCTTTAAGTCTGCAGATGTACGGCTGCCGAGTCATCCAAAAGGTACAAACTCTCAATCGATGTAAAGGAGTTCCAAATAGGGTTAATTACATGGGTATGTATCGAACTTGTCACGTTTTATCATTGTATGTACTCAACTTATAAACTTACCATTGTATGTATCGAACTTTCAAAATTGCCATTGTATGTATCCAACTTTATCAAAACCTCAAGTTCGATACACTTTCGTGACAAGTAGAATACATTCAATGATAGGTTTGATAAAGTTTGATACATACAATGACAATTTTTGAAAGTTCGATACATACAATGGTAAGTTTATAAGTTGAGTACATACAATGATAAAACATGACAAGTTCGATACATACCCATGTAATTAACCCTTCCAAATATTCCTATTTTGTACCCATTTTGACCTGATGATCTTGTAACATTTGATGATGCGGATACCTGTGGGTTACAGTGTTTAAACTTGACATCCATGCCATTAAATGTTATCGGTAGGTTATTTGTCAAAATGGGTAAAAATATATAGTGAAATGTCTAAAATACCCCTCAGTAATGATAAGAGTTGAGGAACATGGTGGACCAAAATCAATGCCATGGATATTTCATAATGTTTACTTAGCGGGAAAAAGGCAATCTCAGATTCAGACTTTTTATCGAAAGGAAAATGTTGCATTTATTTTGGAAACGAGGATCTAATAGCAAAAACATATGTCAGGCCCTTGATGTTATCGAGCTAGAACAAAAGATCAAGCTTGTTCGTGAGCTAGACGGGCATGTTTTGAGATGTGTTCGTGATCAGAACGGAAACCATGTGATACAAAAGTGTATCGAGAGTATCCCGATGGACAAAATAAAATTCGTAATCTCATCTTTTCGTGGTCAAGTTGCGGCCCTTTCGACACATCCGTACGGATGCCGTGTCATACAGGTGCAAACGCCACTTCCATTTTGTATCCTTTATTTGTTCCGTTTTTAACGACAAATTCTTAAAATGTTGCTTATTAAATTTAACCTTTCTTTTGCTGTCAATAGAGGGTTCTAGAACACTCTACAGATGAACTACAAAGCCAGTTTATAGTCAATGAGATAATGGAATCTGTTTACACCCTTGCACAAGATCAATATGGCAATTATGTAACTCAGGTTGGGATTTACTGGGCCCGTTTTGGTTTAGTTTTTATTTTTATTTTTTCTGCAATTGTTTGTGATTGGTCGTTTAATGGTTACGCAACTTTCAGCATGTGCTGAAGAGGGGAAAGCCCGAGGAAAGAAGCCAAATCGTACACAAATTGGCCGGCCATGTTGTACAATTAAGCCAACATAAATTTGCGTCAAATGTCATCGAGAAGTGTTTGGAATATGGCGATTCTACGGCTAGGAGTATCCTGATGAAGAGATTGTTGGTCTGGGTGACGATAGCGAAAACTTATTGGTGAGAGTTTGTTTTTTTAACTTTTTTTCTTTTGCTTTGTTGCTTCGATATCGTAGTATACCAAATATGATTTTGATGTTGTAGGCAATGGTGAAAGACCAATTCGCGAATTATGTCATCCAGAAGGTTCTTCAAACATGCACGAAAGAGCAACGAGAGGTGCTGCTCGGCCGTATAAAGATTCATCTCAATTCACTGAAGAAATATACTTACGGAAAACATATTGTCACGCGCTTTGAACAATTGTACGGTGAAGGTAATGTCGATTATTTTGTTCTGTCGTCAATTTTCGACACATGGAAATGATGGAATTTAACCTCTTGTGTTAAATTTTGTTACTTGCAGAAGTTGAGACATCAGGTTCGTAACAGGTTACGGAAATTGGAAAACGAAAATGGTATATTTAAAGGATGGGTTCGTTAGGAAGTTATGAAATTATCGAACTACGAGTCGATATGTATAGATGGTGTTTTTAACAGTCAGTCATGATGCATAGGATGCAGAATAGTGATGATCCTCCTTGCAGTTGCTGCTGCAAATTTGTGAACATTTATCAAGTGTGTGGTTGTTTGAATATATATGTTTTCTTGACTTAATGGTTTAAGCTCCAAGACCAAAACACTACTAGTAGATTCAGATTTCAATAATCGAATGAGTCGAAACATTTCATACCAAACAAATCAAGAAATGATTCAGCTGCGAAACAGTAAATTACAAACCTCTTAAAATTTTGGTCGCTTTCATTAAGTATGCCGATATCTGGTGTCTTATACAAGAAGTACGTAAATAAGCTTAAAGAGATCAAAAATGGGCCTTTCGTTTGCGGGCAGTGTATTTGGAATCTGGAGGAACAACGTTTCCTTTGCTCCTCATCTGCTCCTTCTTCTTTAACACCCACGCTCTTGTTTTGCCTTTCTTGTTAGCTTTTGCTTCTTTCGTGGCCTGTGCCTATCTGAAATACACACCTGTAGAAACGAATTGAAAAAATGATCAGACAAGTTCGGATTTTTTGGAAACAGATTAGATATGCTTATTGACCTCAAAAGATCAGATTGTAATTCAGCTGCTTACAGTTTGGTTCTCTTCATCGCCACTACTCTCATCATCTGAGCAACTGCCTGCGTCTTCGCCTTTGGCACTTGGTGTGGCCGTGCTCATAGATGGAGGCCCACATGTAAGCACAAGGTATTCTTTTCTCTTCTTGGAGCTGTTTGAAAGATCGTTGGAAATTAGTGTTTTCAAGATGAACACACAGACTCTAATCAGTACTTGTTTAAACTCAAAGCTCGTTAACTTTTTCGTCAAGTCTATAAGAATTTTATTAAGGAAACATTATGGGATAACAAGGCGATACCTGTGGGGGTAATCAATGACTACACCTCCGGCAAATCCAGCACGCATTGCAAAACTTAAGATTAGCTCTCGTTGTGCGTTATTTTCAGGATATAATTGAAAAACTGCCCTAGCTCCCCTGCCCAAACATCTATAAAGTGATCCAAAGAAAGCCCTGCAAAATAATAGAGGTATTTGAACAGAAATGGTGAGTATTTCACTACTGCTGATATCATAACAAATTCTACTTCTTCGGTTACAAACTCAAACCAATCTTACAAATTTTTACATCTTTTTTATTTTTATTTGTAATGATTATTGATTTTTATACCAATTTCAAGAGTGATAGTATGTAAAATTCATACCATCTTCGATTTCAGAGAGCTGCATTTGGCTTTAAAAATAAAAAACAACGGAACCATGATCACTATGTACACTTGAAGAATAAAGAGATGGGATGGTACATACTTCAATCTCAACCGTGGTTCATGACAAGATTTATCAGCATTGCACAACCACTGCACAATCAAACAAGCTGTTACAATAATCACTAACTTCTACTGAAAGTTCTCCTTTATATACAAGCTCAAATAATCACTGTCCAAAGCGGCTAATCATGTAAAACTGCCTTAAAGATAGCGTCTTACGAAAAATTATAGTATATGCATAAGACGACTGATTGATTGGCAGGAAGGAACAGCTATAAAGTTATCAAATCGGCTTACGCATATGCAGAAGATAAAGATAATACTATCTATCCAACAGGTCACTGTAATCCTACTTATCAACCAGCTCAAGCTAAGATGACATAAAAATACTAGAGTAAAACTTAATAGACCGATATAAAGCAGAAATTTAAAACGAAATCTTACTAGAGGGATTAGATTCTAAAAATATTGAAATTCGAAACAAAAATGACATTTCTTAGAACCTTTCTATCATTTTCTCATGTTAAAGTTGCTAAAAGAAAAATGCCATAGACATGTTGACCAATGCATCACCATAAAAGAATAGCAAAGAAGATAAAACTTCAAAAGAAGAAACACAAACCTGAACAGCTGAGATACTGATGGCACCATCAATCAATCCAGGACGAATTCCTAGGCCCTGCATATGCAATAAGTTACTTGCTGAATTTTAAGAATGAGCAATGATGAAAAAATTGAACCTATCATGTCATTGAACTTTAAGACAGAATAGCTTTCCTAAAGAACATTCAACATTTTTGCCACGATCATAAGATAATTGCCTTAACATGTAAGACCCATTTATAAAACTGTAGATGGCAAGTTTGCAGAATCATGGAGCAGCTTTTATTTAACTTTTTAACAGTTAAAATCGAGACTATCATGCAACTTTTTTATAGACAAAAAGATTGTGATGCTTTGTAGAGTATTTCATTCTGTTAAGAACTGAGGAACTAAGATATCTTAAGACTTCAGACAGATTAAAGAACATAGCTCATCAACCATATACATGATGTGTATTGAAACCTAAATGCCGTGCTGTTAGCCTACTGGACAGCTTAAAAAGTCACCGCTTTATAGATATGGAGGATAATGTGGTTCACAGTCCATATGTAAATCTCACAAATGCATTATAAAAATAGCCAAATAGGAAAATAAAATGGTTACCTGACCCATGTCACCAAGTATGAGATCGCCATCAGTTTCCCGCTCCAATGCAATATCTGGATTAGATAAATTTATATATAGGTATGGCCAATAGATAAATCCGTTTCCAATGCTTTTAAGGAGAGAGAGATAGATGGAAAAAAAGATTGAATTGAACAAGCCCAAACTAATACATACCAAGCATCGAGCGTGATATATCTAGACCAATCCATTGATGTCCATTTTCAGATATTGTTTCGCCACTAAGTCCCGAACCACAACCTGACAATCATGAGAGCAAGAAACCCAGGCATCTGATTATTTCAAGAAGACAACTCAAAATAGCTTAGCAGCTCATTAACAACATTCATACATGATATATATATAAGATGTTTTGCATCTGGTTCTCAGGATCCAGTCTTGTTCCATGACAAAGGATCTCACTAATCATTCAAATTCTCAAACCTAATTGTTAGAACACACTTGACTTAACTCTTCAATAAGACATAGTATTAAGAGCATTTGAACCGTACTCCTAGCTACTACCTTCATTCCTCGTATCCGATACACCAGTCTATGACATTTTTGTGGCTAAAAAACTGCAACTTCACTTATCATTTCTAATTACAATCTTCAAAATATTCATTTTGACCTAAAAGCTCATTACTATCTATCAAAACATCATAGATTTATCCTTTCATTCCTAAAAAGTAAAAACCTAATAAAACAACAATCCACCTGATGAATTGCAAGAATAAACAAATCCACATCCAAGTCTCAAGCCTTTCAATGTAAGATAACAAGAGATAGAAGAAGCAATTTACCAATGTCAAGAAGCAATCTAGGGATTCCATCATCAGGCAAAGCAAGAAGCTCCAGTGCTCTCTCTGAAAGCTCTGCCTTCAATTTCAATTCAATACAACTTTTTAACATATTACATACAAAATCATAAAACCACACTAATTACATACACACACACACACAATATATATATATAATACACATTCATATGAACATATATATACCTGAATTCCAACGATACGCGAAGAAGAAGTGTATTTTCGAGCTTCAACATCGTCGTAGAATATCTCAGGTGGCGCTTGCAGCTCCGGCCTCGACGACATCTATTCCGGCGGCGGTGACGGCGGTTGATTTTAGCGGTGGAGAAGAGGATGCTCGGCGGTGTATTGCAATGCACAGAGGGTTTGGAGTCAAAAATTAGGTTTTATGTTTTAAAAACTTTTTATACGTATTAAAATAAGTCAATTGCATTTTTTTCACCTTAGAGTTAGATATCACTACCACTTTGGTCCCTTGAGAAAACTTTTTTCCTTTTCTTTTGTCTTTCCATTGTGATTTTTTGTTTCAAATTGGTATGCTTCTGCTCGTTGTTGCACACTTGCCTCCGCCTCTGCTATCGACCTCCACCTCTTTGTAGTACTATGTAGGGGTGTGCAGAATTCGATTAATCTGAAAAACGAACCCAAATCTGAACTGAAAATAAGATATTTATGCAAAATCTAAACATCATGAAACTAAAAAACCGAAACCCGACTTTTAGGTGAATATTCCGGTTTGGATCAGGTTTGATCTTTGGCCACACGGTCAATCCGAAAACGCGAAATTATATACTTATACTTTAGATATTATATAAATATATTTGTATATCAAATTAGCTATTGAAAATCGTAAATTCTAATTTGTTTGATTGAATGTTTTCTATTCTTAAACTTACTATCGATTTCATTAGTCAATATTTGAATTAAATCATCAACGTCGATTGAATTTATCATTAACATCAATTATCTTTATATACTTTTTGCATTATAATAATACCCAAGCCCCATCGACCTCAACGCAAAACCTGACCAACCCAACCCGAAGTAATCCAAAACCTAAAATTCGGGTTTCGATTTTCATATCCGAAATTCGATCTGGTTTTTGGTTTCTCCATCCAAACTTGTCCGCCCCGTCCGATGCACACCCCTAGTAGTATGAAACTATGAATTGATAGTGTTTCAAGCTCGATGAAGTTTCCGTGATTACGTTTGTTAACTTGATCGTTTATTGATTTGGGTATATTGGGTTTAGTTCATTTTCTTTCCAAATAAATTTGAATGATGCATATCGTTTATTTTGTTATATTGTTTGAAAAACTACACATTGTACACAAATTTCTTCAGATTATTGTCTTATAAGGAAATTTGTGACAAAAATGTTTCTGAGGTAGGACAAGATTTCCCTCCAACCTTTTGTGTAATTTGTTTATCTGTTTGTCCTCATCCAAAAATTGAAAAAACAGTTCATCAAGGGATCCTTGAATCTCCAAGCCCTTTAGTTGTGAAAATTCATAAACTAAACATCTTCATACAATATATCTAATATGGAAAATTGCTAAGAATGAATATATTTTAATGTAGTTGCTATTAAAAATACATATTTTCAAAAGAAAATCTATTTAGTATCTAATGTTTAGGTGACGTTGACATGACACAAACAACATTTGATATTTTAGAAATATTTCAAATAGTTCTTTAAATATTAACGTTCTAAAACTATAGACAATTTTATAAGTTTAACATAATGCCATTAGAGCAGCTTGAGAGTAAGTAGAAGTTGTAGAAATAAAGACGCTTAAATGTACATACATATGGTGGAACTACGTTGAACTGATACCAAATAACGTCTTCCAGATATAGTTGAGAGTTGACTTTGAATGGGAAATCAGCGATGGTTTGGACATAATCACATAACAAGAAGATAAGCAATTAACATGTCAACTTGAAACATTTCAGATGATCTCCGATAGAAGTATAAAATACACACTAGTCTGTAGACCCTAATTTGAGTTAAAGAGCCGATTCAATTTAAGTGGTTTGTGTACATCTAACACTGTAGTCTGTAGACCCTATTTTGAGTGAAACACGATAATACATCAACGTTTATTCCTGATCCAAAATTTTAACGTAAAACCAACAATTCAATTCATTAACAAACAAATTGAACTTGAATCTTCCTAAACTCTGGCTTAATGAGAAAAGCAAAGATTCTTAAAACTTTAACCCTGAATGGATTGCCACCACTCCTCCCACAAGATTTTCATACTCCACCTTTTGAAACCCGGCATCTGCGATCATTTTAGCAAACACATCCTGCAAACCCACCAACTTAAGTATTCCGATAAAACTTTAAGGATTACAAACGATGTTGGTTATGGTCAAAACGTATACCTGAGGAGGAAAACGTCTAACACTCTCAACCAAATATTGATAAGAATCGCGATCTCCTGCAACTAGCTCTCCTAGAGCTGGAATCACTGAGAACGAGTACGAATCATACCTGATCAATAAACAAAAGCCCCTAAGAGTTGGTCAAAAGAAAGTATAGAGTCTTCCACTTTTCGACTTCATTTGTTTATTAAATCCAAGATTATAACGTTCCCGCTAAAGATTGGGTCAAAAGAAAATAAGTCTTCCACTTTTCGACTTCATTTGTTTATTAAATCCAAGATTATAACGTTCATCAATTTTAACGGTAAAATGTAATTTGTTCAACACTCAAAAGTCTTCTAACCCAATAACTGCTCTAATGTAAGTTGAAAGATACTTACAGCTGCTTGAAAACTGGAGTTTCTACATGGCTGAGTTCAAGGCAAAGGAATCGCCCTCCCTTTTTCAGTACCCTGATTCAAAAGTAAAGGTATTTCTGCATTAATTTGTCAGGTATTCTACAACAATAAATCAGAATGTCATCTAAAGTGAGGTGGTTAGAGAAGTAAGTACCTGTATGCTTCATCAAGAACTTTTTCAATGTGTGTAACGTTCCTAATACCAAAAGCAATAGTATAACCATCCATTGAACCATCCTCGAACTCGAGCTTTTCTGCATCTCCCTCAACCCATACCAGGGACCCTTGATCTCCAAGCCCTACATAATAAGTTACAAGACGACTCGTAATTATAGCTTTTGCATCATCTATCTAAAGAATATATATATATATATATATGTGTGGACGATGAACTTTGGTTTTACCAACACTTGCCTCTTTCATGGGCTCGCTTTTTGCCAACATTCAACATATTTGGATTGATATCACAAACGTAAACCTGAGTTTCTTCCTGCAAATCCTCTTCGAGAGTGTCTTCTATGGCTCTACGATTACACTATTGATGGTTTCTAGGATCCTGAAAGCAACATCTCCTGCAAAATTTTAGAAACATCAAATTCCATGAAAAGGAAGAACGTATTTAAAGCCTCCAACTGACGAAATAGGCGGTTGGAGCATTTCACAATGCATTCAATAGGAAAGAAAGTGTTATTCGTCAAAAGGTAGCAGAATAATAATGTCAGGATCAAGTCTCAGCCAAGGTTCTAAATGGCGTGAAACTCTTGATTCATAGTTCTTCTACTTTTAAGTTTTAAAGCAGAGTTAAAATGATATGCTTGGTGGACAGCTATATAACCTTGGAATTGGGACAAACTAACCTGTTCCACCAGCTACATCAAGATGTTTCATCCCAGGAAATGGACTCAATTCGAAACCAATCTGGAGAAAGAGCAAGCATTAATAAGAAAAGAAAATTCTAGTGGACAGATGATGGAATACAAAATTGAAAAAGAACTTTGCACTTTACCTATCTTTCCACAACTATGTAGTCCACCACTCATCAAATCATTCATAATGTCATAGTTTGATGCAACCTTGGTGAAGACATTACCGACCAATTGGCTTTTTTGTTCTTCATGAATTTCTTTAAATCTCAATGCAACTACTGCATCAATATAGGAGGGTTATCTAACTATGGAACAAATCATGCTAAATGGCAGGCTGCTGATATATTCCTTAAGAAAGAATATCAAACAGCAAGGTTGACCTACCAAAGCTAGTGGCATGGAATGTAATGTAGCAGCAGGAGTAAACATGGGTAATAACTTTCTCCCCAATCTCCGAGCAACCATTCTTGACGACATTCTTTCAACTCTGTCAGACTCAACAATCAAAATAAGGGATCAATCAGATGGATCTTGTTTCCAATTCAGCTATATAAATCTTTACTACCATATATGGGAAATAAAAACCCATCTCATGGCCATACGTTTCAATAAGGACGGAGAAATGAGAAGCCAATTTAAGCACTGAGGCCAAGTCACAAGTGAACCCTATTGCACATATTCTAGCAGGCATAGGGGGGGGGGGGGGTCAAGAATGCAAAACACACTATGCACACTCTATTTTCTATGACAAATATAAAGCCCAACAAAGCAAACAATACATTTCAAACAAAAATGGATTGATAAAAAAGAGACAACATAACCACCACATAATATGGAACTAAGAATTCGTATACACCAATCCCATGTCCCTTTTTTTCTTCTTCCTTTTTGATGACTCGTTTTCCTATTTATCTTGTATCTGGAGATATGCTAATTTACTTGATCAACATAAACAAAACAATAAAACAGACCAACTATACAACAAAGGACAACTATGAGCATGTAATCATACTGTAAAGTTTAAATATTTATGAAACAAACTAACAACACAACCCAAGGTAGGTTCAGCCTTGAAAACTATAACCTAATTTTACAGCCTATACAACCAAATGTAACAAGAATCTCTGTGGTTTAAACCTAGTTGATCAACAATCAATTAAACCCCCTAATTTATTCACCTCTTACGTATCCCAACCTCTTGTGTAGACGATCAGCGAAAACTACCGCCGTGAGTGATCAGCGTCACCGCCTGAGAGAGACGAGAGTGAGTGCCAATAGCTATTGATTGACAATTAACATCACAAATTGTAAAAAAAAACAACTTTCATGAATGTGGAAACCCATTGAGACATTTTATCAAACACCTTGCCTGCATACTGAAAAAGATCAAATATAAACCCCCAAAAACTCATTTTTATACATGGGTATTTCAATTGGAACTGTTATAATGCATAGCAAATACACATACACAATTAACAAGCAAAAAAACCACAACACCCAGAAAAGAAACGTGCACTATGTGAGATAAAAACCACAATTTGAAACTCTATTCGGTGATTATACATACTACCCACAATAGAACAGAGGCAACCGGAGCCGCCACCGGTAGAAGGACAGTCACAGTCGCCGGATCAACAGTTCAATAAGCAAAAGAATTGAAGTAATAGAACAACAGCCACCGTGATGGGATGGATCAGATGTTTTTTTTGGGCAAAAATCTTTGTTTACTAGTAACCCACCTTCTACAAAAGAAATTACAAAAATGCCCACCAACTTTTAATAAGTTTGTATTTTGTACACCCAAAGTATAAAACTTTCCATTTTAGTCATGGTTATTAAATCGTTTAGGGTGCGTTTTGTAAGATATAACATGACCGAACATGACATAACTAGTTAAATGACTATATATATATATATATATATATATATTTATATAGGGGGCCATTTATGGGAGAACTTGGTAATTTGTGAAAACTGTGAGAACCAATATAGACCATTTATTTCAATAATTAATAACTTAAAAGAAAAGGAAAAATAAAATAAAATAACTATCGGGCAATATTAAAAAATAAAAAAATATTAAATTTAATAAATGAGTGGTCCATATTGGTTCTTATAGTTCTCACAAACTACCGAGTTCTCATTTAATTATATATATAGACGAAAGTTCGACTGCAAACTTAAATTTCATTGTGAACATAAGAACAGCCGAGGTGCACACACCCACTACTTGAGAAAACTGAAAGTGTGCAAAAATGTTGGAAAAATTTTCCAACGAAATAAAGTGAATAACAAAAGCCAAAAGGTAGAAGTTATAAAAGTAGAAGTAGGTACACAAAAAATGGATGGAGGCAAGAAAGACCACACATCCCTAGTCTAGCAAATGGCTATGTTAGCCTAACTCCTAAATCAACACCATTTCAAACATCTATCTCTACAACTCTCGTTTATACTTAGGCTAGCAGTACCCAACCCTTTTGAGCCTTGTGTTACATCGGTGTCACACCAGCTTTTCCATAAAACCTCTATAAGTCCTCTGGAGTCCTCTCTGTTAAGTACCCGAATCCTCCAAACCAAATACCCAATACAATTAAAAAAGAAAAAAAAAGAGCGTGAGAAAGGAAGAGGAGCGGGTGGATCGGTGTCTCCATGCCGCTGGGCGTATCATGCTGCCAGCCCGCTGGAGGGCGTACTAGGAGCCTGCCTGCACCACCTTGCCGCTGTTACACTTGGCCTTAGCTATAGATCCACAACCCTACATAGGTCCCAAATCTTGTGTCTCCAATAACTTGTATATATATATATCCTATGTCATTTACTTGTTAGTACCTAAAAAATTGTGTGTAAGCTTATGTAGTTACTCATCACATATACAAATAGAACATAAAATCCAATAATGACCCATATATGATCATAAACAACTAGATCCATTTTCAAATATTGAGACCCTAGATTTTCACTCAAAAAGAAATGATATGAATAAGAAGGGTTAACTGAGTCCAATTATCAAACATGTTGTAATCTTGAAAGGATGCCCATCTTGCAATAGAACACATGAATTGAATATGAAAGAAAATGAATTTTCATTACATTGTATATAATATAAACTTTTTTCACATGTATATAAATAAAAATGAATAAAAGTATGCTAATTTTCCTAGTTTCCAAACTCAAATTATACATGATGATGATATGACAAAAGGAATTAATGATACTTGAATACAATTTAACAAATTTTGTGATTAATTTCACAAACAAATTAAGCAAATCCCTTGACCCCCAACAAAATCATCGATCTCAGCCTCCATATACATTCATTCCCCCAAAAAATGTAGATTTATATATCCAAGTTTTTCTTTTTTGAATTGGATGAAGATTAATGGTGGATGTCAAGTGTGTATGTATGTATGTATATAATGTGTGTATGTATTGATTTGGATGGACTAGTAGTAAGGGATTACGGGCGGTGGTGGAGAAGCGTAGGAAACTCCGAACACCGGTGGAAGAGGCATGTTATCGAATGGTGGTGGTGGTGGGGAAGATGGGAATGTGTGTTTAGTGGGTGGTGGAGGAGATTGGGTGTTTTGTGGGGGTGTTGATGGATTGTGGTGAAATTTAGGTGATGGTGGAGATTGGGTTTGTGGTGGTTGGTGGTGCCATTGTGGCGGTGGAGGTGGTGGTGGAGATGAAGAGGGGGTTTCACAAGGTTGGGGAGGAGGTGGGGGTGGAGGAGCACAATTGGATGATGGTGGTGGTGGAGGAGGAGGTGAATGGGATGGCGGCGGGGGAGGAGAGGCTTGGTGTTGGTATGTTGGAGGTGGTGGTGATTTATGGTGGCGATCAGTTGATGATGATGAGTCTTGAGGTGGTGGTGGGGATTGCTGAGGTGGCGGTGGTGGGGATTGCTCAGGTGGCGGTGGTGGTGATTGCTGAGGTGGTGGTGAGTACAATGGTGGAGGAGGTGGTGGTGGTGAGGGTGATGGCGGTGGTGGAGAATGTGGCGGCGGTGGGGGTGGCGAGCATGGCGGTGGTGGTGATGGCGATGGCGGTGGTGGCGATGGTGAGGGCGGTGGAGGTGGTGGCGGTGACTGTGGAGGCGGAGGTGGCGGAGATTGTGGTGGAGGTGGCGGTGAATGTGGAGGCGGTGGTGGTGGTGATGGTGGGGGTGGTGGGGGCGATTGTGGAGGTGGTGGCGGAGGTGATTGTGGTGGGGGTGGTGGTGGCGACTGTGGAGGCGGTGGAGATGGTGGGGGCGGTGGGGGTGATTGTGGAGGCGGTGGTGGAGGAGATGGTGGGGGCGGTGGGGGCGATTGTGGAGGTGGTGGAGGAGGTGATTGTGGTGGAGGTGGTGGTGGGGCATGTACACGGGTTTCAGGTGAAGTCTCAAACATCGGAGGCGAGGGCGGTGGAGGCTGGTTATTTTCACGTGGTGGCGGTGGAGCATGTTGATCCTTTGGGGAGACTTGCCAACTCGAGGGTGGTGGTGGTGATCGAAGCCGTGATTTTGAAGAAGTCCTATCCGTTGGCGGCAGCGTTGGTACCGGAGGTGGTGGAGAGCGTGATCTCATAGTTGGAGAAGATTCAAATTGTGGTGGCGGTGGAACCGGCTTCACAACCGGTGTCGGTGGCCGAGACGGTTTCGGAGACGATGGTTTTGGAGCCGGCGCACTCCTCCTGGACCTCGATTTCGACTTTGACCGTCGTGGAGTCGGAACCGGAGACGATGAAGAACCACCACATTGCAACTTGCTACAATCAACGGGCCGTGCATCGCCGGAAGAACACTCCCTACTCGACCGTTGATTCCCTTTCCCAACGATACAATTCTTCCCGTCATCAAACACCTTACCTCCGGCTGCCACACACGACGGCGCTTCACCGGTGAAGTAATTATCCGAGAAGTAAAGTTTTGCAATCTCGGCAACTTACAAATGCTATCCGGCACCACCCCGGTCAACTTGTTATGCGCCACGTTCAGTTGCTCCACACTTCTCATTCCGCAATCGCTGCGGGCAACGGCCCTTGAAGACCGTTAAAACTAACGTCGAAAACCGTCACCTTCTTTAACGCCCCAATTTGCACCGGCAAACAGCTCGTCAAATTATCGTTCATGAGAATGATCTCATTCAACGTAGCCCCCATTCGCCCGACACTCGCGGGAAGACACCCACCCAAATCGTTGTTTGCCAAAACAAGCACCGATACGGGCGAGTTCCCCAAATTCGGCGGAATACCGAACTTAAACCGGTTGTCATTCAAAAAAACCGCATCGAGATCCTTATCAAACAGTTGAACCGGAACAGACCCTTCGAATTCATTAAACCGGAGGTCCAAAAATTTCAACACGGGCAACGATAAAACCACCGTCGGGAAAACCCCAACGAAACGGTTGTTGCTTACATCAAGCTCGTGGAGGAGCTTGAGCTTCTTGAAAGTCGTTGGAATAGTACCACAAAACCGATTGGAGTTAATGTGGAAGACGGCAAGGTCCGTAAGAAGACCGAGCTCCGTCGGAAGGTAACCGCGATATCGGCATGATTGAGGTCGATCGCGGCCACCACTCGGTTGGAGCTGTTGGACAAAGATTGAGCACAAAACACGCCGCCTAGCTGCAAACGTCCGCCCCGGTCCAATTGGCCGTGAAATTAAACGGGTCGGAAAAGATAGCGGTTTTCCACGCTTGGAGAGCAATGTAGGCTCTCCGAAGATTCTGGTTCTCGAAAACAAGATCGTCTACGTCGTCGGCTGCCGAAGAGAGGCGGAGGAACGCGGCGGAGATGAGGAGGCTGAGGAGGAGAAAACGCGACGGATGCATCGTTGAAAAAAGTTATGAGAGAAAATAGGCCAACTGGCCAATGAGTGTTTTGTGTTGATTTCCACCAAAGTCTGAATTTAAAGGAGTGATTTTATTCTTTTTGAATTATTATATTTTTTATTGTATGAATATTTGAGAATTTAAAAATGTTAAGTGATTCACCTGCCACCAAACCCATGTTAAGTTTCCTGTCTTCCTTGGCCTTTTATGTTATGGATTTAATAAATATTATTTACATAACTGTTAACTAAAGTTTAAAAGAAATAACGGGAATATTATACATAATAAAGAAATATATTTTTTGGTTATGAAAAGAATAAACGGCACCGGCAACAATAAAAGTCTATCTAAGTACAACAATAATAATAGAGACAATATGACAAGCCAGCACGTTGCCAGTAGAATTAGTCACAAAATTATGTTTTATAAAATGATTGAAAATTCATAAAGTTCAATATATGATTGGCAGTAGTAGTGGAGGGTTTGTAATGTTCTACATACATTTTTTTAACGGCAAACAAACATATATGTTTATAGGATATTCGGATTCACAAGGGAAGATCAATCATGATCTAACCCAATTAGGCCTGTAAACGAACCAAACAAACATAAACGGGACATGTTCATGTTTGTTTGTTTAATTTTAAACAAACACGAACACGAGTGCTTAATCGAACGCAAAATCATGTTCATGTTCGTTCATTTAGTACACGAGGATGTTTGTGTTCGTTCATTAAACTCTTAAACGAACGTAAACGAACACAAACAAAAATAAACGAACAAACATTAACAAACGAATATGAACAAACAAAAAATCATGCATATTCTTGATTACATCAAGAAGTTTTTATTCAAGAGAAGAGATGTTGTGTATATTTTTTTAACTTTATTTAAAATATTGTTAAATAATTTAATTACTTAATAAATAATATATATATAACTTATAAATAATTATATATACTAATAATTAATAAAATGAATGAACGTAACACGAACGAACATAAACAACATTCACGAAGAACGAGGATGTTGTTCGTGTTCCTTTGTTTATTTAAACGAACGTAAAATCTTGTTCATGTTTGTTCTTTTATTAAACGAACGAACATAAACGAACTTTCCCCAAACAAAATCATGAACGGTTCATGAACATTCTGTTCATTTACAGGCCTAAACCCAATTAAGGGTATCACTATGTGGCATGACTATGATCTAAATATCGTCACATATTCCTTTAAACCCAGATAGTCAGAACATCATCCACTAACCTTCTCAATATGTTAATTGGGATAAACATATTTTAATAATTTTTAAAATAAAAACAACTATACATCTCAAATTATATATTTAAGTATTAACAATTTTAAAAAATATAAGTAAATAAAGTTATTTATTTTTGAAAATAAATACTCATATACAACTAGTAGTAGGAGTCCACTAATTAGGGTGGGGGGACCCACAGAAACGGCGGATGATTCATACGCGTTTAGGTGGCGCCATGACTGACGGCGTGGTCTTAAGAATCATGTTGGCATCCTCTGTCTCTTCCTTTTCCTTCTAAAACTAGAAACATTTTTTATTTTCTATTTTCACACTACAAAAATCATTTTCAAAGTAATCACATTTTTTGTAGTTTGATTGATTTTAGAGTGAATTACATTGAAGGCCCATGTAGTTTGCTTAAAATATGGATGTGATCCCCTAACATATATTTTTATAACGTTCATGGTTCTTCAAGTTAATACTATTGAATATAGTTTGTAAAGTTGTGACTTGTGCCTTTTTGCGAGGACAATTTAGTTCTTTTAACAATTTGTTCTTTCTTTTTTAAAGTTTGGCGTGTCTTCTTACACACATCAACCATCTTCTACTGTCTTTACATATTTCGGTTTGGGATTTACGAAACTTAGATGAAAACCGTCGGCTTGTTTTAGATTTAGAAGTTAAGTTTAACTGATTTAAAATTGTAAGTTTTGGTTTAAGGATTTCAAAGTTTGTTAAAGATGTTATCGACAAGAGGAAATTTATGATGAATTACCTTAATGAATCAAAACTTAAAGACAACTGGAAAAGGATGAAGATTACATATGAAAAATATGAAGATTACGGATGGGGAAGATGAACATTTATCATATCAAATATTGACAAAATTTCCCCTCACATGAGGGCGAGGTGGAATAGCTAACAACCCTCAAGTTAACAATGTTAACTTGATGAAATGTTTGTTGCAAAAGGTGGATTCTGGCAACCACAACCGGCCCACCACGGATTGCCAATGCCCGTTGTGGGGGGTATTCCTGACTCACTCAACGGTTGTGGCTATGGGGGTGCATGGACGGATCCATAGTGGGGCACACGGTGGCCCGTGCCACCATGGTTTTCGTCCGCCGAGAGGTAATTTTTTTTAGTATAGGTGCAACCGTATTGTAACACTCGTAATTTTCTTACGTAATATTGAACGTTAATGAAATTTTGAGAAATAGAATTATGGATCAAATCTTGTATTTTGTGGTCTAGTATGTTAGAGAATTCAATTACGAGTCCAACGGTTCTTTCGGAATCGAAAACGGAGTTAAAACCAATAAATTGGGTCAAAGCTAAAGTGACAGCTAAAATGCCACATGTGTCACTTTGGATGGGCACTTTGGCTTCAGCTGTACCGCCACCATGAAGGCAACCATGAGGACACGGGCTAAAGTGACCGCTAAAGTGCCACATGTGTCACTTTGGATGGGCACTTTAGCGCCTGGGCACTTCAAATACGGGATTTTGGCCTCTTTCTTCATTTCTCCATATCTTCCTCTCTACAACTCCGAAATAGTTGATTCTTTTTGCTATGCTCTCCATTTTCCAAGACCTTCAAGACCCCATTGATGGATTGATGCTTAAGGTAACAAGATTTGGAAGCTAGATCTCCTCCATCTTCATCTTCTCCACCTCTCACAACCTCAAAACACCATTGTTGCTAGTGTTCTCCATTCTAGGGTTTGTTCAAGATTTGGTTAGGTAAGCTTATCTAAACCATTTTAGGTTGGTTAATCTATGTGTAAGAGTTATGAAACTAACCTAGGGTTCGATCTACTTGATTTTAGGTTCGTTCACATATTTGACCTAGATCTTGGAATTTGGGGGGTTTTGTGGCAAAACCCAAAGGTGAGTTGTTAAAACCATTTTGTTAAAACTGAGGGCACATCATCTTGATGATTTTACATTCCTCACTTGATTTTGTGGACGAATGTGATTTTAGTATGAATTACTTATCATGTCGAGTTTAAGGCTTTTCATGAAACGTATGATGATTTATGCCTACATGAATAATTTGGATTATATGGTTGAATACATGTGGTAGAATATCGTATATGATTATCGTATATGTTAAATCCATGAAACTATAGGATGAATGTGTTGATGTGGGACACTTGAAAATATGTGTGCCATGGAATTATAACAAAGGGATTTGATATCCGAATATGTTGGCATGTATGAAATGATGTAAAGGGCTTGAGACCCTCGATATATACCTCTATTAATGATGTTATGCTAAATTCAGTGTCGAGGTTTTGTATGTAAATGATGTGGACGAGATGCTATGCTAAATTCAGTATCGAGGTCTTGTATGCAACAACATGGACGTGACACAATGCTAAATTCCGTATCACGATCCTATATGATAATAACCTGGACGAACCAACGCAATATGTCCACACCAAACAGTCGCGGGTTTGTACCTATGTCGCCGGCCCTCGGGTTGCTCCTTGGTGCGCGGGCCTCGGATGATGTTGCCATGCTAAATTCGGGACATCGAGGTGTTTGGAAGTAACGAATGTCGGGATATTGGTTGGTGGAAATGGGTCGCGCCCATTGTTTCCGAAGATAATAATAAACCGGTTTAACATGCTACTTATAGTGCTAGTATAAACTTGCATATCACGCATGTCTTATTATATTCTTCATGATTGATATTATTTGTACAACTCACTAGGCTCCTTTAGCCTAACACTTGTTTGGTGTCGATGTGTTCCTCAGGTACTAGGGACGCCGCTCCCAAGTAGGCTTCGGGAGTAGGGTGAGCGTGGGGGAAACGTTAAGAGACCGGTCCTTTAGGCTGCAAGATTTACTGTTGAACGATAACCCTTTTGTAGTCTTCTTCCTAGACGGAACTAGACTAGTTGGTTATTGTACTCCTTTATTTGATTACAAACGTTGTAATTATACATTACTTATACCCCGTTTTGGGAAGAGCTCACGCCATGGCGTTACATTTTGTATACCATTTTTCATTAAATGAAAGTTTTTGTTGACTCCAATTTTTGGCGTGTTACAAGTTGGTATCAGAGCTTTAGTTTAAGCGAACTAGGTAGTCACTTTAGTATGCCTAGACTTAAACTTAGCAAATTAGTAAATGCGACGCACACCTTGGGTAGAACCTTAGGTAGGGAGAGTAATAGGGTTACGAATTCACGTTTATTCAAAGTTATGGTGATGGTAACGAGAATACTTATGTATGATTAGTTCATAAATCACCTAGCTACTGATCTATGAATGCGATGTACGCGAGTGTTTGAGTAACTATTATTATGAGGATGATAAATGTGGAAATTCGTAAAATAGTCTATTCTTATCCTATTCTCGTGCATTTGTGTGTGACAGATTGGTATGGCGAACACCCGTAGTCTGACGGGCGCCGCGAGAGGACTACCCGACCAAACCGCTTCAACCGCCGACCAACGCGTACGGGTCGAGACGGTTGAGAGCCCACCGAGGCTCCAAGTCCTAGGTGGGGGACCGGAGCACGTACCACGGGTCAATCTCGAGGATCCAAATCCGTTGTTGACCGAAGTGACCCTGGAGATGCGAATGCTAGATAATGTGATGAAGGCCGTGAACGAGGCCATGAGCAAACAACAAGAATCCTTTATGAAGATGTTAGAGGATCGCGACGCAAGCCACCGTCGCAACGAGGCGGTGGGAGAAAACGCCGGTACGGCGTCGGGGGATGCGGAGGTAGTCGTGGTCACCGAGGAGACCCGAATCACCGGAGACAAGGGAAAGAAGAAAGCAAAGGCGAAAGGGTGTTCTTACAAGAACTTCTTGGGATGTAAATCGTCGGAGTTCCGTGGGTGTAGCGACCCAGTGGTTTGCATGTATTGGCTCCGCGAGATGGAGATGGCCTTTGAGGCTAGCGAGTGCGACGCTTCTCAACGAGTCAAGTTCGAATCACACCTTCTTAAGGGCGAGGCCTTAACGTGGTGGAACTTGACCCGCTCTTCCCTCACACCGGAGGTGTATGCTAGGCTCTCTTGGGCCAAATTCAAGAAGAAAATGCTCGAGAAATATTGTAGCGAGCGAGCCCTTGACAAGATCGAGGATGAATTCCGGGCGATGAAGAAGGGAAACTCTCCCGTTTCGTTTTATGCGAAGGATTTCTTGGAGAAGCTAGGGATGGTGGAGCACTTGGCTCCCGATGAGAAGTCAAAGATAAAAGCCTATTCTCGTGGGTTACCGGCCGAGATGAGATCGACGGTTAGGATCGCAAAGGTCACCACCTTGCACGAGGCGATCGAGGAATCGTTGAGGATAGAGGACGACATCACCCAAGCCCGAGTAGAAGGCTAGCAAGCCGGGCAAAAGAGGAGATTTGAGGAGGCCGCCGCGTTGGCTCGACCGAGCAAGACCTTTCAAGATGGGAAGCGAGATGGAAACCGGAATGAGGCGAAGTGGTGCAACCGGTGCCGAAGTAAGCACTCCGGGCCGTGTCGACGTGACTTCCCCACGAACCCCATTTCTTGTGGGAAGTGCGGGAGAAAGGGGCATGCGATTCAAGACTGTGTTGCCCGAGTGCCGGTTTGTTATGATTGCAAGGAACCGGGGCATTATCGTGATGCATGTCCGAAGTTCAAGAAGGCGATTACCGGAGGTTCGAGTGGATCGGTCGCGAAGGGAGGAATTCCGTCGAAGGTGACTAGCCGTGCTTTTCAGATGACGGCCGGGGAGGCAAGGGAGGCATCCGATCTTGTATCGGGTACGTTTCTCGTTAACTCCCTACCTGCACTTGTTCTTTTTGATACGGGCGCCGAACGCTCCTTTGTGCATGACACTCTAGCTAAGAAATTCACTATGCCTACCACTCCTTTATCTGATGCGTTAGTAGTAGAAGTAGCGGGTGGATTTCTTGTGACTGTTCGAGATTGCTTTGAGGGGTGCACTATAGAGTTAGATGGAGAACCTTTCTCCGCGACCCTCATACCCATGAATGTCGGTAGTTTCGATGTAGTGCTAGAGATCGATTGGTTGCGCGCTCACGACGCCAATATAGGTTGCGGTAAGAAGATGGTCACTATCCCAACGCCTCGAGGGGAATTGATCACCATGTACGGGGATAAAAAGAAGGGCACTAACATGACCATCTCTATGATAAAGGCAAGAAAGTGCCTAGCTAAGGGATGCGCCTCCTATCTAGCTTACGTCATCGACACGAAGTTAGAAAAGAAAGAAATCGCCGATGTAGACGTGGTACGGGAGTTTCGGGACGTCTTTCCGGAAGATTTGCCCGGATTACCACCGGAACGCCAAGTGGAGTTCCACATTGACCTTACGGCCGGAGCGGCTCCGATATCCGTACCGATTGGCTCCGACCGAGATGAAAGAGATGATGACGCAATTACAAGAACTCTTCGAAAAAGGGTTTATTCGACCGAGTTCGTCACCGTGGGGAGCGCCGGTCCTTTTCGTCAAAAAGAAGGACGGCTCCATGCGGATGTGTATTGATTACCGCGAGCTAAACAAGGTGACGGTAAAGAATAAATACCCATTGCCTCGGATCGACGACCTTTTCGACCAACTTTAAGGCGCCGGGTGTTTCTCCAAGATCGACCTACGATCCGGGTATCACCAAGTTAGAGTGAAAGAGGATGACGTACCGAAGACCGCCTTCCGAACGAGATACGGGCACTACGAGTTCTTGATGATGCCGTTTGGTCTAACCAACGCACCGGCGGTATTCATGGACTTGATGAACCGAGTGTGTAGACCATTCTTAGATAAGTCGGTCATAGTTTTTATCGACGATATCTTGGTCTATTCCAAAGATGAGGCCGAACATGAGCGACACTTACGAGAGGTGTTGAACGTGCTTAGAGACGAGAAGTTGTACGCCAAGTTTTCAAAGTGCGAGTTTTGGCTCCATGAGGTGCAGTTCCTAGGCCATGTGGTATCGTGAGACGGGATCAAGGTGGATCCGGCGAAGATCGAGGCCATGATGAGTTGGAAGTCGCCAACGAACCCATCGGAGATAAGAAGCTTCCTAGGCTTAGTGAGTTACTACCGAAGATTTATTCAAGATTTTTCGAAGATCGCTTCGTCGCTCACGGTGTTAACGAAGAAAAATGCCAAGTTCCTATGGACCGACAAGCAAGAAGAGGCCTTTCAGACACTCAAGAGGAAGTTATGTCAAGCACCGATCTTGTCGTTACCAAACGGGACGGAAGACTTCGTAGTCTATAGCGACGCGTCCAAGATGGGACTCGGGTGCGTGCTCATGCAAAGAGGCAAGGTGATCTCCTACGCCTCTCGACAATTGAAGGATCATGAAAGAAATTATCCTGTGCACGATTTGGAGTTAGCGGCGGTGGTGTTTGCTTTGAAATTATGGCGAGACTATCTTTACGAGACCAAGTGTACCCTCTTCACCGATCACAAAAGTCTCCAATACATTTTCGATCAAAAGGAGCTCAATATGCGACAAAGGAGATGGCTTGAGCTACTAAAGGATTACGATTGCGATTTATTGTACCACCCCGGTAAAGCGAACGTGGTTGCCGATGCCTTGAGCCGTAAGAACCATAGCGACGGGGCTAGTGTAACCCTCAACCGGATTAGCGTGGTGTCAAGCTTATTGGAGAAGATCTAGACTAGTCAAATGGAGGGCCTACGAGAGGAGAACCTTAAAGATGAAGTGATGGTGAAGCAAAAGGAGTTGTTGACCGAGGATAGCCGCGGGCTTAAATTGTTCCAAGGTCGAATTTGGGTGCCAAAGATTGGCGGTAATCGAGAGTTGCTCTTGGAGGAGGCTCACAAGTCCAAGTATTCCATACATCCCGGGAGCACCAAAATGTACCGAGATTTGAAGATGAACTATTGGTGGCGGATTATGAAGCTTGACGTGGCTAAATACGTCGAGAAGTGTGTCACATGCCTACAAGTAAAGGCGGAACACCAAAAGCCTTACGGTAATTTACAACCCTTGGAGATTCCGGAATGGAAATGGGAACATGTTACAATGGATTTTGTGACTAAATTACCGAGAACCTTGAGGGGTCACGACACCATTTGGGTGATTGTTGACCGACTCACGAAGAGTGCTCACTTTCTCGAGATGCGAGAGACCCTACCTATGGACAAATTGGCCAAACTCTACATAAACGAAATCGTGAGGAGGCACGGTGTACCACTATCGGTTGTTTCGGATAGGGATAGCCGATTCACTTCCCAATTTTGGCACGGATTACAAGAAGGCATGGGTACGAAACTCAAGTTGAGCACCGCTTACCACCCCCAAACCGACGGGCAAAGCGAACGGACGATACATACGTTAGAAGATATGTTGCGGTCATGCGTTATCGACTTTGGTGGGAATTGGGATACGCACCTACCATTAGTGGAGTTTGCATACAACAACAGTTTTCACTCTAGCATTGGGATGGCACCGTTCGAGGCATTGTACGGACGGAAGTGTAGAACGCCGACGTGTTGGTTGGAAGCGGGTGAGAAGCAATTCGCGGGACCCAAAATCATACAAGAGACGGCGGACAAAGTGAAGGGTATTCGCGAACGCTTGAAAGCCGCCCAAGACCGTCAAAAGAGCTATGCCGACAAGAAACGTCGTCCCGTAGATTTCCAAGTGGGAGAGCGCGTGATGTTGAAAGTGTCCCCTTGGAAGGGTATCATACGGTTTGGGAAGCGGGGGAAACTTAGCCCACGGTTCCTAGGGCCGTTTACCATTTTGGAGAAGGTCGGGCTACAAGCTTATCGGTTTGAGTTACCACCCGAAATGGATGGGATACATCCCACCTTTCACGTGTGTTATTTACGGAAGTGTCTAGCCGAGGAGGAAAGCGTCATTCCCTTATCGGAAATTCGAGTGGACACCGGTAACCGATGTATAGAAGAGCCGGAAGCTATCTTGGAAAGAAAGACGAAGAAGCTACGCCACAAGGAGGTGACTATGGTCAAGGTTCAATGGAAGCATCACCGAGGTGCTAATGTCACGTGGGAGGCCGAGGAAGACATGAAACGTAGATACCCACGGTTATTCACCTAGGAGTAGCAAATTTCGGGGACGAAATTTTATCTAGGTGGGGAGGATTGTAACACTCGTAATTTTCTTACGTAATATTGAACGTTAATGAAATTTTGAGAAATAGAATTATGGATCAAATCTTGTATTTTGTGCGCGAGACGAGGCTTGAACACGAACCATTTGATATTTGTTGCAAACTTACCGCTTACTCATTACCAACTAAGCTACACGTCATTAGCACCTTAATGAAATGTTCCAAAATGAACCATTTTTGGATCACATTGTAGCGTTGCAAATTTACAAGATAGTGTGAATGTAAAAATAATAAAGGAAGTTTTGTATATCAAGTAAATGAGATTCATTAATAACCATTCCTATATGTAAGTTGTCTTTATTAATATGCTGGTGGACTCAAGATAAAAACTTGTAAAGTCGTCTCATATGTTTCTAGTCGAATTCCATCCTTTTGAGGTATCTTTTTTATGTTTTTGGTTAATTTTGATGGTCTTTTTACATGTTCTTTTTGTTGATTTTGAGAGAATTTTTTTTTGATCATGTTCTTTGTATTTTGCAACACCGTTAAGTACCTCAAAGTTTAGCACATATATCTTTCATCCTAAAAGAGTTTTTTGTTTATGAAAATAAGTTGAGCGAGTATATAGGACCTCCTCGTGGCATAATACCCGTTTACACATGAGTAAAGTACAAATTTAAAATGTACTTAAGACACTTAACGAATTTGTAAATGCTTTATGCTTAACCGATAAATATTTGAATAAACGACTTCTAATTCTTGTTCATAAAAAAGCCTACCATGTAACATACATAAGAAAGTAATGCGTATACTCCATAAAAGATCATATGGAACTTAGAGGTTGTAATAAATCCTTCATAAGTGTTCACATACATGTAATAGTGTATAGATGGATAATTATTCAAAATGTTCAATCAGTTTTTTAAACTTTTACTATTTTTTTTAACCTACATTAAGAGGCTAGAGTTAAAATCAATATCATTAGAAGTTTCATAATGTACGTGTAGTTTTTCGAAAAGTTAAGATGCTAATTATAATGTGAAACCTTAAATAAAGAAATAAAACTAGCCATTTGGTAGGTACAATTCCTTGCCCTATCCCTTGTGAGTGGAAGGACAAAAGAACTGTAGGAACAACTGAGGTGAACTGTGAGATTCAACTGGAAAATAGAACCAGGCGCAAGTATACACCTTGAACTACTGTCGTCCCGTAACAAGTAATAATAGTAAGTAAATACCAGATATCGTTTCCACAGAGAAGGAATAATGCAAGAGTCTTTTCAGTTGTTGGTAAAGCAGTTAAGGGATGATTTCAGATGGCGAATTCGAGGATTTTAACCGATGCTTGTTTTAGCAAATGGTGAGTGAGTGTGTTTGTAAAATCTGTTGGAGAAAAAGAACCCAGGGTGCAGGTAATAAAGAGATACAAAAAGGGCTGTTTGTAGTTTAAAGATGCTTTATAAAACTGTGAAACCACTGGCTAGACGGCCGACCACAGTGCACACTGGTCAACATGCAATCAGGTGTGATATTAGTCACTTGCCCTAGCACAACCAGTGTTACCTTCATCGCCAGATAAAAAACCATATACAGACCACACATATTACTACAGTTATTCTCCCGTTATCCTTAACTCTGAAAGTTAATGCATTTTCATAAGCTAGACTAATCCAACTTAATCTTCAATGTAACGTTTCAAACACCTGTAATAAATAGTTCAGCACTGTAATATTGTTCTCACTTTACTGCATTTGTTTTAACGTAAACCTTAACTCTGAAAGTTAATGCATTTTCATAAGCCAGATTGGGCGTCAATCAACCTAACTTAATCTTCAATGAAACGCTTCAAACTCCTGCAATAAATAGTTAGCACAATAATACAACATTGCATCTAGAACAATTACAACTACATTGCACTCAATATTTCCCCACACCCCAAGCTCAAGTGTTTAACTCATAACTTGGAAATGTGAATACTGGAATAATGACCAGTTGGGAATGATGGCAAGAAAAGCAAATGAGTGGTAATTACTTACACAATACGTTCCCTTCTGAGAGAGAAACAGAGTGTAAGTAATCCCAAAAGCAGTAAAATTGCAGAAATTAAAGTACTGGATTGACCAGTAGAGTGCAGAAATGTAAACACTGGAGTGACCAGTAAAGACTGGATTGACCAGTAAGTTGCAGAAAAGTAACTGACAGGAAATTAAACACTGGATTTATGACCAGTAAAATTGCTGGAAAGTAAATTGCAAGAATATAAAATGGTAATTACTACACAATACGTTCCCTACTAGAGAGAAACAGAGTGTAGTAATTCCAAGGAGTTAGAAGGTTAGCAGCAGTTAGCAGTTAACAAGTAAATAAAATACTGGTAAGTTACTTGGAACCAAAGTCTTGTTTGTAAATATTTTGGGGACAAAAGTACCATAAAGGTACACCTAGGGGACAAGAAAGTACTAAAGTACTTACACTAGTACTAGAAAGTACAATGGAAGTACAATGAAAGTACAAGGAAACTTTTAGGTTTGTACTTGAAACTTGAGAATAAAGAAACCGATTTTAACAGCTAAAATGCTAACAGGTATTTTGAAAACACTGATTTTGGTAGTTGAAACACAATACGTTCTTTTCTAAGAAAGAATCAGAGTGTAAAACAACTCCTAGGAAACAAGAAGATTGAAAACCACAAACTTTGGATTTTTACTAACAAGAACAATTTCAAGATTAAAAGCTGGAACTTTAACAACAAGAACACAACACAAGATGATTTTCCAAAAGATTACTGGATTAAGAACTACTAAGAACAACAACAACACTAGTTTGAATGCTTAAACCCGTATAGAGATTAAGACATAAACTAGGAAGATTCAAAATATTAACCTACGGATTGGTTTCACGAACCAAGAGTTTCAAACCAAGAACTTAAGAACAGAAATTTAAATCTAAAACAGCAGCTAAGAACTAAAGAGTAGTGACAAGAGAAACCAAATCACTAGAAAGTGATATGGATCAAATGTAAGAATTAAGGTTACAACTACATGGTATTTATAGGCAAATAAAAGGCTTGGAAGAGGGAGACAGCTGTAAACAGGCTTGATTGTCTGACAAAAGCAACCCATGGGTCAAAAGTCGGGTCAGATCCAAAAGCAGTTCCTTGAATCAAAAGTAATGAGCTGGCCCAGAAACCTTCCTTCAGCATTCCTGCAGCAGTCCGGTGGCATTCCTATAGCACTCCCAAAGGGCTGTCCTGCTACTGCTCCTTTCCAAAGCCTGAAAAACAAGGAAATAACACTAATTAACTACATATTTACACCAATTAAGCACATAAGTCATGAGAAATGAAATTATAGTAAAAACAGAAGTAAACTAGACTCAAATGCTAACTTTGGGCAAAATAAAGACACAATTTGACATAAAAAGGACTCCATAAGTGGCAACATTTAGACACTTATCACAACCTCAAACTTAAAATGTTGTTTGTCCCCAAACAACCAAAAAGACTAAATAAAGACTCAATGATCTAAAAATTTTGACAAAAATTTGGACTGTTTCAAGAGTATGTACACAAAGATCCTTTTGGCTCATATGGATGACATGATAACAAATAGCCCTTCACAAATCATGGTTCCTTTCCTGATTTCAAGGTGCAACACAGATTTAGTCCTAAGTCTAGAGTCATCAGGGCATTTTTGCATTGATGGTGCATGCTGGCCATTCTTTTCTTTGCATGCTTAAGCCTCTTTTTCACACATCTCACAACAATCACTCAATGGTATGATTTTATTACCATTCTTCCCTTATTGAGGTATTGTTGGACCTTTAGGTCTCTTTTAAGCACTTTGTGTCTTTTAACACAGATTATGCACTAAATTAAAAAAATTTACAAAAAATTTAGTGAGATTTTGGCTCATTTGGCTTAATGATGTGTTTGGCTTAATGAGGTGAGGAAGGGGTTGAGTGTATATGCAAGGCATTCTACCCACCTCAAACTTATGGGATGCAATGTCCCCATTGTATCAAAGGAAAAGTATTTGTGGGCTTGAAGTATATGATTGAAAGCCCAAGAATGGCTTGCCATAAGATGACTCAACCATCTTTTCTATCAAACTGTGTTGGACTGATTTCTGTGAAAACAACTATTTTTCAAAAAGATCACATCTAGATTTATTAAGGCTATAAGATCATGCACAAGTTAAAGAGCATGCCAAATCAAATCACAGTGTAAAAACAAATGAACAAATCCATAAAATCAGTTCCCAATTTAAACTAGAAAGACAAAGATGAAGATGGGACTGTTTCCATTTCATCTATTGCAAGACACAACAAAAGTGACTCAAATTTTATGCTATCATGACTTAGTGAGCAAAACTACTAAAATTCAGCAACTTATCCAAACAGATCAGTGAATGAACAAGATCATGGACTAAGACTCAACATTTAACAAACTAAAAATCCTACTTTGAAACAGAAAAGTAAAAATTAAATGTTTCCCAAAGGGTCACACTGCCATCAATTCTACATACTTAAAAAACATCAACCTCAAACTTGAAATGTTGTATAACATTCAAGTTTGGAAAATCATCAAAAATAAAGAAACTACATAACTTTACCAACCTCAACCTTGCTTAAGGCAATGTTTGAGTTTAAAACCTAAAATCAGCAAATCAAAACAAAAACACACAACCTCAAACTTAGTCTTAGACTAAGCTTGAAACTAAAAACTAAAAATCAGCAAATCAAAATAAAAGACTCAAAATTTTAACAGCCTCAAACTTTGTCTATGACAAAGTTTGGGATACAACCTACCTAAAATGCAGCAAATTTCCCAAAAAGGGGCATCAACAGATTCATGCCATGGGATAAATCAAACAAATTACACAAAAGCACACAAGGTTGAATTCATGCAAGCTAAGAGGGACTGCCTCTCATGTGTGGAATTTCAACAATACCAAGATCTCAAGGGGACTGCCCTTGTGATCATTGCATCCAAAATCAACCAAATGAGGTAGAGGGACTGCCTCTACTCATTGTGCACCAAATTCACAAAGGTGAAAACAGGGGGACTGGCCCTATGTGCAAACTGTGTGTGAGTGCAAATGTGTGCAAAACATAAGATCAAAACAATCATAACTTACTAACATATATACAAACAGGCAGAGAACAGACATTTTTGCTGTGCAAGGCTAAGCATGCTACTATTCCATATTGATTGACAAGGGAATGTAAAAGGGAGGATGATAGAACCTGTCCTACTCAGACTGAGTAGGTGAATCCTCCTGGAGCACATCCTTGGGTTGGGAGGCATCTTTAGAGGCTGTTGGGCTTGTCCCAACCTGTAGGCCTCCTTGATCTGCTCCTTGTACATCTTGTGCAAGGCCTCCTGTTCTCTCTCTTTCTTGATCTTCTCCACATCCCTCTCAATCACCTGTAGTTCTCCTTGAGCTTTCTGTGCTTAGTCTTCACCAGATCCTTGATCTCCTCAGTCTGTCTCTCCATGGCATCCATCAGCTCAGTCTTCAAAGACTCCAATCCAGAATTGGAAGTCTGTCCACCATTTCAGGGGCATTTGGGAACCTCAACAATCTCAACAGAGATTGTTTGTCTATTATCACCTTGTCTCTGTTGATCTTGTCAGTGGATAGAACTGGAACCTTGGCTTTCTCTAGCATCTTCTGGATAATGGAAGGATAAGGAAGCTGCTTGTTTCCTTTCTCTATGCAATACCTCATGGCTTTGCTGATCAGGGCACCCACATCAAACTGGTGCCCTTCTACTATGCAGTAGAGATAGTATACCCTATCCATATCCAAATCAGTATCATGGCTGGTTGGGAAGAGGGTGTGCCTCATAAAGTAGAACCAAACATTGGTTTCTCCCTTTAGAGTATGTCCCTTTAGGATCTTCTGCTTGTACTTGGTATCCCAACCTGACCCTTCAACACTCAGCCTCTCTATCAGCATTTCATAGTCTTCTGGGGTGGCCTGAGTTTGCAATCTGTCATACTCTGATTCTACTGGAGGTGTGAGGCCCAAAGTTCATTAATGGCCTCAGCAGAGTATGAAATTGGGGTCTGCCTTAACCATGAGTTCAGTTCCAGGGGTGACAGCTAGTTCTGTGTAGAATTCCCTCACCCAATCCAAGTTATACTCCCCTATGCAGTCAAGTAGAGTCTCCCATTTCATTGCCTCAACCACCCTCTTCAGTTCAGGGTAGGCATGCACAAGTGTTTTGGGATAGACCCTAGGGGTGTGAGCTGACCTATTGGCATATGTGGGGTATTTGCTAACTGCCAAAGGTCCACTGAGTAAATCCATGGGTGAGGTACTTGCTGAAATTACCTTCTTCTTCTTGTGCCTGGATGGAGGTGCTGCAGGACTGCCAGAGGACTGCTGGAGCACTGCATGGTGGTGTCCACTAGTCTGCTTGGTTTTCTGCCTGGTGATTCTCTGAGCAGGGGGACTTGGAGATGGACAATACTCCTCATCCTCCTCACTATCTTGGAGTATCAACCTCCTCTTCTTTGGTGGCCCTGTGCTAGCAGCCTTCTTCTTTCTCTGGGTCTCTACCTCATGCTCCTTGGCCTTCTGTTTTCTGGCCAATTCCAACTCTCTTGCTCTTTCTTGCTTTCTCTTCTCCTCTGCCTCTGCTTTCTTCTTCTCTCCAGCCTCTAATCCTCTTTCCTTTCTTCTGCTTCAGCTTTCTTCTTAGCAGCAGCTTCTGCTTTCAACCTTTCCTCAGCCTCTAACTTCTTTCTTGCAGCTTCCTCAGCCTTTTGTTCAATTCTCTCTTTCTCAGCCTCCCAAGCCTCCTTTCTTCTCTTCTTATCCCTCTCATCCTTTTCAGATTGAGAGATCAGCCTCCTCTTTTTGACACTTCTTTCACTACAGGCTTTCAACCTGTTTTTCTATATGTTGCTCATCATGTACCTCCTCTGCCCTTTGTGTGTCACCATCTCCTCTTTCAGGTTCCTCCTCATGGGTAGGACTGTTGTGCACAAAAGTGTCATGCACAACATCCTCATGCATAGCAGGTTCATCAATTGGTTGATCCTGAGGCTGCTTTCCCTTATCAGTCTTCTCCTTTCCACTAGATACACCCATATCCCATTCCAACTGCTCAGGTATAGGCTCCAAGGCTGTCACACTTGTTCCCACAGTCTCTACCCTCTTAACAGTTTCTTTGGCCACCACCAATTCCCTTGTTTCACTTGCCACAGGTTGTTTGGGTTGGGGGTTTTGGCTAGAGGTAGCCTGGTTGGCCATAGGGCCAAAACCAGGGGGTATGATGGTTGAGGCTTGGGTGCTAGCTTGCCTAGCATTGATGATAGCTTGGAGTTGGGCTATGGTGTAGTCTGCAAATGGGTTTTGGTTGGGTGTAGGTCTAGGTTCTGGGGTTTGAAATCTAAAAGGGACATAGTGGGTTCCATGGGTGGTATAGAAAGGATGGTTGTAGGTTTGATAGGATGGTCTAGGTTGCATTTGTGACAAGGCATGGTTAGTGAACAATCTGGCTATCTTGTCACTAATAGGGGCTGTATTGGCAGGGGTATAGTTTAAGGAAGGTGGGTTAGGGATGGTTTGTTGTGGTTGATTGGAAGATTGCCCTTTCATGGTGTTGAGAGACCTAAAATCTCATCTTGAGCAGCCAAGGCATCATCAAGATTTGATTTAAGGCCATTCCCAACAATGGTGTTAGGCCAAAGGGTTTCTCTAAGGCTTTAGTGGTGGAAGGTTTGGTGTTGAACTTGTGGCTTTAGGAAATTTTGCATATTGGTGTGCAGGAATGGTGACTGAACCTCCTTGGGTGGTCACAGTGATGGGTATGTTATCAAAGTCCACATCAGGGGATTTGATGGAGATGATGTTGCAGCAGCCAAAGCAAGAGTATCAAGGGCTGTTTTACCTTGATGAGATGATGTTTCCCTTTCTTCTTATCCTCCACGCTACATGCATCTTTGAAGTTTCTCCCCTTTCTTCTTCCTTGGAGTTTGTACTCCCTTCAGATGATACTCCAATGGCAGATCCTTCACTTGTAGCCATGGGTTTGGTCTTCAAAACTTTGCTACTTCTTGTATTCCTCCTTTGCTTGATTGGAGTGGCCTTTGGCTTCTTTGCCACTGATTTGGCTCTTGCTTTGGTTTTTCTTTCAAAGGCTTCACACTTCTAACAGGAATTGCAGCAATGGGGGTTTTGTTCAAGGGATTGTCACCGGAATTAGGGGGTGTATCACCGGAATTGTGTTTTTCCCGGATGGTTTTCTTAGTCATTGGCATTTCACAGTGGTGGTTAAGGGTGGTTAGGGCTTGATTAGGAAAGGGATTAATGAAATTAAGTGCGAGGTGGTTAAATAGGAGGTTTACGGTGTTTGGGAGGCTATTTCCCCCCTTGGTGGTTTCCGGTCAAGGTTGCAAGTACAAGGTGGCAGTCGGCGGCTATTACCCAAAGTGGAAACGCCGATGATCTCTTTCAAGTACAGAATAGAAGCTATAGTTGCAGATGGAAGTACAGTTCGTTATCTTGAAGGGGACAGAGGCTCTGAATTGTTGTCTTCTCAAGAAATGGTGATGTCAGCGTGATGATGGCCTCTCGTTTTCCGGCGAGATAACCGTTGGAAGCCAACGATGTCGTTTGATCTCAACTACACGGATGTGGGCTTGAGAGAGTGGGCCTGCAAACAAGAGGTAACAGATCAGATTTAGTTTTCTTTTGGGCCTGCTTTTATTTTATTAACTAAACTGACCATAGGGCCCAATTTAGGAGAATAGGCTAATTAGCCCATCTCTTCAATCTGACCCAAAATCAGATTTTATTAACTTTATTTTGTTTTCTTTCTTTTTCTGATTTTTCAAATAACAAAATTATTTTTGGTATTTTCAAACATTATTTTCTAAAAGAATTTAACTAAAAATTAATTATAACCTAATTTTATCTATACTTACTAATATTACTACTAACTATTTATTTATAACACTAACTTTAGTTGTACTAATACCTAAGACAACCTAATGCTACAATTATCTAGACTAAGAGAAAAATAGTAGATTAAGTACACTAAGGCTAATACTAAGATTACAACTAATAAAACTTTTAATATTTATTCTAACTTAACCTAGAAGCAACTCTTTTTTGGATTTTTGGGAAAAGGTTTATTAAAACTAATACTACTAAGTTACCTACTCTAATTATCTAGATATACTACTTACCTAGTTACAACTAATAAACCTTTTTGTGGATTTTCAAAATTATTATAACTTGACCTCTAAGTAATTATTTTGGGATTTTCAAGAAATAGAGTTCTAAAAACCTAATACTACTAAATGATTCAAAACTAATTATTTTTGTGAAATCTTTTTCTTTTTATGTAAGTAAAAACAAAAAGGAAAATATAAAAATAAACTTATTTACAAAAGAAAATTTTTATTTATTTTAGAAATCAGAGTCATCAGCCATGTCAGGCTGATGTGGATTTGGAACTGGCTCAAGAAATGGTTTCACTCTCTGTCCATTTACCTTGAAAGTAGTACCTCTGTCCGGATCAATTAAATCAACTACTCCGTAGGGGTATACTTTTGCAATTTCAAAAGGACCTGTCCATCTAGATTTAAGCTTTCCAGGGAATAACTTCTCTCTAGAATTGAACAGTAAAACTTTTTGTCCTTCATACAGGTCTTTTAGAAGAATCTTTTTGTCATGCCATTTCTTTGTATTTTCTTTATAGAGTTTGGCATTCTCATAGGAAAAATACCTGTGTTCTTCCATTTCACAGAGTTGTAAAATTCTTTTCTTACCAGCCTCATCCAGACTCATGTTCAGCTCTTTGATGGCCCAATAGGCCTTATGCTCTAATTCTACAGGCAGGTGACAGGCTTTTCCAAAAACTAACTTATATGGGGACATTCCAATAGGGGTTTTGAGTGCAGTTCTGTAGGCCCACAGGGCATCATCCAATTTGGAGGCCCAATCCTTGCGGTGTGGTTTGACTACTTTAGCCAAAATGCCTTTAATTTCCCTATTTGACAACTCAGCCAAACCATTGGTTTGAGGGTGATAAGCAGTAGCCACCCTGTGCTGAATGTTGTATTTCAGTAGAAGTTCCTCAAGTAAATTATTTAGGAAGTGAGTGCCTTCATCACTAATTAAGGCACGTGGTGTACCAAATCTAGTGAAAATGTGCTTTTGTAAGAACTTGACAACAGTCTTAGCATCATTAGAGTGGCAGGCCATAGCCTCCACCCATTTAGACACATAGTCTACAGCTACCATATTAAGAACAATTGTTGGAAACAGGAAAAGGTCCCATAAAGTCAATACCCCACACATCAAATAACTCTATTTCTAGAATTCCATTGAGGGGCATTTCATTCTTCTGGAAATATTTCCACTTCTCTGACACTCATCACAACTTTTTACAAAGTCATGACAATCTCTATGTAGAGTAGGCCAGTAGAATCCAGACTGTAAAATCTTAGCTGCAGTTCTGTGGCCTCCAAAGTGACCTCCACAAGGTCCTGTGTGGCAATGATGTATGATTGAAGTCACTTCTTCTTTTGGATGCACCTTCTGATCACCTGATCTGCACAAATTTTAAACAAATAAGGATCATCCCAAAGATATTTTCTACAATCAGATAAAAGCTTTTTCTTTTGATATTTATTAAAATCTTTAGGAATGATTTCACATGCTAAAAAATTACAAATAGTCTGCAAACCAAGGTATGGAAAAATGGTTCACAGCTAATATCCTCTCATCTGGAAATACTTCACAGATGTCACTACTATGTACAATCTCTTTTTGTTTTTCTATTCTTGACAAGTGATCAGCCACTTGATTATTTGTTCCTTTTCTGTCAATGATCTCCAAATCAAACTCTTGTAACAACAAGACCCACCTTATCAGCCTAGGCTTTGCATCTTTTTTAGAAATAAGGTGCTTGAGGGCAGAATGATCAGTGTGAACAATCACCTTGATCCCCATCAAGTAAGATCTGAATTTTTCAAAAGCAAAAACCACAGCCAATAATTCCTTTTCAGTAGTGGTGTAATTGATTTGAGCATCATTGAGGGTTTTACTAGCATAGTATATAGGGTGAAAAATCTTTCCTTTCTTTTGCCCTAATACAGCTCCAACTGCCCAGTCACTAGCATCACACATTATTTCAAAAGGTTGGGACCAGTCAGGTGTGGTTACAACAGGAGCAGTGACCAGAGCTTCTTTTAGGGTTTTAAAAGCCTTTTTACAATCTTCATCAAAAATAAACTCCTGATCATGCTGAAGTAACACACACAAGGGTTTTGAGATTTTGGAAAAATCTTTTATGAATCTCCTGTAAAACCCTGCATGTCCAAGGAAACTTCTGATTCCTTTAACAGTGGTTGGTTCAGGTAATTTTGCAATTACCTCCAACTTAGCCTTATCTACCTCAATGCCTCTGTTGGATATGAGATGTCCCAGAACTATACCTTCTTTAACCATGAAATGGCATTTCTCCCAATTCAAGACTAAATCAGTATCTTCACATCTTTCCAGAGCTTTTTCAAGATTTTTCAAACATTGCTCATATGATGTCCCATATACAGAAAAGTCATCCATGAAGATTTCCATGGAGTTTTCTAGCATATCAGAGAAAATAGACATCATACATCTCTGAAAAGTTGCTGGGGCATTACATAATCCAAAGGGCATCCTCCTAAAGGCAAAAGTGCCATAGGGACATGTAAAAGTGGTCTTTTCCTGGTCATCTGGTGCAATGGCTATTTGATTGTAACCGGAGTAACCATCTAAGAAACAATAAAACTCCTTACCTGCCAGTCTGTCTAACATTTGATCCACAAAAGGTAAAGGAAAATGGTCTTTTTGAGTGGCTTTGTTAAGCCTTCTATAGTCCATGCATATCCTCCAACCTGATACTACTCTGGGGGTATAAGTTCATTTTTCTCATTTGGTACAACAGTAACTCCACCCTTCTTGGGTACACATTGAACTGGACTGACACAAGTACTACTGGCAATGGGTAGATTATGCCAGCATCAAGCCATTTCAAGATCTCCTTTTTAACTACTTCTTTCATTACAGGATTGAGTCTCCTTTTGAGGCTCAACTGAAGTGAAATTTTTGTCTTCAAGAATAATCTTGTGTTGACAAACAGTAGGGCTTATGCCCTTGATATCAGCAATGGTCCAAGCAATGGCTTTCTTGTGCTGTTTCAGCACTGGACCAACTTTTCTTCCTGGTCTGGTCTAATGATGATGATATTATGACTGGTAACTTCCCTGGGTGTTCTAAGAAAGCATACTTCAAATGTGAGGGAAGTTGTTTCAGTCTAAATCTGGGGCAACATCTAAAGAAGGGACAAGAGTCTTCCTATCTTCAATCTCTAAGGTCTCAAAGCAAAGATTTCCTCAGGCATACTTCTCCTCACAATCTTTCCCCATCACTATCACTATCAGACTCTGCTATTCCTAGGGCTTCTCTTCTACTCTCATTCTCACACCAAGCCTCTATCACAGTCAGAATGGAACAATCCTCTCTATCATCAGGGTACCTAAGAGAATTAAACACATTAAAAGTCACCTCTTGGTCATGGACTCTCATGGTCAACTCTCCCTTCTGGACATCTATCAGGGTTCTGCCTGTAGCTAAGAAAGGTCTACCTAAAAGGAGGGGAACATCATTGTCTGCCTCAAAGTCTAAGATAATAAAATCAGCCGGAAAGATGAACTTATCAACCTGAACTAGGACATCCTCAATCTTTTCCTTCAGGATAGGCAATGGTTTTATCAGCTAAAGATAGAGTCACAGTGGTAGGTCTAGCTTCACCTATGCCTAAGGATTTGAAAATGGATAAGGGCATCAGGTTAATACTAGCACCTAGGTCACATAGGGCTTTCCCTACATTCTTTCCTCCTATCAGACAAGGTATAGTAAAACATCCCGGATCTTTCATCTTGGTGGGATTTTGTTGGTTAACAAGGCACTACATTCCTTAGTCAGAGCTACTGTTTCATATTCAGTCAGCTTTTTCTTTTTGTTCAGGATGTCTTTAAGAAACTTAGCATAACTTGGCATTTGCTCAATAGCCTCAACCAAAGGTATGTTTATGTGAAGTTGCTTGAAAACATCTAGAAATTTCTTAAACTGTAATTCCTCTTTTTGATTCCTTAACCTCTGGGGGTAAGGAACATAACGACTGACTGAAGATGGAATAGTAGTCTTTCCAGGAATTGGGTCTGGTAATGGTGGTGGGGTAGGCAGGACATCATACTCTACTACTTGTTGTATTACAGGTTCTGCCTCAGGGATTGTCTCTGAACTGTTTGGTGGACAATGAATCTTAGGACTGTCACCAGATTGTGACACATCACTAACATGGGTTTTCTCTCTCTTTTGAACTTTCTTTGACTCATTTGGAAATAAAAGTGGAAGATCTGACCTTTCAGGAAGTGGTGCATGAGTCAGAGGTCTCTTGTTGTTGTCTCTAGAAGACTGTGGAATATCAGAAGAAGTGGATGGTGCAAAATCTTTTTCTTTTTCTACCTTTTTCTTCTCGGGCTCTGTTTTTGTATTTTCTATTTCTTTATCTTTTTTCTCAGGTGGTGTGTGTGATTTCACCTGATTGTTTTCTATTAAAGTCTTACCATTCCTAAGGGTCACAACTTTGACTTGTTCTTTCCCAGGTCTCTGAGGAGTCTCAGTATCACTGGGTAAAGTCCCATCAGGTCTTTTCTTAATCTCCTGAGCTATCTGGCCAACCTGGCTTTCCAGATTTTTGATTGATGCCTGTGTTTGGGCCATGAAGCCTTTCAACATTGCCTCCAAGGTAGGAGGGGCATCATTCTGATTGTTGTTCCTATGGTGAGAAGAAGAAGAAGATTGATGGTTCTGGTTTTGAAAATGAACATGCCTCTGTTGTTGTTGGTGATGATTATTCTGACTAGGGTGATTGGTCTGACCATGGGGTTTCTGCATAGGTGAGTTAAGTGCCGGACTACGCCATGAAAAATTAGGGTGATCTCTCCACTTAGAATTGTAAGTAGGAGAGAAGGCCCCAGTCTGTGTGTGATTGTTATGGCCAACATAGTTAACACTTTCAGGATTTTCAGGACAGTCATCAAATAAATGGTTTTCTTGACAGTAAGAACAAGTGACAAAACGGACTTTTTTAGGTGCCCTATCATTTCCATTAGGGTTGGTCAGATTCTTCATCATCTCAACCATATTGGAAACTTGCTCAGCCAAAGCTGAGTAGGCATCTGTATCCTGAACATTAGCAGCATTTCTCCTTGGTGGAACTGCCCGTGGGTCAGCCCAGTGTCCGCTATTGTTGTTGGATATTTTTTCTAGGATCTTAAATCCTTCATTGTAGGTGATTCCAGTGAAAGCTCCGCCTGCAGTAGCATCTATCATTCCCTTTGCAGTGGGTGTCAACCCATTGTAAAAGGTTTCTAGCTGTATGCAGTACGGAATGCCATGATGAGGGCATTTTCTCAAAAGTTCTTTGTATCTTTCCCATGCATCAGGAACTGGCTCATCTTCCCATTGTTTAAAAGTGGAAATATCAAGTCGGGACTTAGCATTTCTGGTGGGTGGAAAATATTTTTTTAGAAATTTTTCTGCCATTTGGTTCCATGAGGTTATAGAATCTGGTTCGAGGGAATCGTACCAGGCTCTGGCTCTTTCCTTAAGGGAAAATGGAAAAAGAGATAACCTCAAAGCGCTTGGTGAAACTCCCGGTATACGGAAAGAATCTGTTATTTGCATAAAAGATTTTAGATGAGAATGCGGATCTTCAACTGCAGTGCCACCGAACTGGCCATTAGTTTGGATCATGGAAAACATCAGGGGTTTTAGAGCAAAATGGGCGGCTTTGATTTTGGGCCTAAGTATTCCTGAATGAAGCTGGCCCAAAACAGGAATAGCATAGTCCATAATCCCGCCATCCTTAGAATTAGCAAGTTGAATGATATCTTGCTCCTGATAGAGTTCCTCCTCATCACTGTACTCCTCCTCATCATCACTAGGATGTGGGGGTGGGTTTTCCTCTTGTTGGTGTAACATTAGGATGGTTTTCAAAAGATCTTTTTGTACTTTTCTTTGCCAACGGAGAGTTTGTTCAATCTCTGGATCAAGTTCAAAAAATTCCCCGCGTGCTTTTCTTGGCATAAAATAATATTTTTCTTTTCTTTTCTGAAAAAGGTGTTAGAAAAATCAAAACTTAAAAACTTTACGTAAAACTGAATTGACTTTTAACTTCCTTCCCCGGCAGCGGCGCCAAAAACTTGGTAGGTACAATTCCTTGCCCTATCCCTTGTGAGTGGAAGGACAAAAGAACTGTAGGAACAACTGAGGTGAACTGTGAGATTCAACTGGAAAATAGAACCAAGCGCAAGTATACACCTTGAACTACTGTCGTCCCGTAACAAGTAATAATAGTAAGTAAATACCAGATATCGTTTCCACAGAGAAGGAATAATGCAAGAGTCTTTTCAGTTGTTGGTAAAGCAGTTAAGGGATGATTTCAGATGGCGAATTCGAGGATTTTAACCGATGCTTGTTTTAGCAAATGGTGAGTGAGTGTGTTTGTAAAATCTGTTGGAGAAAAAGAACCCAGGGTGCAGGTAATAAAGAGATACAAAAAGGGCTGTTTGTAGTTTAAAGATGCTTTATAAAACTGTGAAACCACTGGCTAGACGGCCGACCACAGTGCACACTGGTCAACATGCAATCAGGTGTGATATTAGTCACTTGCCCTAGCACAACCAGTGTTACCTTCATCGCCAGATAAAAAACCATATACAGACCACACATATTACTACAGTTATTCTCCCGTTATCCTTAACTCTGAAAGTTAATGCATTTTCATAAGCTAGACTAATCCAACTTAATCTTCAATGTAACGTTTCAAACACCTGTAATAAATAGTTCAGCACTGTAATATTGTTCTCACTTTACTGCATTTGTTTTAACGTAAACCTTAACTCTGAAAGTTAATGCATTTTCATAAGCCAGATTGGGCGTCAATCAACCTAACTTAATCTTCAATGAAACGCTTCAAACTCCTGCAATAAATAGTTAGCACAATAATACAACATTGCATCTAGAACAATTACAACTACATTGCACTCAATATTTCCCCACACCCCAAGCTCAAGTGTTTAACTCATAACTTGGAAATGTGAATACTGGAATAATGACCAGTTGGGAATGATGGCAAGAAAAGCAAATGAGTGGTAATTACTTACACAATACGTTCCCTTCTGAGAGAGAAACAGAGTGTAAGTAATCCCAAAAGCAGTAAAATTGCAGAAATTAAAGTACTGGATTGACCAGTAGAGTGCAGAAATGTAAACACTGGAGTGACCAGTAAAGACTGGATTGACCAGTAAGTTGCAGAAAAGTAACTGACAGGAAATTAAACACTGGATTTATGACCAGTAAAATTGCTGGAAAGTAAATTGCAAGAATATAAAATGGTAATTACTACACAATACGTTCCCTACTAGAGAGAAACAGAGTGTAGTAATTCCAAGGAGTTAGAAGGTTAGCAGCAGTTAGCAGTTAACAAGTAAATAAAATACTGGTAAGTTACTTGGAACCAAAGTCTTGTTTGTAAATATTTTGGGGGACAAAAGTACCATAAAGGTACACCTAGGGGACAAGAAAGTACTAAAGTACTTACACTAGTACTAGAAAGTACAATGGAAGTACAATGAAAGTACAAGGAAACTTTTAGGTTTGTACTTGAAACTTGAGAATAAAGAAACCGATTTTAACAGCTAAAATGCTAACAGGTATTTTGAAAACACTGATTTTGGTAGTTGAAACACAATACGTTCTTTTCTAAGAAAGAATCAGAGTGTAAAACAACTCCTAGGAAACAAGAAGATTGAAAACCACAAACTTTGGATTTTTACTAACAAGAACAATTTCAAGATTAAAAGCTGGAACTTTAACAACAAGAACACAACACAAGATGATTTTCCAAAAGATTACTGGATTAAGAACTACTAAGAACAACAACAACACTAGTTTGAATGCTTAAACCCGTATAGAGATTAAGACATAAACTAGGAAGATTCAAAATATTAACCTACGGATTGGTTTCACGAACCAAGAGTTTCAAACCAAGAACTTAAGAACAGAAATTTAAATCTAAAACAGCAGCTAAGAACTAAAGAGTAGTGACAAGAGAAACCAAATCACTAGAAAGTGATATGGATCAAATGTAAGAATTAAGGTTACAACTACATGGTATTTATAGGCAAATAAAAGGCTTGGAAGAGGGAGACAGCTGTAAACAGGCTTGATTGTCTGACAAAAGCAACCCATGGGTCAAAAGTCGGGTCAGATCCAAAAGCAGTTCCTTGAATCAAAAGTAATGAGCTGGCCCAGAAACCTTCCTTCAGCATTCCTGCAGCAGTCCGGTGGCATTCCTATAGCACTCCCAAAGGGCTGTCCTGCTACTGCTCCTTTCCAAAGCCTGAAAAACAAGGAAATAACACTAATTAACTACATATTTACACCAATTAAGCACATAAGTCATGAGAAATGAAATTATAGTAAAAACAGAAGTAAACTAGACTCAAATGCTAACTTTGGGCAAAATAAAGACACAATTTGACATAAAAAGGACTCCATAAGTGGCAACATTTAGACACTTATCACCATTCATCCGGTAGTAATCGATAATCTTATTTTGTTGCAGATTGTATTTTTAAACCTTATAAATATGATTTTAAGTTGCCATGTATAAAACTTATATGCTTAAAGAATAAATAAATAAATTTAAATAAAGGAATGAAGCTTAGATTATAGAAAGCCTCAAGCCCCAAGACTGGGTCCAAAAGGGTTTCACCCTAGTTTAGAGTTGCACAAAATATTCGGTTATCCAAATTTATGCAAAAAAAAAAAAAAAAAAAAAAGAAACGAAACCAGATTTGATGAAATCATTTTTGTTAAACTGCTCTGGATTTTATTTAGGTCATCCACTATCAACCCAATAAACCCAACTGACACATCAACTTTCCACTATTTTACTCAAACCATCCACTATGGTTTACCCAATATTAGCCGCATTTAAATCATTAAATAAATAATAATAAAATAGAGAGAGAGAGAGAGAGAGAGAGAGAGAGAGAGAGAGAGAGAGAGTAGGGGGTGGGTGGGGTGAATACCATCGGTTTCACCAAACCGAAGGTATGGAACCCAAAGGGTCCACAACAGTGCTGCCGATGGAACCCAATGGGTAATCCACTACCCGATGGAACTCGGGTACACGGCAGTGGATGGTTGTAAACCGGTTATTAGAATTTTCCCAAACCGAATTTTCATGGATATTTAGCCGGTTCCAAACCGATCCGATTGGCTCAAATGAGATCCCAAATAGCTAAGGCTCAAATAAGAGCCCAAATGGCTAGGGCCTAATTTACTAAGAGCCCAAATGGCTAAGCCTCAAAAATCATGAACCATGTTTCAAAATCCAGCCAAGCTCATTTGGCTTAATTTTAAACGATTTTTATTGCTAAAGTTGAAGTGCACGAATCTATATATATTGCATATAAATCGACCAGTTGTTACCAATTTTCGTTTTAAAAAACCTAAATATAAGAATCATCTATGCATAAATCTTTTTGGCTGAATTGGTGGGAGCAACAGTTGCCTTTTGGCTCAACAATATCAATCTTACATTGAAAATATACTTAAAAGTTATTAATCTGCGAACAATGTCGTTTATATCTTTGATATCAATTAGTTTCACATCTGTGATATTTTTCGAAAGGTTATGTTAAAAAAATGTATTGATGAAAATGAAACTTCGGTTTTGTCTATGTTGTCAATTTCTTATCATATATCAACTAATAGTGTAAACTTTATGAAGTTGGTCCTCAAAATTGAAGTCTTTCTCGTTCATAACTTACATTTTACAATTCTAAAACTTGAAATAATCATTCATTCATCCAAATAGTTGATTTAATAAAAAAAGAAACATTATCAAGAAAGATAAATCTTCACACCAAAATCAATGAAAATAATAATAAACAACCTCATAATTAAATTTGGAAGAAAAACATACCAATTCTTTTTTTATCGTTTCAATTAAAAAAATGTTAACTAATTGGGTTCGAATTTATTTTTACAGGGAGGTTAAAATAAAGAAAATTGGGAATTGGTCGTCCTTTCATCGTTGCTATTGGCACCATAAACCAAGTTTGTACGCAAAGAATGAAGTTGCTAAATAAAACTGAATCCTAGAGATTGGAGCAATCATGATTTTTTTACAATTATCAATTTTAATTAGCACCAAGGTGTTCTCGGGGCGGGGTGAGTAATGAATATTTTAAGAACCATATGTACGGGACGGCTGGACGGGTACTTAGTTTTACTACCCAAAACCGAACTGTGCAAGACGGGTACCCACGCTGAACTGAACCGAAAAGGAGCAGGTACCCACGGTTCTGTTCATGGGTACCTGCATTTTCTCGAGTATTTTGATGTAAAAAATATATACTACAAAATGAAATTATTGAGTGAAAAACTAAAACAATTAACACTAAGAAATATTAGAAAATGAGAATAAGAGTGGAGGATTGTCGTCAATACGAGTGTGCAAAAACGATCTAGACTGAATTTGACCGACAAACCAATGGCAGTGGTGGGTGAACGAAGAAAACACGGTATGTGATGGAGATTTTTTAAATATTAGTAATTTTTTATTATTAAGTATTATAAATATATTTTTCTTAATAAACTAAATATATGCGGGGCGGGGCGGGTACCCGCAGACAGTAAACTTTGAGAACCGAACCCGACCCGCGACTTAGTGGGTACCCATGTTTTCGGGGTCTTCGGGTTACTAGTTACTAGGATATCGGTTCTCTCAGTTTCGAATCATACGGTTCAGTTCGGTTTTTAGGTTTTCTTGAACACCCCTAAATTTAGCAGTTCTCGAAGAAATGGCTACACTTGCATTACGTCTTAAACCACTAGAATACACATATTGCATTTACGTCCGTACATGATATTAGAATTGATTCAAACGTTTTAACAATATATATGGGAAGTATCCGTTGCAACCATGTAGATTGTACAAACTATACAAACCTAATCTTAACCATTGATTTTGTTATCTTAACCATTGATTTTGTTTATCTCCTAACTTTTAGGTGATTTTCAAATGTACTTGAGAGAAAATCTAGGAACTGAATTAATCCACATCATTGATCATGTACATGTACGGTGGAGATTGGTTTGTATAGTTTGTACAAACTATACGGTTTGTAACGGATATATATCGTATCCAAATAACCAGATTTGTTTTGCTTCAATATTCTCGCAATTTATATAGCTTATACATGTCGATCAAATTACTTGATATAATTTATAATTCTTTTGTATAAACCTAAACTTTTTGTTGTTATAAGCCCGTTTTTCAACCTGTTTCAAAAACAGAGGATACTAAGTCTACCTAAACCTTATTTAATGTCAATGGGCGAGACTAAATCTTGGTTTAAAAAAGATAAAGACGAACTTTAACTACCCTTTAAAATGTGTACGGGTAATAATTTATATGTTTTTGTCAATGATTAACTCCACGTTTATACATATAAAAATGATGTTATTTAATTGGAATAAAGTCATGGTTATTGTTATGACATTAACATAAATTATATTTTATCATCTTAAACAAGAAAATGGTTTAAGGAAACACGACATATAATGTTGGTAGTTGTCATTGGGTATTGATTTTAGTATATATTAACTATATTTTATAAGCTATATTTAAAGGTAATTAATTTATAGATATTGTAAAATACGACAAGTACGTATTTACAAATCATGTATAGCTCAGTTAGTCTTCCTAAGGACGGTAATACCCTGGGAGGGGCTACGAATGGTATCCCAATCTACCCAGATTCGAATCCAAGGGGAGTCAATTTGAGGGCATGAGGAGTACCCCGTCCTTGTGCTAGTCCAGTCATAGACTGGGCCATTCCCCAACCCCAGTCAAAGACTGTGGTTGGGCTCAAGGTCCACCGTAACTTGGGCCGGGACAGTAGAGGATTAGTGGGCTGCCTTTGGATGCCCGATACCGTCAGGGAGGCTTGCGTGTGTATGTGTGTTTGTGATAGTCGTTCGTTGGTTCGATGCCGCTATGCCTTCCAAAAAAAAAAAAAAACGAGAGGGTACGTATTTAGCAATAAATTGATATATTTTACCTTTTTAAAATTTTGACTTTTATTTTTTTAGATGATGATGTTTATAAAACATTTATGTTTGATAAGACAAAAACAAATTATATAATTTTATTAAACCACGGCTATAAATTACCAATATTTGTATCAATTAACCAAATGGGTTTATACGCAATTTGTGTTTATATTTTAAGGCAAAGATTAGGGCTGTAAACGAGCCGAGCCGGGTCGAGTATCAGGTAGTTCGAGTCGAGTCGTTAGTATCTCGAGTCGCGTTTTATTCGAGTCGAGTTTTGACCGGGTTCATTCGAGTCGAGTTTTAATCGAGTTTTGACCGAGTCGATTTCGAGTAGCTCGCGAGTTTTCTTGGATTGAGCCGAGTCGAGCCGAGTATCAGGTAGTTTGAGTCGAGTAGTTAGTATCTCGAGTCGAGTTTTATTCGAGTTGAGTTTTGACCGGGTTCATTCGAGTCGAGTTTTGATCGAGTTTTGACCGAGTCGATCTCGAGTAGCTCGCGAGTTGTCTTGACTCATTTACACCCCTAGCAAAGATAACGAATAATTGCATATTTGAGCATAGGAAATGACTTTGACTGTATATAGATGGTTGTTTAATACGGGTAAAAGATTGCTAAAAATTTCACATCTCATATTTTTACATTTAGGATCCAACAGTGTATCTTTTTTTTTTAATCCCGGAAAACAATTATTAGAAAGAAAAAAGAGTACAAAAAGCAAGCAACGGTAGGAATGACAAAAAAACCCGAATCCGATGGGGAAACTCGAAACCCGAAATAAATGGGGCGGGTTTGGGGACGATAAACGGGGACGGGGATGGGGAAAACCCGCTTATTTAAACGGGGATGGGGACGGGGATGGGGGGACCAATCCCCGACCCGATTACCCGATTATATCCCCGAATATTTCCTTGATTGTATCCCCGAATATATGCTCGATTATATCCCTAAATTTATTTTTATTTTATGATTGTTTAGTAGATAATATATTATATATAGTTAAATGGTTTTCTTGTTTGGTCGTATATATACTTTAACATTTCAACTGTTAATATTTTGGATGCATTTAAACAATATATATAGCTAAATTGTTACTATTTTGGATGCATTTCAACTTTAGAACTTTAATTTTTTTCGGATATGTTTAGAGAATGGATTCAAGAATGTTATGTAATTTAGTATATCATTTCCAAGACTTGTAGATTTGTGATAAAGTTTAAACGATGACGGGGATCCCCGCGGTGAAACCCATTTAATTAATCGTTTATACTAAACGGGGATCCCCGTTTCCCCGCGGGTTCCCCGATTACCTGATGGGGATCCCCGTTTAAATCCCCGCGGGTTTTTAAGCGGGGACGGGGACGATTTTTTTAAACGGGGACGGGGACGGGGGGACCAATCCCCGCCCCAAACCTGCCCCGTTGCCATCCCTAGGACCCTACAAGCCAGGGACTCGAAGCGGCATAAACTGAAAAACCAACATTAAACCAACCAGTGTACAAACCACAAAAAAAACTAATATACAAAAGAAACTAATGCTCCAATTTGGGTATCAGCTGTCTGTCATCCTCGGAAAGCAGCTCGCATTGCTTGAAGGATCCACCTGTTTTTCCGTCCAATTAGACAGCTGCTTAGCTGTTGGCCAATCCCTCTCAGATATCCTGCGATCTAGATATACAATAATAGAAACTTAAACGAGTATGCGAAAAAGAAGTCTGATTCAAAGAAAACAAAGAAGCAAAAATTGAAATAAAAAATATCATTTGATCAAAAAATAAAAAAAAATAACAACAAAGCTTGTAAGTTGAAAATCGGCTCTGAAGAGAAAAGTTGGCAGCATGCTTCAAAGTTCAAACAAAACAACATGATTCGAGCGATATCAACCTATCAATCCACTTCGCTATTATACTTGTTTTTTGAGTTTACTTTTTATCAAAACATGGTATTCCTTTTACTATGGATTATTTGCGTTGGTATTCATGCATCTCAAGTTTCAATTCAATTACAATCCACTTAAAGCAGAGTAGAATTACAGCTTGTAAGAAGTTATCGACCTTTCTTAATTTATATTCTTTATTAAATGTCTTACCAAACTTTCATTCTTTAATAATTTAATTGTATTATAACAACAACAATATGATAAAAATATGATTGATTTTCACATCAAAGATGATGATTCATAGACACGAGTCTTATTATAAATCACCTACTTTGACGATGTTTCAACTAACGCGGTTGGATTTGAGAGAAAATAACTTAACTAATTAATTAATTACATTTATATTTGGAAATTAAATGGCTTGACTTGGTAAAACATAGCATGATAATCTCAAAAGAAGAATTGGTGATGGATACATGCATTTACACCTTCTAAACTATTAATGCATAATGTTGAACTTCTCAATGACGTTTTTGGTATTCGTTTGCAAATGCAACATATTAAAAAGAAGAAAACAACGTCAATGTATGATGTATAGACATGGTTCTAAATAATTCGCTATAGTGTGTTAACGTTATTGTGTTAAGACTTGGGTTCACTGTCACATTTTGACCCGTTACAGCACGTTATGGCACATTACAGCACGTTATGTCACTTGTGGGTAAATGATAACTATGTACCAAACCTAAAGATTAAATAAATATGAAAAGAGGACATTAAAACTATAACCTTAAATAGGAAAATACTTAATCTCATTCCCGTATATGGACAGTTCATGAACACGAATTGTTTGAAAATTGAAGAAAGTACTGAGTAGAGATTCAAGAGATTTAATTCTAATTTTGCACTCTTGGACCCTTGGTATCATATTTATAAGTTCAATATATTTTGTATCACGGGTTATTCTTGCTATTTTAAGTTCTTTTACTGGATATGAATTTGATTGTTCTATCATATGTTTTAAAACACTAACATACACAAGTACAAGTGTGTGTATGCCATCTTAGGGCATGCCTTGAAAAATGTAGTAGTCTCGCCATAATTCAAAAGGCTTGAGACTTGATCTCGCCGCTATACCACACCTCACGTTATTTAGAATGTTGTGTATGGAAACGAAAAAACCAATTGTAACAGTGGTTTTGTAACATAAAAAGGCAAAAGAACAATATTACAAAATATGTCAGAAAAAGTGGAAAACTAGCAAAGATAATATCTTAAGTATTAACTCACAAAAGGGAACTCTATTAGATGATATTCGTGATACAAAATGAAAGGACTATAAGGGTGCGTTCATCTTGCGGGAATGGAATGGAATTGGAGGGATTTGGATTTCAAATCCATTCCATTCTCGTGTTCGGTAAGACATATGATTTGACATGGGTGGATTTTGAAATCCCATGCTGCATTTGAAATCCTACGAGAAATGGAAGGATTCTATGGGATTTTAAGTGCGCATGAATATTGTCAATACCCCATCTCTTGTCAATTGACTATCTCATGGGATCCACTCAAATTATGATTTTTATATACTTTTTTTTGCACAGCACAACTACAAACCTTAGCATGTAAATTTTATATAAAATTTTAATTGTAAAATAATGAAAAAACATAATAAAGTAATGGATAAATAACACTTTTTGGTTGAAACTAAATGTTCAGGAAATAGATTAAAGTTTGTAATAAATTAAATGTTAGAGATGTTCCTATAATCTCGGTATTCAAATCCTTTCTAAGCTTTGGATTAGAAATAGGAGGCCTAATTTGTGTATTAACTGGGACAATTGGTGTATTCTTCCTCATAAAGCTTAGGCTTTTGTTGGTTTTTTGGTTTTCCGGTCTCTTTCTTAGGTGCGTTTGGTACGCTGGACAGGATGGGACAGGACAGGACAGGACAAACCTGTCCCATGTTTGGCAGACATCTATGTGGGACACATCACCCGAAACCCGAATAAAACCTTTTATTAATATTTTGTAACTTTTTTATGTAGATCTTTGAGATTTGAACTTATTTTAACTGGTTTAATAGTTTAATTTAACTTTTAACGTGTGAAATTTGGATTTTGAAGTTTGAATTAATTTTAATCTTTAATGATTAAGCATGTAAAATGAAATATTTCACACTTAATTTTGAGGACAACATTTCATACCGAAACTCGATCGAAAATACAACTAATAATGTATATTGCTACTATTTATCTTGCAAGTTATGATTTTTGATTATTATACTTGACTATAGTTTTGTTGATACATAGATTGAAGTTTTTTTTGTTTTTTGTTAAATTTCATTTAGATCGATTATTAGGTAAAAAACGCTAAAAATTTCATCAGGGGTAAAATGATCATTTAATCAGTCATGTTCTGTCCAGTCCTGCCCTATCATGTCTTACCAAACGCTGGACAACTATTCTGTCCTGTCCTGTCCTATTCTACCTTGTCCTGTCCTGTCTGCGTACCAAACGCACCCTTAGAGACCCCCAGTTTTATGCTTTTGTGTTTTTAATAAATCTCCGGGTGCTCTCGGGGGGTGGGGGGGGGGGGGGGGGGGGAGGGGGGGGGGTGATGGTCTTGCCGAAGCTCCCTCTTTGAGTTTCCCTTTTGCCGTTCAAAGAAAAAGAGATGTTCCTATAAATTGTATTGAATATTTTAATTATATTGTGTTTCTTTAAAATAAAGATTTTTTTTTGCCAATGAATGTAATTGTTTTTCGGTATTTTAACTTTTGGTTTTTTCATTTTAAAGAATTTTGTTAAAGATAGCTGTCATATTTTTATATATATCGAAATATCTTTTCTAAGTTAACCTTTACTTGAGGTTTTGTTGCAATTATGGATACTTTGGGACTTGAAAGTTACAATAACATTCTTTTACGAAGAAACTTGCTAATTTAGTCAATATGATTTTGACAATTTCATAATTAATAGAGATTGTATAGATGGATAATTATTTGAATATTAATTCATTATGATAATTAAACAACGGATTTAAGAGGTTATCTTAGACAGTCGACTTAATTAATACAATCATAGTAGAGAAACGATCTTAACCATCAATTTAAAATTTATATTTCCATCAATGGACCCATAGAGAGGTATATGGTGGCATGTGCCATCGTATGACTTCTCCGCCAAAGGATTAAATTTTTCACGTTTAAGAAATGATATCGTGATCGAATAATCTTAAAAATCGTGTCAAAAAGCACTTTCCGAGTACAACAATTCTATAATATTTGTCTTGGGTTTGCAAACTTTGTATTGGGGTAATTCTTAAATTTTTGCTCTTAATCTTTCAAAGGCTGTGAAAAATGAGATATATGTTAGAATATGTGGAACTCCAGGATTAATCTCCAAAAGAGCCCTTGAGGAGAGAAGGGGGGTTTCCAACATATATAGTGAAGATTTGGTCCAAGTCTAGCCGATGTGGGACTCTAACACGCCCCCTCCAACAGAGGCTAGATAGAGAGCCTAGAAGGGTCACGAGAGGACCAGGAGAGGTGGGACTCTAACACGCCCCCTCCAACAGAGGCTAGATAGAGAGCCTAGAAAGGTCACGAGAGGACCAGGAGAGGGTCACGAGAGTGCCGGCATGTGAGTCCATAGAGTGGTAGACCTTGGCTCTGATACCATGTAAATTTGTGGGGTTCCAACTCAAAACCAATTGGCTATGAGTGGAGTAGCCCATGATCCTTATAAGCACATTACAAGTTCACTTTGTGTCCGATGTGGGACATTGCTCAACACGTCCCCTCACGTGTGGCGTTCTTTCTGCCTAACACACGTGGATACTTTTTGGGTTACGTGGAGTCTGTGCGGCTTTTTGACCAACCACGGGTAAACCTTGCTCTGATACCATGTAAGTTTGTGGGGTTCCAACTCAAAACCAATTGGCTATGAGTGGAGTAGCACAGGACCATTATAAGCACATTACAAGTTCACTTTTTGTCCGATGTGGGACATTGCTCAACACGTCCCCTCACGTGTGGCATTCTTTTCAGCCTAACACGTGGATACTTTGGGTTACGTGGAGTCCGTGCGGCTTTTTGGCCAACCAATGGTGAACCTTACTCTGATACCATGTAAGCTTGTAGGGTTCCAACTCAAAACCAATTGGCTATGAGTGGAGTAGCCCATGATCCTTATAAGCACATTACAAGTTCACTTTGTGTCCGATGTGGGACATTGCTCAACAATATATATACCCAAATTCTCGTTTTTACATATGTAAACGAGATTGATAGTTATTGGCAGTTAAATGATTATAAGTGGTTGAATGTTTATAACCATTAAAAGATAGTTATAACTGAATTTAAGTTATGAAAGAAATGTATTTTCAATGATGGGCTTCAGGCACAACTTACACTGACAACCTCCAACAAAAACCTTTCAGCTTTAGTCATAGCTTTTAGCAACATCTTTTCAGCTATGGTTTGTTTATATGTGAAAATACTCAATTTAATGAAACATATTGAGTCTTGTAGAACTTAGATGTAAAACTCCACCGTGATACGGTGATAGACACCACATTTCTTAGTATGCACTTATAGGGACCAAAATTGCAACTTAATCTTTAGTTTAAAAGAAAAGAGTAATCTACTTTTTATAAAAATATAAAGGGAATTTTTTTTTTAAATGAAAAAGCGTATTAGAGCATCCAATGGAGGTTTTCTGGAGGTTTTTTTTTGTTTTTACAAGAACCTCCACTGTGGGATAGAGGTTTTTGCCCAATTACATGTTCTTATTAGAACTCAGGTGCTTGAACAAGAACCCAGGTTCTTGTAGTACTTTCCTTTTCTGTTATATACTAGTTTACATAAACAAAAACTAACTTATAAATAAAAAAAGAGATGTGAGGTTTTTGTAAAAAAACCTTTATTATAAAGTTTTAAGGATGTTTTTTCTTTATTAAAGTGGCAATGATATGACAGGAAAAAAATATGACAACTGAGGTTTTTAAAGGTTCCACTATTATGGATGTTCTTAGTGATTTAGTTATACATATTTTGCTCTTAAGAATTTATCCATTAAAAAACCTAATCTAACGGTTGAGTTTTTTTCTCACCTTCTCATAAATTTTGGATTTTTCATTTGAACTCATATATATAATCATTTAACTCATTAGATATTTAGGTTATAACTTTTGATAAGAATAAGGAAAACCAACATTTAGGAAAATAAAGAAACAAGTATTGGTGGTTTGGTTATGCAGATTACTATGTAAATTTGTTGACCTAATTCATCAGTGGTCACAAAGATGATGTAAATATGACTTTTATTATAGTATATTTACGTTCATTATATGTTAATATATATAAATGTTGATGAATGGAGTTTGAGGATGGGAAAATTATTCATGCAAGAAGGTAGGTAATGGGTGAATATATATATATATATATATATATATATATAAAGCTATGTTTAATAAACGTAGTAATAAATAATTTATATGGAGAGGTTATTCTTCTTGGAGAGATTTCGAACTCGAGTCATGGTGACTTGGTACCATGGTGGCACGATGATACCCGTTGCATTAACATGTTGTTAAAAAAAGTAATAAATAATTTATATAAATTATTGATTATAAATGTCAATTTGTATATATATATATATATAGGGGTGGGTTCAAATGTGAACCACATTTTGGTTGTGAACGTGAGGACAACCGAGAGCGCGACACGTGGCGGATGACTAGGCGTCACGTCAGATCTACAGCGGATGACTAGGCGCGATTCATGGGAGGGCATTGAATTAAAGAGGGGGACCACACTCAAAGTTGACACGTGTCGCGCTCTCGGATGTCCTCACGTTCACAACCAAAAAGTGGTTCACATTTGAACTTTCCTCTTATATATATATATATATATACATACATATAAATACGACGAATAATTGTATGAGAAGTTGAACTTAACATGAGAAGCGTAAGAAGTATGTAGACATATGAACCAAAGTACTAAAGTAACTTCTTAGCTAAAATAATAAATAAAGTGGAGTTTTAATTTATATAAAACAAAGTACTAACAGAACACAATACGATGGAAATTAAAATCCTATAAAACTTCAGAACTCGATGGTCAAGTCTGACAAAGATGTTCGAAATATCTTTAAAAATGACAAACACTATGGTCGAAAACAAGATTAGGTACCTACCGTACTTAATTATCGTCCTCCTTTATTTTTGCATTGTTGCTAACATATATAAATACCATCAAGAAACTTAAGAATATCCTTGTTTATCAATGCCCTTTCAAAACACATCCAACCATATCAAATGAAATCTAACATATATACCAAAGATCATATTTATGATATTAGCTAATTATAAATAACCGAATGCATAAAAGATACCATGTTGATTGGAGCACATATAAATCTTCATATATATAAATAATGTTCTTTTATACGTTATACCAATATTTATATATATATATATATATAAATTAATAATTTAGGTTGTTGCTATCTCTACCTTTTCCTACCTATTTTTATTCACATTATTTCATAGCCCTCTCTTATACACCCATCTCTTTACTTAAATGTACTATCCATAACCCTTAGGATATGGGTAGAAAGTCCATAATTTTTTCTCACCATATGTTCTCAATAATTTCCCTTCTGATCTCTCTCTTAATTTGTATATGTATATATATAGTTAAAGATAGTGGGTGAAATTAAATGAACTAAAATGTAAAAAAGTCAAACACAACTTCAACCAACACCTACCCTAGCTAGCTAGTCCATGCATCTTCTTATATAAACCATCACCTCCCCTCCCACATAAACACACACACACACACATATCTTCATTCTGAGTGGTGGTTCTCTTCTTCTTTCTACTTCTTCAAGATTCCATAGGGACCCTTAATTGGTCCCTGTATACACAAATGGGTTCATGTGGAAAAGGCTACCCAGTGAGTATAAAGCAAAGAGACATCATCTCAGCTGCATTGCCAGTACAAGACCACTGGCTATCCATGTCAAACCTAGACCTACTCCTTCCTCCATTGGATGTTGGAGTTTTCTTCTGCTACAAGAAATCCCTAATTCCCCATGAAGACACTTGTGGTAATACTACTACTACGTACTACTACTACTAATACTACTGTCTTTATTTCACAGTAGGCCACTATTCTACCATCGAAAGTTGATATTAATATACTGGTGTTGTTGCAGTGAACCTTATCAAGAAATCACTGGCTCAAGCCCTGGCACCGTTTTATCCGTTCGCCGGCGAAATTGTCCAGAACGGCCACGGTGAACCGGAGCTGCTATGTAATAACCGCGGTGTGGATTTCATTCATGCCCAGGCTGATGTTGAGCTTAAAAATATTGATCTCTACCACCCTGATGATTCTGTAGAGAGAAAACTTGTTCCAATTAAAAAACAAGGTGTTCTTACTGTTCAGGTATTTGTGAATTACTTTGAGTTAAATCTTAATTAAAATATCATAGACAAAATTAGAAGGAAAAAAAAAAACACATCAGATTTAATGGAATAATTACCAACCATTTAGACTAACGTAAATGGCAATACGATATGGTAAAACTTTGTCGCTATAGGGGTGATTTCTCTCACATAGTCGTCGTAAAGGTTGGTGGGAAACTCAAATCAATTCTCAAATTACCCACGGGTTTTTCTTTGTAAACTGTGGGGAAACAACGGGTTATAACGGAACCCTTGGTATTTTCTGAGTGATTTGTCGTTATTAACTTGAACAATTCAAATTAATAACAAGTAAATTTTGTATTTTTAAGTTTAATTAGTGGAATTTATTAAATAACAGATTGTGAGGCAATCATATATGCTTAAATGAATTGAAAGTGTAAGCTGCTTCCAAATGCATGTTTAGGTGGAAAAATACTGATCGATTTAGGCTCACCAGAGGACGACAAGTAACAACCCAGTTACTTATTTATTATATATAGATTAGTTAACTTAAGACTTTGCTTACTCTTAATTAATTAATTCCCCTTAATCTATTACTAACGACACTTGTAGATGACATCTAGAAAAATAATATATCTTTATACAAAACTAATCAACTTTGTTGGAGAAGTTAGTAGGAATTTGGGATTTTAGATAACATGGATGTCACACACACACACACACACATATATATATATATATATATAATGAATAAATTAATTAAGAGATCGATCTATCGGCCATGCATGCAATCTATTTAATTTTATTTCTATTTCTTCTACTTTTATAGGTCACGGAGCTCAATTGTGGAGGGTTGGTAATTGGATGCACCTTTGATCATAGAGTAGCCGATGCTTACTCAATAAACATGTTCTTGACCGCATGGTCCGAAATTTCTCGATCGAAACCAATCTCTCATCTTCCATCTTTTCGACGTTCCATGGTTAACCCTAGACGCCCGCCTCTCATGAACACCCTCTACGATTCCTTATTCGTCCCTATATCGTCTCTCCCGCCTCCAACATCTTACAATCTTCCCACCAATCCTCTCGTAAGCCGCATATACTACGTCCAAGCCAAAGACATCAACCAACTTCAAGCCAATTCGAGTTTTAATGGAAACCCTAAAAGAAGTAAGCTCGTATCGTTCATCGCGTTTCTATGGAAGATAATAGCGGAATGCGACGATGGATTCAAGACTTGCAAGATGGGTGTTGTGGTTGATGGGAGGGAGAGGCTAGAGAAGGTGAATTTCGACAAACTCTCGTTGTCGAACACCAAGTCGTCTTTTTCGATGCAAAACTATTTCGGAAACGTGCTCTCCATTCCTTACGGTGAGGCGAATTGTGGGGAGCTTAAGGGGATGGCATTGAGCCGGGTGGCTGATTTGGTCCATGAGTTTGTGGGCCCCGCGACGACCGAGGAGCATTTTAGGGGGCTTATAGATTGGGTGGAGTTGCACCGGCCCGAGCCCGCGGTTGCGAAGATTTACACGAAAATGGAAGAGGACGATGGTGAGGCCGTGGTGGTGTCGTCGGGGCAGCGGTTTCCGGTGGAACGGGTTGATTTTGGATGGGGTAGGCCGGATTTCGGGTCGTACCATTTCCCGTGGGGCGGACAAACGGGGTACGTGATGCCGATGCCGAGTGTGGGGAAGAATGGAGATTGGATAGTTTATATGCATCTCCTTGAAAAGCATTTGGATTTGGTGGAGACCAGAGGGAGGAAGGTGTTTAAACCATTGTGTCCATCATACATGGCCTTCTAATTAATTTATCAAGTGTTCATTGATTACTAGTAATATGTATATCATGCCATTGTAATATATTGAAATGTGTGTGTGCCATGCACCCATTCGCTTGGCTTTATGAATTAAGAATATATGTAATGTTAATGGAATGTATATATTAATGGTATTAGTGTGAAAATATGTAGAACACCATGATATTAAGAAAGCTTGTGAAAAGACATACCTAAGGGATGGGTTGAGGATTATTTATTAAAGCTTCGTATTGACATCACTTTTTGGAACAACTGATTGGGTGTTTGGATTGGGAGAAAAATTAAAGGGCTTATAACTTTTTACTAACGCTGATAAGGCCATGCGTATCATCCTCAAGTGGGGCTCGGGTGAGAAGTAGTGGTGGGTGGGTAACCAGAGAACACCGGTACGTCCCATTCATTTTACCCGCTCAGGTGAGGGCTCCGCTCGGTTCTCCCGACTCTTTCTCTCTTTTATACATATGATATATATATACTATAATAATAATAAAAAATGGAAAAGATTGGGTTTGTTTAAGATAGTGGTACTCCACTTTAAGGTAAATTGGTTAGGAAAGAGAAAAACTAAAGTGGCACTAACAAGTTAATCTATTATGACTTTCCCAACAAACTACTAAGCGCTTTTTAGGTAAATGATGGCCAACTTAGTTGGTTTGATGCATGGATTAAAGTTCTCATATGGTGAAGGTCAGGAGTTCGTCTCTTGCTGGAGTCCATTGTGAGGGATTTTTCCTAAGCGGGTGCCGGGTTCAAATTCCAACTAATGCCTTAGAGGCCCTTTAAATGGAAACTGGATGGCTAGGGTGGGGTGGTTATTCTCCTTGGAAAGGTTTTAAACTCTGGCCATCGTAACTTGATGTCATGGTGGCACGATGATACTCCGTTACACCAACAATAAACGCTTTCTATAAAAAGCATTGGTTGTTTCATATACGTAATCCCAAACGTCATTAAGGAGAAATTATTCTGTTCTAGTGAAGGTTGAAATTTGAAAAATGTAATGCAATCAGTGTAACTACAATTATATGGAACTAATTCTTGAAATTCAATAAAATAACTGTGTTGACTTTGACATCTTGGCACAAATCAACTAGTAAATATTAATGTATTTGATTTTAACTTTTAAAACATTAGCTTTAGCTCTAGAAATTGCATATATCCTTTTAAATTTTTAATAGCAAAATAATAATTAGAGTAAAGTAAGTTTTTCATCTATGTAATTTATTAAAAACTAGGATTTTTATTTTTATTATAGTTTATAATTTATTTTTACTTTTGTCCATATATAAGATTAATTACTAACTTTAAGCGTGACAGATTGAAATATAAATAAATTGTAAATAACAAAGACAAGGAAAGCAATCAAGTTTAAGTCATAAGGCCGTGAGTAGCGGCAGCGGCTTCCAACCCACCAGCTTTGGTGGGTTGGGCGGGTACCGCTACGCCTCCGGCGGGTTTAGCGGGCTGAGGGCCTGAGCGGCATCTCCACACCACTGTGGCTGTTGATTTTGTGTGTGTGTGTGTGTGTTGATTTTAATATTTAAAGTCAAATATGATGGTTATAATTTGTACGTGCATTGAAGTGAATAATTAATATATTTAGTCAAAATTTCTTAATTTTGTATTTAATTGATGATGTTGTAAATGATTTTTATTTCAAAGATTAAAGTGACACAAATAGTACTCTACTACATTGTTATTGTACTTAAAATGTCGTTAACAAATTTGTTGGTTATAAACGACATCTAAGCAGGCAAACACTCAACTTTTAACTGCATCTTATAGTACGTAGTTGAGGTTCATGCTTCTATTATGTACTACTTTTAAGTTATAATAATATGCTACCTTTCGAGGAGAAACACAAATATATTGGCATTGATTGTCACATATCAACCAACAATAGTTAGTTAAAGGTTGACCATAACGACAAATTAATATCAGTAACAACCATTTGCTGCTTCATATATACTTTATTAGATTAAAAACTCAGTCATAACATGATTGTTCTACATATAACTTTTGATAAATTTGTTATAAAAGACAGTGAAACCTCACACATACATTACCCTCTATGCTTCTCCCTTCCTCGTGGCTTACTTGAACCTTTGGGCATGATCATGTCACTGATATAGTGAGTTACGTTCTTTATATCGTCATTAATAATTTAATATTATGTTTTTGGATTAAACAAGATTGCATAACATAAACAATTAATTTGTTCAGATTGATTATGTATATATTTATTAATTATTAATCTTGGGTTTGCGGTCAATATATTTGAGTTCCACCTAAATAGTTTTGGTTGAGTTTTGGTGAGGATGGTTTTTGTCATCATTTTTACTGATTTTCAAAATGGACACTTGGAGGAGGTCGTATTAGTTTCAAATCATGAAATTAATTAATTAATTGCCGGGATGCATGATATAAAATCAATTTCTGTTAATGTCAACAACAACCACCACAAATATAAATTGAACTCATAATTAAAGATACCAATCTAGATGGTTAATTAGTTTCTATTATATGTTTAATTCGTTCTTTCTAGAAATTCGGCCAAGGTGTGTGGGTTGGTGGAGTAGTGACATGTGTGTTGACCGATTACATGCTATTTGTCATGGTTAAATTGTAGGTTTTGTTTGGTATATTGTTAGAGAATATACACATACATATATACATACATACTCGTAAGAATTTAAGTTAAATGTTGCGTCATCAATCGTTGAATGCACATTAAAGTTAGACGCATTAAGATAAGATTTAATAAAATGTATCAGATTAATTCTCGTATCAAACATGATTTACGAATGAGCTTGAGATTAAAAGTGATCAATGGTTTATATTTACTTCTTACACTTATATATAGGGTTATTGATTTGTTTGGTTTTGTTTAGAAGGTGGTGTTTGGTTTGAGTATTTCTAAATACTCATAATTAAAGATAAATTGAACAACACTTATATATAGGGTTATTGAGTATTTCTAAACTTCTCTTTAAGAAATTATGTATAGGCCATGTTTGTCTTAAAATCATATTTTTTTTATCAATAAATTAAGACACATAAAAATCAATTATACACATGATTAATTAGTGGATATAATAGAGCATGAATATCTAACTGGTAAACACATAATTGGTTTTGGGATATAATATTCGATCCATAGAATATTATTATTCAAAAATTTCGTTTTCAATAAGAAAGAAAGAAAAGTCTTATTTCACACGAATTTTTTAATTATTAAGTTATAGCTTTTTGGTTCATGCATGAAGCTTAATGCATTTTGTTTGGTAGAAGTCCATAACTAACCGTATTAGGTTTGATTTACGAACTTCTTTGATTCATATTCTGGCTAAAAATTTCAACGCACTACATTTTTAATTATGTGGGAATTGTTGTTTTGTATAGATAGTATTAGGTAAGGTAAGTAAAATTAAAGAGGATTCCTCGTATTCTTTTTTAGATTTAGGAATCGAATTTTCGTATCCAATGGACCATTTATCAAACGCTTATACGTGTAAGCGCTTACCAAGTCACGTACTCACGTTACTTTGCCGAATGAATATAATGAGAACCAACAATCTTACCTAATAATAGTAAGACAAGGACCAAGAGTCTTACCCGACAAGTGAGTTGTCAACTCTTATTATGGTTAGCACTTACCGGGTAAATTATTGTATATAACAACGTTTTTGTGGACTAAAATCTTACCCGATAAGCAAATGATAGTGTTAAATTTACCGGTAAGACATTTTTTTGGTAAGTACAAAGTAGCTTATAAGCTAGCTTATTTTTTGACAAAAAATAACTTATAAATTAGCTTATAATATAGTTTTTTGATAAGCTACTTGGAGGTAGCTTTTTATAGTTTTTTTGCAAGCACAATATATCATTTTTGGTCATTTTACATATTTATACATAACTTGTTCATAAGCTAGCTTATTAGTTATAGCTTATCAGTCAACAGCTAACTTATCAGCTAGTTTGCCTAACATAGCCTAAGTATTTGGTAAACGTCACCTAAGTTTCTTTGATCCAATTAATTATTCTGAAAAGAATATGAAACGCTCTTGTTAGTTATTTTGAGTTGCTTGTTTGTTAGAGCGAGCATTTAGAAAAGAATATATGAAATTAATGAAGATTTTGAAGTTTTTATGTTGTATTTTTTTTTTTTACTTTAATTTATTCTTTTAAAATTCTCTATTTCTACGAGAGATGATAAAATGATACAAATTTGGAGAACTCCTCAAATTGATCGAAATTATTAACGAGCTACATAGACTTAAATGGTAACTAATATTTGTTTAGAATGGTAGACTAAATTAAAAAACGACTAGTAAGAAGCAAGCAAGAGTCATATATTAAAAGCAGAGGGAGGGTTTTGCAGCTAAACCCCTCAATTCAGCTTACAATTTTTCCTCCTATTGCAAAATCCAAAAATATAATCTACCAACTATATCATCAAAAATACCTTTTTTCTTAGGTTTCAACATCAAAAAACTTCCGAGTCGCAGCTGAAAAATGAGTGTTGTCCGCCGCCCCCTTAATCAACGAATCCGCCAAACAAGAATAAGGAGCCACGAAGTCCCACTATCAATTAATTTTCTTACACCCCATCAATCTGATTAGTGGTAATTAAATTACTCTACAGTTTACCACTTAAAAAGCACAATATAAGTAAATTATAAACGTAATATATTATTATTTAATTTATTAAACCAGTAATCAACATAATCATAAAAATTCAATACATATAATTGATAAATAGAGGCTAACATTTTTTAACACAAAGTATAGAGGTTAAGATGATTAACTCAATTCCTTTAGTATTTTAGTGGTGAGTTAGAGATATTGTTAGTTGTTAGCAGTTGAAGTCGTTGGATACAACATCACTTTGAAACATCCATGTGAAATAGAAAAGAATTACCATTACAAAATAAGATATTGGTTTCTATGAGGTTCTAAAGGACAAACGTATTACGTCGTCAACAAATAAAACTTTTAACAATTAGTTAACTCCATCGGTGGTTATATTATTAAAATATTTTATACATTTAATAAATATTATTTTTTTTAACATTTAATTTTAAGATTTCTTATTAGTGATAATATAATTAAGAAAAAATCTATTTTATGGTAATCAACTAATCATTTTTGGGAGCATTTGACCCGAATCGGCCCGAACCCGGTTTGGAACCAGAATCGGAAATGACCGCTTCTTAGGACCGAGAACCAGACCGTATAGGTGATACCGGTTCCGGTGCCGATCCCGGTACGGTTCCGGTTTGGGCCGGTTCTTGCAGGCCAATGCTCACCACTATCTTACGGTGTGTATTTTCGATCATTATCGTAAAGGAATCAAAAGGAGCCAGAGAAGGGGATAAAACCACATTAATGTCTACCTTTCCTTGGAACATTGATGCTTGCTATAGATACCATCGTTTTGAGCTTGTAAGGTTGTTCAATATTACTCTTAGAAACTAACTTTGTTAAATAACATATTTAAAAATCTTATTAATATTCTATTAAGACGATTATACATACCAGTTTTGTTATAGTAAAACTTAATATTACTCCAACTAATTTTCCCACATGAATCGATTTTTGGTTATGTAACATAAATTGGTGTTATGGTTACGTTTTCTTTAAAACAAAAGAGATTCATTAATAAGCTTTCAAAAGACTAAAATTAGCTATACAACGAGACAAAACAACCTCATATAATCAAGAAGCAGGCAACATGACAAGACATTAGACGAGAAGCCTAAGCAAGCATGTGAGCCACTTCCTTTGCTTGTTGTCTAGTGAAACAGACAATAGGAGTCATATTGGTGGAGCAGCATGCGACACCTTGAAATAATATTGCCAAATTATGTATCATCTTCATCGGAGGAGTTAAGCTTTGATGACTTGTTGTTAGGGCATCAGACTCGAAAATCGCATGGTGAACGTCGAGTTCAATTTCCCAAGAGATTGCGTCAAGAATCGCAAGGGCCTTACATCCTTGACCAATGGCATCTCTTAAAAAATAGATGTTCGAGCAATCATTATCCTCTTCTCACCTTGAAAAATAGAGCAAGGTAAATAGTGGTCAAACAAAGTTGTTGCATCAGTGTTATATATTTTTTAAAATTAAATAAAACAATCTTGGTAAATACATATTTAGAACCAAATAACAGGGGTTGATTATATTTAGAGATGTAAAAAAGTCCAAGCCCGAATCTTAGCCATAGCCTGATTCGAAAAAGCCACATTCAAGTTTGGCCTCAAAAGTCCAATCAAGTCTTTCTTCGACTCCAAAACTTGAACATAATCTGAAATAGTCAAAACCATTTTCTACTTACTGAAAACAAATTTGAAAAGTCCGAAAGATAGTTACATTCATGCTTCATTAATTAGTGTTCAACTTCTACATGTATTTTGATAACACTCAAAGAATTATCTTTCTATTAACCTCTTTGAAAAGGAGCCCTAATTTTGAGTTTGACTTTTATCAAAATTTTGACTTTTTTTTCCATTTTCTCGCAAGTTAACTTTTGGCTTATTTCAACCATCTAATGATCTAAATGTTGATGTGTGAAAATACTCGAGTCCCTTGAGTCAAAAAGCTAAAAGTGGGGTATATGAAGACTTCCCCAAATGTGAGCATTTAAATTATTTATCTAAGTTATCTTTTTCAAAAAATTGACATAAATTTGATTCCTTTAGACTTTTACTAATTCTTCATAAATTTATTGGGAGGAACTCATATCATGTTTAATGAAGAAACTTTTATCAAATAACATACGAATATTAATTATATATGATTCATATAATAAGAAAGATGAGCACATCATTAATTTGTATAACATGGTTTTGGATCATCAATTTCTTGTAACAATGATCACATAATTTTCTGTAACTTTAAACCACTTAATTATATGGAACTCAATTAATTGTAGATGAAGAATATACGCTATTTACTTAATTTTCAATAAGTAAATTCTAATATGTAAACTTTAATAAAAGACAGACGTCAAAGAAAGGGACTTGATTTTTCTAAACTTAATTCGTGCCATGATAGATATTCTTTTCACACCTTAATTTACTATGCATGCAAGTACATATATGCTTAAATACTTATATGCATACATATTGAATATGTGATATTTTTTTAATCTATAATTGCGTTTGACTAAAAATATATAGTCGAGACAGATTTTTATCTGAACAAATTTTTTAAGTATATATAGTTATTTCTCCAATATTAAAAACGTTATAAAATATTGTTTTAATTATTTTATAACAAAAAAAAAGGGGACAATTGACACTAAAATGATCAAAGATGGTGTAGCCTAGTGGTTGGAGGTAACACCATTGTGCCTTCAGGAGATGGTATCCTCAGTTGGCCAAGGTTCAAGCCCCGTAGGCAATGACTTGCTGAGGTATTTAACTCTTGGACTGGTCCATTGGGCCGGTTTAGGGGGGAGTTCATGGGCCGGTCCATAGGGCCGGTTCATGGGCACAGCCGCGCAGACCGGTTAAAAAAAATTGACACTAAAATGAGTTGAAAAGATGAAAACACCCTAGTAATAGAGAAAATTAATAACTCATGTCGACCCTTGATTTTTGTTTTCGTTTTTTATGTAAGAATTAATACGTAGCACACAAAAAACAAACTAGGATCAAAAAGTAAAAATAATATAAGAGAATAAATGCAAAACCAAGTCTAAAAAGGAAAATGCAGGTTCAAATTGTCCTAGCCAGGGCGTCTTTATATTTAGAGCAAACAAGGTTTTTCTATTGCATATTTTTAAGAAATATCCTATAAATAATCTTTTTATATGATATTAGGTTTAAACCCGTATAATACATGGGGTGATTTTTTTGTCAGAAAACTTGTATATATTGCAAATTTAGATTTAGACTTCATCATAGGTGAAATAAGACTTCCGACTTCAGACATATTAAAAACAAACGATAGCTTAGCATCAACAATTCAGAAAAATAAACTATGTTTCATAAAAAAAAAAACAAAGAAAGTAACAAATTGAAAGAATCATCCAAATCATACCTTTGCAAGAGAAATGAACAAACTTAATAACTTAATAATGAAATTTTGAATTTAATGTCAACCGTCTAACTTATAAATTTGAATTTTATTGACACCGTTTTTATATTTAATTGATTAATAATTCTAAAAAGATAAGTTAAATGTAGTCATGAAGATGCGTATCTCACCAAATTCAACCAGTTTTAAAAGTATTTATTCATTTTATTTTGTCATTTATTCGTTCAACCAATCAAAATGCCACCACCAATTCTAAATATTAAATTATAATAAATTATTTTTTCCATAAAATTATAACATATATTTTCAATTTCATAAAATGGATGTTCATGATATTTTTATATAAGAACATTGTCCATTTACAAATTGCATAATTAAAAAGCGCAATATTATTTGCATCTATTGATGTTATATATATTATTATGTGATATAAAATTATCATTTATTATTTTTTATTATATATATGTGAATTAATAGGATGGAGTTTAATATTTAATAAATTTTGAACTTAAAATAGTTGAATTAATATGTTGGAGTTTAATATATATAATAAGATAAAGTTTAATAATTTTAAAATAAAATAGTTGAATTAATAGGTTGGAGCTTAATATTTAATAGGATAAAGTTTAATAATTTTAAACTTTGATAAATTTTAATAATTTTAAATTTTGAATCAGTGTCTTGTGTCAACATATGACACAGACACATATGCATATGATGTGGCAAATAGTGACAAGTAAGCAAAATGAATATAGACTAAAAAAGTGTCTAGGTTCATGTTTTGACGGGAAAAATAGAAATTCGGCTCACCAGAGTGCGACACGTGTCAGCCAGTTACTCTTTTATTATATATAGATTTTAATATGGCATTTCACTTATAATAATATAATTGTTCTAAAAATTTGTAAAAATATTCGAAAGTATTCTATTAACTTATCATTATATTTTTACATAGGATGTATACTTTTATGGTCCTATAATTCTTTTTTACCTTTCTTCTATAAAAGTTTATTGAGACCTTGGGAGCAATATTCGAACCCGTGGATATCTTTATGGCTCGACATGATTTGGCGTCTAACTTCTTCTGCAAAATTTCCATTTTCTCCCTTCTCGGATATCTTCTCCCAACAAAGAATTTTAACAATCTCTTCAATCTTGCTTTGTTCTTCCTCCATATCCTCAACTTGCTTGGAGGTTGTCATGGTTTGTAGTTATTTTTCCAATTAATCGGAGTACCCAAAAGCACTCGTAGCCATTACCACCAACTCTAGGAACCCGATTGACTTCCATTATGTATTTGCCATCCGTATCGAGAAACTAAAATAATTTACTCAGGTTGTATTATAAGACTAATAAGGTTTTAAAACTATTGAAATAAAGTGTCATATTAGCCTTTTATTGGACAATTTTTAGAAGTACCCAGTTAACACATGTTGTTACAGACACTTGTTTATAAAACATTTTATTTCCCTATTATGTCATATAAAAATACTAATAGTTTTCTCCTAAACTATGAACTTATATACAACCATGATTATGTACAACAAACAATTGTTTGGTCATTTAAACTTTAAATTTTCACAACATTATATTAGGTTATTTAGACATATTTGACATGTAACAACCCAAATTCTAACAATCTACTAAGGCATAGTAAAACACACAAAACCCAAACATTCTAAATACATATAAACAACTCAAACTATGCAACGGACAAACTTAACACAACTGAGATCTTCTACAACCTACATGTGACATCAAGTCTTCGACACAACTCTTCTACTTCATCACCCTTTCTCTTTTATCTTGAATGAACTCCCACTAAGCACTTATCTGAAAAGGGTTTTAGTTTTATAAAAACGAGGGTTATACTGAAGGTTTAGTGAGTTCGCTCAAGCAAAATGTTCAATTCGCGATATATGTGATAGAAAAGTAGTTATAAAGCATCGTCACACTTTCCATTAAAAAGGTTTTTTGATGCACACAAAAATGGCATGTGGATGGCGCACACTCTTAGTCACCCACACTATGCAGTTATGAAATACTTATTGAAATGGTACATGGTTTGAATGCCTCGTCATTTATTTAGAGTCATGTAAGTTTTGACTATAATACAATTAATCTATAGGCATAATGGTCAGTTTATTGGTTTTGAAAAATGAGATCTTATCCTTGTTTTGTAAACTTGGTCATTGCATGAGCGATAGATCTGGAATGATTGAACTTGGTGACCACACGAGCGATAAACCTGGAGTGATTGAACTTGGTGCATGTATTAGCAACAAACCTGAAGTGGTTGAGCTAGGTAACTACATAAGCGACAAACCTGTATTGGTTAAGCTTAATGTCTATGTAAGTCATACACCTAGAGTGGTTGAACTTGATGAATCATTAAATTATAGACCTAGACTGCTTGAACATAATGAATAAACATAGATATATGGCTTACTTTTGTATTGTGTCACGTTCATATGGAACTAGGTCTCTCCATTACCAAAAGGTGTTATTTTTTATTATGTACTATTGTTAGGTCTTAAAGACAGATAGACTTGGCTATCAGGGTTTTGTAGAAGGGGGGTTGAATGCAAAACCGTAAAAATTTAAAGGCAGAGAAGTACTTTTTAAATTCTTTGTATTGAAATATTTCAACTAAGAATTACACTAAGTTCACAAAGACTGATTGTTGCGGAAAACAAATAACTTAAGCTACTTGAACAATCAAAACATTAAGATCACTAAGACACTAAGACACCAAGACTACAAGAACACAACTATGGAACACTTAGTAACATAATGAACTTGAAGGTGGTGGAAGCACTCTTTCACTCTGATTGCTATATTGCTTTGAATCTGAAAGCTCGAATGCGTGAAGAAGACTGAGATCAAAGACCTGTATTTATAGTCCCAGCTTCATCAAGTACAACGGACGCGTGTCAAGATTTGTCTTGCTGCATGAGGATCTCCATAATGGGTATTGTAGCCAAGTCCAATCTTCAAGACCCCTTTTTGCAGATATTCATTCTTTAGTGAATATTTTGCATTGATGGAGATAAGCCAAATCTCCTGCAAGGGAATCTCTCCAAGAAGTATGTGTGACAACTGACAGTTTTGACCTTTAGGTTAGCTACTCGTTAAATCACTCAGTAGCGTTTCCGTAGGTTAAAAATTAGTTATTTAAGTTATTAAAAGAAACTAGGTTAGTTTGCGTGAAAAATTTAGGCAAAAACCTAAAAATCCCGAAAACTGTCCGAAAAAGCCCGTACCGGCCCAAAGTCATCCGATAATCCTATAATGCCAAATTTAAAGTTTATTTATAAAAAAAATATGTTATTTTATTAAAAATATAAGTAAATTGATTCAAGTAACCTAAATTTACCTTCGAAAAATCGGTTTCTACCGAAAACGAGCCAAAACCCGGTACTGCGTTGATTTAGCAGTATAAAACTAAACCATTCTTAAAAAAAAATTATGTGAGAGGGTTGGGTGGGCCCCACATGGCCGACCACCCCCCCCCCCCTATATCCCACACTCTCTCTCTTGATTCAAATCAACAAAATCTCACTTCTTACACAAAAATCATTTCAAGATTCTACTCTCTCTCTCTCTCTACTCTCTCTCTCTCTCTTAGAATTCTCTCTCTAAAACCAGCCAAAATCCATCCAAAAATCTGAGTTTTGAAGTGTTATAATCAAAGATTTGAAGCTCTTATAATTGTTTGTTCAAAGGTAAGAAAAGATTATGCATGTTAGTGTTAATTTTTGCTCATTTTGGAGTTTTTCATGTTCTTTTTGAGGTTTAAAACCTCTTTGTTGGTTGAACAACAATCTTGATGTTTGAGGACAAGAATGAGCTTTATAAATGTGCAAGAACATTCAAAGAAAGCAAATTCTATGAATCCTCCTTATGAACACAAGATTGAAAGTGAAAACCTTTTATTTTAGTGTTTTTGAATCTCTTTTGGGGCTGAACTTTTATAATAGTTCATGCATGTGTTTAAAATGATATTTAAATGTATTTCATCTATTTAGTGGATACAAGTTGAAGGTTTTAGTTTATTATTCAAGAAAACCCCAAAATTTGGTGATTTTATGTGTTTTTGGTGGATAAAAGTGTATTTGGAATCTGGATTATGCTGACAGATTTGTTGCATGTTGTTTGTACGACCCAAAAAGGGTGTTTTTGGACTCATTCTCTTCTGGAAATTTTATGGTACAATATTTTATGTGTTAGGGTTCAAACCCCACTGGAATCACTCAAAAATTCCATGTTTTGAGCCCTCAACCATGTTGAAACTTTTTGTTGTTCATCAGCTTCTAGTCAGAAATTTGTATCAACTTCATGCATGCATATCTTCTTGATAACTTAACTAAAATGCATTATTCTTGGTTCTAAGTTCAAGTTCAGTGAGATGGCTTTCTAAAGAATCTGGAATCACATGATTTGGTGGAGTTTTGAATGTGCAACCAATGAAATGAAATTCGGAGTGCAATCTGCCCAATGATGGCAGATTCACATGCTTGAGTTCATGAGGTCATATCTCATTCAAAAACCATCCAAATCGTGTGAAACAAGTTTCATTTGTTAGATATTTGAATTAACTTTAAAATCCCTTTTGAAATTCAAATTTTGGAATAGTAATGAGATCTCTATGACACAAACTCGACAGACTTGTCTTTTCAAGATTGATGCATGCACACTGATTTTTCAATAATTTTTAAAATATGTTAATCATCTCCTAAAATCATAAAATTTGGTAGGATTGTTGTTAATACCCATAATATTAATGGATAAAATTTTGGTAGCTTAACTCCTTTTGGAACTAGACAAAATGGTAGCATTTTTGAAGCAATACAAATCTGCCAAAAAAATCAGATTTCTTAAAAAGAGTTGTTTTGCAATTACCAAGAAATCCCCATATGTTTGGACATTTATGTAAAGTAACAAAACATATTTTAGTACTAAAATGAACCTAATGAAATATAGTAAAGACATTATATGGGATATCGGTATTGACTTATTAAATATGGACCGTTGAATTTATAACTTACGTCAATTACGTATGTGTTAGGGCATTTATAGACTCGGAGCCGGGACTTGATCACGCACTAACGGTTATTTACAAACGCAAAAGCTATTCCAGGTGAGTATTCACAGCCCCACTTTTTACCGTTTTTAGGTGTTTTGGGGTGAAAAACATGTTTACAAATGAATGTGAATAATTGTGAAAATGTTACGAAATGAAATGTATTGTGAGTTAAATTTGAAATGTTATGCGGCATGATATAGTGAGTCTGAAATGAAAAAGTCCCCGGTAACTACTATTAACTCATAACAATGGGCCTATAATACACGTGGATAGCGCTATTTGGTTGACATACCCACCTTGAACTGACGAGAATGTAGGTGCACTGTATTGAATAAAAATTTTACACATGTGGGATTTAGTCCCACCGCTGAGGTAGAATAGGGGCGTAGCATGTCATAAATGGCAGGATTAGTAGTGACTCAAAGAATAAATATCATGCGATTAACTTGACCCGGGAAATTTACTCACATGTGATACTAAGCTAGAAATGGAGTGAGCAAAAACGTTCACTAATGTTCAGGCTAGTATCGGTAGTGAACGAAAAGGGTTCACTATAACTGGTTTATGAAAAATTGAGTAAATAAAAAGGTTCACTAAAGATTTGTTGCATTTAAACTGTTTTGTGCATATAAAAACCTGTGAACTCACCAACTCTCCTAGTTGACGCTTGTTTTAACATGCTTTTCAGGAAATCCGAAGGTATGATAAGGCTTATTTGTGGAATTTTGTAGTCACCAATCAAGAAAATGTTTATTTTTGTTAAAGTCTGTAAATTTAAACTTATGGTTGGATTGTAATACTTTGTAAACTTTATTAATTTTGGATATGAATGATTGGTGTTATTTATCTCCTATCGCTATGAATTCTAGACTGTCACACCTTGCGGTTCCGCTTTAGCGGGGTGTTGCAGTATGGCACAGGGTCAAAATCCCTTGACTCCTTTTTGCAGTTAGACAATGTTCAATGAAAACTTTGTATTCATTGAGATGACCATCTTCAGACAAATTTCTTACCAAGCATCCTCGATCCATGAGCCATCCTTGGTCCATTGCACAAAGAGTTATCCAGATGATCTATTTGGGTGGACTCATCTGAATGGCCTAAAACAGATGGACTTGTCCGGATGGCTTGCCCGGATGGACTTGACCGGATGAACTCGTCCGGATGGCTTGCCCGGATGGACTCGTCCGGATGACTCGTGTAGAAGTACTCCTCTGGAAGGACTCCTCAGATACTTAGCCAAAATCACCTTCGTTCCACATTATTAATGATTTCAGCTGATTTCAATTCTTCTTCGAATAATTGATTTATTTAGTACCTGAGAGAAGATAGATTTACAATAAAGAATATAGAAGGACATCGGAGTACATCTTCAAATGAAGGGTTCCAACAACTATCCATGTTTTTGTGTTGTTTTGGGTTTAGAGGGTATTCACAATTCATGGATTTGGTATTGGTATGTTGAATCTTAACCATGTTTCAAATGCTTTGAATGATGAAACTTTATCCATGTTTTTTTTGGTGCTTGATAATAAAATTTTATTCACATTTTGTGTGAGTGTATTGAGTTTTAATCTCATGGTATAAATGTGTGCAGGTTAATGATATTTCATTGCGAAAACAATGGGTTTTGAAAAAGATATTCTTTTATACTAAATACCCTATTATGATTTAAATAACATCTTTTTAGCTTTATCGTTTATATAAATGATGAAAGTTATTTGAAGTCACTAGGCATTTAGCCTAACCTTTTTATGTGAAAGCATATGCATCGAGTTCTTGTTGGGGTTTAGTACTAGCAAATCGACATCGTGATGAGGTGTGTGCTAGCTAGTAAGAGGCACGAGAAAGAACTAGTTATTTGATGACGTCTTCCGCATTTGAAGATATACAACGATTATTGTTGGGATTTTAGTAACACCCAAACCTAACTTAGACTTTATATAAAGTTTAATTTATCTCTTGTTGGCATTAAGTCTAAATTTGTTACTCTAAGGAAAGTAGCTTTTGAATTATAAAGAAGTATTTACCTTTTATGGAAACTTTTAATTAATCGCTCTTTCTAAATTTAAGGGTATTACAACTACCATTGTTCCCCCTTTGTCTACTCTTCCTCCAATCATCGACCACCAACAACCATGTTTTTCCCTTTCCTCGCCAACCACTTTTCCGTTTCACCCTATTTGCTAGCAATCAAAACCATTCACGAACAAAACCAAAATTGAGGTTGTGAAAATGGCAATGCATCAAACCTGTTTTTCTTTCACCATATTTTTGTGAAGATGGTAGTTTATCAAAGAACAAAACCCAAATTAAGGTTTTTCTCTCGATCTAGAAGGTGCGTCCAAAAAAACCCATAAAAAACAAAACCCAAATTAAGGTTTTTGTCTAAATCTCGTCTTTGTTGTTGGATGACAATAGTGGATTTGAGTCTTTTAATTTATAGTTTCAGTATTAATTTTAGGATTTGTATCATAATTTTGATGGTAGTTGTTTTTCGAATGATGTTCTTGGGAGTTAGGCTTTGTTTGGCAAGCATAAGCTAGCTTATAAGCTAGCTTATAAGCTAGTCCATCCAAACATGTACCAGGAAGCTAGCTTTTTGAAACGCTAATTTGAGTAGCTTATGAGGAGCTTATTGTAGCTTTTTCCAATTATACCCTTATTAATATTAATTATTAAATTCAAATATACCCTTTTTGGTCATTTTACATACTCATAAGCTAGTTTTTGCCAAACATAATTTATTCAACAGCTAGCTTATCAGCTACTAGCAAGCTTATCAATCAACAGCTAGCTTATCAGCTATCCGCTAGCTTATCAGCTACCAGCTAGCTTATAAGCTACGCTTGCCAAACATAGCCTTAATATAGAGAAAACGAATATTGAATAAGAGGCCTTCTAGCTTCTCGCTGGTTTTAATAAAATATCGGGTTTGTTTGGGCGGGGTGATGACTTTATCAAAGCTTCTTGCCACATGATCTCTTGTTGCCGTTAAAAAAAGGGTAAAATATGATTTAACCCCTAAACTTTGCACTTAAAATGGTTTAACCCCTAATTTTTTTTAGTGAATGTTTTAATCCCTAAACTTGTTATAATGAATGTTTTAATCCCTAAACTTGTTATAATGAATGTTTTAATCCCTAAACTTGTTATAATGAATGTTTTAATCCCTAAACAGGTTACCACACTTTTAAAAATTACTTTAATCCCTAAACTTTTTATTTAAAATGGTTTAACATCTAAACTTTTTTAATGAATGTTATAATCCTTAAAATTTTTATAGTGTTTGATTAAATACCTAAATTTGTTGAACCTGATTATTTTTATCCCTAAGATATTTTAATACAACATTCTGCTAGCTAAACCCGTTACCATCCATTCACAATTGGAAAAACCCTGCATCCATTAGTCTAGTCCAGTATAGTTTGCAACTCGGTCAAATCGATCTTTTTCGCCAATAATCTCTTCCTAAACTCGCTGGTACATTTCATTTGATTTCATTTTTGTCATTTATGTTCTTGATTTGTTTCGCATTTGATGTTCGCCGTAAAATCTACGCATTAAATTTTAGGTAAATTTGCATCACGATGAATACAGAATCACCAAACGTCTTATGATTATTTTTTGTTGTTGATTTTTTGGTTAATTTGATTCATTAGTCTATTGTTGGTTCATAACCTAAATTTTATTGATTACATCCGATCAAGGGATATGAAAATCAAGAAATGCAAGTTAGAGATTCAAGATAATGTGTTTTGGAAGTACTTCAAACACGTGTTAAACATTCTTTAGAGATAAAAAATAATCAGGTTAATAAGTTTAGGAATTTAATCAAATACTATAAAAAGTTTAAGGATTATAATAATCATTAAAAACTTTAGGGGTTAAACCATTTTAAATAAAAATTTTAAGGTTTAAATCATATTGTCAATAAGTTTAGGGATTAAAGTGATCTTTAAAAGTTTGGTAACCTGCTATAGCAGGTCAATGACTAAAACAATTAATTATAACAAAATTAGAGATTAAAACATTCATTATAACAAGTTTAGGGATTAAAACACTCATTAAAAAAGTTTAGGGGTTAAACCATTTTAAAGCACAAAGGTTAGGGGTTAAATCATATTTTACCCTAAAAAAATGAATTCTTTTTTATTAAACTGAAGTAAAAAAGGTAAAAGACCTCTTTCATTAACTGATATAAATATCAGCTAGTCCGTTTAACTGAGGAGATGGAAAGTTGATTTCTCTATGAAAGTTTTATAACCCTACATTTATGGGGGAAGGAAAAAAAAATTAATAAAATAATAGACTAAATTACGATTTATATCCCTATTGTTTGATATTTACTGTATGTTGTAGGATATAAATGTGCCATCGTCTAAAGGATATGACGATAGACATTAGATAGAGATAGAGTTAGATTAGAACTACAATATCTCTTAGTTATCTTCATGTAATTCATCCCTATATAAAGGGTTTATGATTAATGAGAATGACAGATTCACTTTCTCTATTCTATTATTGTTTTGTTTACTTTTTCCTTTAGTATTTAGATAGTTTATGTATCACAATCTTAATTTCATAATAGTTTAGCTTTATTTATTTAAATATATAAAAAAAGATAATAATATTAATAACAATAAAAAGGTTAAATTCAAGAGGGGTGAAACTACGCTCACTGTTGTTGATTTGCTGATGATAATTAATATTATTTGAATTATTTTTGTTCTCCCCATATATATTAATTTAATCAGGTGCATCTATGTGATAAATATGAATTTATTTAAATCACCTTCAGCTTATTATTGTTATCTATGTTAGTATCTCAATGGTCGTATGACTTTAATATCGAATTGAGTTGTTCGCATGGATGTCTACATGTTTATCATAAATGATACTCGTTTATATCTGAAAGCACTTACCACCTTTATCATCACTAAAATATTTCTTTGTTTGCTTGTTTGTTTGAGAATATGAGCCATATATTCTAAATATTTTATCTTACTTAAATGTATATCTTAGATTGATTTTTAGCCCATGATATTTTCTTGTTTATCTGATTTAGTCTTAGAATTATCTTTTCTATATAATATTTAAACGTTAATCTTTAATTATCAGTAGCCATTTTTAACCCAATCTTATAATTAATTTTTAGAAGTTACACTTCCAACCTTCCATATATTTTGGTCTTTTACTAAAGACTCCACAAATATTTGACTTTATGTCATTAACCAATATTTATTTGTATCGTGACAAAATCTTTTAAAGTACAATTAAGATGTTAAAGTATTTGGCCCATTGCCAAAAGCCTACAAAAATACCACCATGGTATTAATTCAATCTCTTATTTTGGCCTCATGCCAAAATCCACAAAACTATTAATATTATTAATGTATTCCACAATCAAAGTGATTGCAAGATATCTAATGGATTTTGTCAAACGGGTGTAAATAGCCTAAGGTTTGTCGGGACTCAAGCAATCCACGTGATTCCCCTTCTTACCTGGAAGTCCAATAGTGTTTTTGCGATTCACTTATGAATATTGAAATATGAATATAATATTTTCAACAAAATGAACGTTTGAAAATACCAATCCTATACTGCCATGATAACGAGATTTCATGTGTAGCATATATTTTTGTGTTCATAAATTACAATACCTTATCTATTATTTATGTAAATGGTTGAAATAACCTACCCGTTCCGTTATTTGATGTCCTCCACTCAAAAGAATTTGAGTAAAATGTAAGCAAACAAAAATCCAACATTGTTATGATAATGAAATTTTATTAATGTAATGATACATTGCTTTAGAAAATCATAACTAGTTAAAACAACTCATATATGACTCGATGTCCAATACTCAAAAGAACTTGAGTATATGTATATCCAATTTAAAGACTCTTTGTTGAACAGGTACAAGTATATACCTAAAATCCATCAATTTCATATTGACCCTAAAAATCAACCTCGTAAAATGGTAAAAGCAATTACCATCATGTTTTGAGACCGCATGTCGGTCTTAGCTTTCATAAGAAATACATTCAACTAGAAACACCCAAAGATATGTAGGATGCCCTGAAAAGTTGAATCGATAGTATTAATTATATACCCCTAACTAATCGTATAGTGGAATGGAACCCGCTCACTCGGTTATAAGGTGATTGACTTTAACAAAGAAATGTTGTCTTAAATACATCTCAATCTTCGTGGCAAGGAACTCACAGAAGATGACATGATTTATAACATAATTCTCGTCTTTTATCAGCAATGATACTAATGTACTTGTATAAGCTGAAATCTAATCTTTAGACAAAATCATCAACCTACTGCAAGTGGTTGAGAGATATAACAATGTAATTTCGAGAAATCAAATTAGACATTCTGGGATAAAGAAAATTCCCAAGACCAATAATGAAAGCGCTCGAGGTGGAAACAACTCCGACGGATTGTGAGTTAACAAAATTTCACACATGTGACATTTATGAGCCATGTGGATGAGATTATTAAAGGGTCGGGGTCAACGTAAGAGTCAGACAGGATTTTTCAAACCTAGAGCAAATATACAACTATTGCCTTAGGTGGTAATGGACAAGTTAAAATAAACATTGCTATATATGTGCTATCATTGAATACTAGCTATTTAAAGATATCTTATGAATTATATCATTTTTTTTTAATTCTGTAGTATCAAATTAAATGTAGTTGCATATATAAAATTGACTATAACTATTGTGGATGTAAAGAAATACATCAAGATAAATACAAAACTCCAAAATTCTCTGTTCCGTGTAGGAATGTATCGAGGGGAACTTGAGTTTATAGGTCCTCCCACATAATCTAAAGAAATAGATTAATTTCCCCCAACATAATACTTAGACAATGAACGGTCAAATTAATAGAAACCTTGTTAAGATACTTGTATCAATTGAAAATTATATAAATAGAAATGGGTATATACATCAACTCTAATGATATGAAAGAAAAATACATTAGAGAAATTAATGTATCAAATCAGTGTATTCTCTAAGTTATTAAATCATATCTTGTCACCAATAAAAAACTTTGGGACAATGACACACATGTTTTGACATCACCATGTGAACACCATGGTCATGACATAGAGATCCGTGTATTGAAAACACACATAGACACATTATTCGATCGAAAGGCAAAATGAAAACGCAATTGTTGACTTCTGCAGCACAAGAAGCAACACCAACATCCTAATAAGCCTCATCGAATATCTAGAACTTTTACCCTAATCATTAGCTAAGACATGAATGAGACCATCCTAAAGCTAATGACATAATAAAAACTATTCCATTCTTCAAATACAAGGTTATATTTTGGACATAAACAACCAGAATGCGGACCATTAAAGCACTTTATGGTTCTGGTTTCGACACGATGAACGCATGTCGTATTATTGTCCACATGAATTGTTGCATTCCTAGCACTAGTTATATGTCTAAGGGCTCACCACCCTGATTGTCTCATCAAGTCTACATGACTTCGAATGCTAGAGAATTTACATCATAAGGACTTGATGGTTATTGCATAAATATATATATATATATAGTAAGATCAATGTAAAGTCTCTTATACCCCATGTATAGATATAAAATGGTCTCATCAAGTAGTAGAAGTTGTCATCAAAGGAATGTAGATGATAACTATAACATTGGTTATGCGCACCAATTTACATACATATACATGGGTTTTGCAATATTAAATGCAACTTTACCTATTTGTTTTTAGACTCACAACTAGCCAACCAATATCATGCATACCAGTTGGTAACTGGATATAAGCCTGATCATTTACATTTATGCATGTTTGGTTGTGCAGTATATGTGCCAATTGCGCTCCACCAGCGCACCAAAATGGGTCACTAAAAACGATGAAATATCTATGTTGGTTATGGATTTCCAACAATTATCCGCTACTTAAAACCTTTGCCGGGTGATTCTTATACCGCATGATTTGCGGATTGTCACTTTGATGACAGTCTTCCCGTCGTTAGGGGGAGATAGGAAAAAGTATTTTCCAAAGGAACGACGGGAACTGTCACGAAATATTTTCATTTTGATCCCCAAACTTCATAAAGTAAAGTTGAAGTCAAACGAATCAGACTCGATACCTGATACGTTTAATGTCATACAAGAAGTGACAATATAGTATATACAAGCTGCAAATATACCCGTAAAGTCAAAAAGTCCCTAAACAAGGGCACAACGCCGTTGGAAAGAGCGTTGCAATCACACATGGTGGAGGTGTGATTGAGGTCGTAGCTCTCAAAAGGAAATGGGGAAAGCTACTTGGTTCGATATATACTCATCTAAAGGAAGAGAAGAGTATGGCACAACTAATATTTATCATCAACCTTTTATGAGATTATATTTGATCATAAACTATGTCCATGAATCATTACTGGAGGACGCTCCGAAGTTAATATTGATTCCAAATATCAAGAAAATCTCGAATGAATATGAATCGCTGGACAGATCATACCTAATGATGATATATTTGCATATATCGTTGCTTATGAAATGATAAAGCACGATGATATCGAACCATGCTCAGTTGGAAAATATCAACAAGAGCAAATTGGCCTAAATAAGCAATCTAGGATAATTACATTATTTGACAAATGAATAGGTATTTGGTCTGGTAGTGCTAACCCACCAAGTGTAAAGCCTGTAGGACATAGATAAATCATTTGTCTGAGAAGCGTAATGAGAATAATTAAGTCATAATGTTTATGACTCTCCTTTGGCGCAAGGTTTCTCACAACGCCCTGGATTGACGAAGAGAATTACTCTCTTGTGATAAACCTTAAAATGTTCTGCTAGTTAATTAGCCTAGTAGTTTCCGAAGAACTGGAAGATGCAGCTCATTGATGTGGTTAATATATATCTATGGGGACCTAGATTAAAATATATATAAAAGTAATTGATGGAGTTACATTGACCAAAATTAAGTAATTCTAAACCACATAGTGCGTTTTCAATAAAGCTGAAAACATAAATTTTGCCCTTGCGTATTTATTTAAGAAAACAAGTTCCAGATTTTTAATGTGGCTTAACATGTTGATGTATGAACATAATCGACACTCTTGATGAAATAAGAGAAACCACAAGATACTTGAAATCTGAATTTGAGATGAAAGATCTTGGGAAAACTTGGTTTTATCTAGCTACTTGAGCTATGACACCAAGTTTGTGGAATATTAATCCACCGATGCATATGTCCCAAAATTGATCAGGCGATTTAATATGGACAAAACGCATGCGACTAGCACTCCCATGGTCGGTCAAAGTGTTGGATATAAAGAAACATCTATTCCGTTTAAAGGATGATGACGAAGAGGTGTTTGGAGCTGGAATTCCGTACCTAAGTATAATAGGCGCATTATTGTACTTTAGATAATGCACTTGACCATATATTATCTCTCAGTGAACTTGTTAGCTATATTTAGCTCAGCGCCTACGCAATGTCATTGGAATGATATCAAATTAATATTTCAGAACCATTGACATGGGCTTATAATTTCCCTAAAGAAAGAGGGTTGGGGTTGATAATGAAACTTCAATTGTTATTTACGAGTGACTAATGTGACAGTCTGCTGATATTATTTATATAACCCATACGAAAATTGTTCCAAATTGGATAAGGAATTACCATAGGGAACGTCATGATTGCTTGTAAGTAAACTAAGCAAATCTTATGTAACTACCTATTCAAACTACTCCGACAGTATTACTCTACTTGAGACTTTTAAGAGTGTACATGGTTAAGGACTATCATTACACGTATTAGAGGAGTTAGTATTTTGGGTTCTATCAATACCCTACATGCATAAATGAAAATAATGCATCATGTATCAACTAAATGAAATTAAGATACATCAAGGGTTATAACAAATACATATTCTACTTAAGTTGTTATACTATCAACTATAATAAATTCTCCGTTAGATTTAAGTAAAGCAATTAAGATGTCAGAAGGATGTGACATATTTTACTAAATCATTACCTGAAACCATATTTGGGAAACATGTAGACAGCATTTAAATACAAATGTTTCTGAACTCCCTTGATTAATGCATGAATCAGGGGGAGTAGTAGACAAAAGGGGGAGTCTACTTTGTATGTGATATTGGTATGTTGTGCTCTTTCCTTCACCCAAGGTTTTATTTTTCCCACTGGGTTTTTGTTCCTTGGGGTAAGGTTTTAGTGAGGCAACACTATATATACCGTCTCGTTTTCTTAATTCTCATGATTAACGTACAAATCAGAGAAAACATTAGACTAAAGGAAAAGTCTACACTGTAAAGAAACTTGTGCGTTGTACTCTTTCCTTCGTCATATTTTTGTTTTTTCCCAATGGGTTTTTATTTTGGCGTAAGGTTTTAACGAGGCAACAATCGTGCACTACTATTCCCTTGACTCGGCACAAGGGGGAGTGTTGTAGGATAAATGTGCCATCGTCTAAAGGATATGACGATAGACATTAGATAGAGATAGAGTTAGATTAGAACTACAATATCTCTTAGTTATCTTCATGTAATTCATCCCTATATAAAGGGTTTATGATTAATGAGAATGACAGATTCACTTTCTCTATTCTATTATTGTTTTGTTTACTTTTTCCTTTAACACTGTAATATTTTTTGTTCAAGATCTTTAGAAACCTATTTTTTATTCATGTGGTTTTTATTTTTATTCAATTTTCTCACTCCATTCATCTTTGCTAAATTTAGTGGTTAATTCATCCAAAAAATGTTTGATTAAATTACATATTGTGTTATTATAGTAGATCATTATTTATATTTTTAATTCTCAAATTACCTAATTCATATTTTGTTATTTTTTACTTTCTTTGTTTATTTAATCAGCACATTTTGTTTTATTGGTTAACTAGATACGTACCCGTGCCAGTTGCAGCGCGAAATACGTATTAATTATTCGATCATATTTAATTATACATAAATAATTGAATTTTATGTATAAAATTCAATGTCAACTGATAAAAAAGCTGAAAAAGATTCGCTTGATAGTGGGTCTTCAAACACATAACATTTGAACTCATTTTGAAGGTTTTGATTTGATGGTTATAATGATATAATTTGTTAAAAAAAATATTTCAAAAATTTCTTGAAATATTTGAAAACTAAAAAGATGAAATCTTTTAATTTTCAAGAATTCTTGAAATTAAGTATAACAGTCTCTTTATACAATACTTTTAATTGACCAATAAAATGGCTGAATTTCGTATTGATGATGTCAGCGAAAACCTTCTTTTAATATATAGTATAGATTATAAACTATTATAACTTTAATCAATAAAATGCAAATAATTTCATTGAATTATTCGCATGATATGTTTTTCAAAGTTTTGGTTGTCAAATGTTACGGATTTTGTTCTTGAAGTTCATTTATTACAAAATAATCTTCAAGTATGTAGTTTGTTATGAATTTTGTCCCTCATGTTAATGACCATCCATAATCCCTTGAATGAGAGGGTAAATTGACCATTATATCATTTTAAATCAGTTATATACTTTTTTTATTTGAATATAACACCTAACACAATGCATGAAGTCTGTTATACTAACATTTCATATGACATCATATACAAACTTATGTTTCATATAAATTCATCTTATTACTTAGGGTTAATGACTTATTAGGGTAAGAAACTATTCGTTTTGTACAAAAAATACCATTGAATGTTTTGTTGTACTCGATATACCATTGAACTATTTTTTTTATACATATTATACCATCGCAACCGGGAATAGCCGGTTTTGACGTGGATTTGTACACATTATACCATTGAACTATTTTTTTGTACACATTATACCAATGAACTCTTTTTTTTGTACACATTATACCATTAACCTTTGATATGCTTACAAAAAAGGTGACAATTCCTTAAACATATGTTTTATGCATACCTTGAAATTGAAATATGATTTCCATAAATCGCCTTGAAAGAGTGCTGTTATAGAGCTTTCGGGTCAACCCGGTGAGATAATCCTCTTCGTCGCTTTCTATCTCGGTGGAACCCATGACGAACTCTACCGGGGAACTCAGATGCGACCCGAACCCGTAAAACCCAGTGGAAGAGCCCTTGCTGTTGTTGGTGGTGAGTTTTTTCTTTTCCGGCAAGTCCATGAGTATGTCTTCGTCGTTAAGGAACTTCGGTGGAGAAATGAATTTTATTATGCGAAGGAGAACTGGAGAGTGGTGGAGGAGGAGGAGGGAGGTGGTGGTAGTGGTTGTGGTAGTGGTGGTGTCTTGAAGAAAGTCATTGCCTAGTCATTGCCACATTTTTTTGTAAACATATCAAAGGTTAATGGTATAATGTGTACAAAAAAAAGAAGTTTAATGGTATAATGTGTACAAAAAAAAAGAAGTTTAATGGTATAATGTGTACAAAAAAAATAATTCAATGGTATAATGTGTACAAATCCACATCAAAACCGGCTATTCCCGGTTGCGATGGTATAATGTGTACAAAAAAAAATAGTTCAATGGTATATCGAGTACAAAAAAACATTCAATGATATTTTTTGTACAAAACGAATAGTTTCTTACCCTAATAAGTCATTAACCCTATTACTTATGACAAAATCTATCACACTTTATAACCCGATACAAAGCCCGTGCTTTTGATAACTAGTTTCAAACAAAATGTGAACCTTGAGGGTTTATCTGTAATAAAAAAGAAGTCTTCTAATGGGACCAAATTCGCAATTCTGACGAAACCATTGGGACCAAATCGTAATTTAGTGAAATAGGCGTACACGTTGATTCCACGATTTTATTGCGAGTTTGAGGAAATCTGGGAATGATGATGACGATGATGATGTTTGCACATGTGCATCTTAACCGTATCAGCTACGCGTCTGTTTCTCCTTCACAAACTCACGCAATCAGCCACCACGGCCTTCTTTCTTCAGCCGGAGGGACTGAGTGGATTCAGCCGCTTCTCTGACCCAATCTCACTTCCTGCTCCTTCAAGGTATGCAGCTCTACTAGCACAATTCCTAATTTTTTTTAACTACAATTTTGCCGTAATATTATTTCAACGAATTGCACAAGATAAAACTTATTTACGTTTTTTTATTTTTAGTTCTATTCAACATAAAAATGTGTATTTGCAAGAAAATCATAGGAGATCAAAGCATTCTAGGGGTTAAGGGAATGATATCCTTGACTATCCGGAATCAAAACATGTGGTGAGCATGTGGCGATATCCGGATCACGGGCCTGCCATACCACCCTTAATTGGGTTGGGCCGTGGTCGAGCAGGATTAGTCGGGTGCCCTTGGATCCTGGATGCCTCGGGAATGTATGTGTTTGCTTGCCATTCGGAAGAAAAAAAGATTGTTGGAGAGTATTGCAAGTTTTGACTCAATTAAGCCAAGTTTCTTTAGGTTTGTTTGTGGAACACAAGGAGCATTGGTTTAGTGTTTTTAATTTACGATTGCGAGAATAAATTTATGTGGAATTAATTAGGTTGGAGGGCCTTATAAATCCTTCCAATGAATCCTGGATGATGTATTCTATCCAAATAAGTAGGTAGGTTGTCTTCCAGTAGTGTGGCGGATTGGTTATAGCTCGGGGGGTTCATAGCGCCCTAACCGAGTTCGAGCCTTCCCGTGCGCATGCCTGGAGACATTTAAGCGGGGCCATGTTTAGCCCCCAAAATTGCCGGGGATTAGTCGGGCTTTGGCACGGACACCCGTCCAAAAAAAAAGTAGGCAGGTTACAAGAAAAGCTTACCTGAAAGCTGAAAGATAGCAACCAACAAACATAAGTTGAACACCAATCTACTACAGATTTGGACTTTGGAGAGGGAGAGATCACCTTGATGTTTGTTTGTTCCTGAACATATATATTGAGCCCTTACCCCTAATTTATCCCATTTGAAGGCCTATGTGACTTCCTCCGTGAGATCGCGTTTCACTGCTCGGACACCAATTTGCACATATGCAATGACCAGATGTGAGGTGGTCATTCCACGTGGGTTTCTTTCCGATTGTGTACCGAGATCCCCAATCCCATATGTGATCTCCGAACTGCGATCATAGGTCGCTGTGCCAAATCTTGTAGCCTCTTGCCTGTGTCAGAGTGTCGTAATTTCAGCAATAAGCTAGCTTGTGTTTTGAACTTATTAAAGGAGCCCGTTTGATATGCTATAAACCAGAGTGTTGCTCGTTTAGGTAATATTTCACTAAGAGCATCTCCGATGCAAAGTTCGTACAAGAAAAAAGTGAAGTGTCTTGTAGGAACTACCATTGTGGAGAGTTCTTATAAAAACCCCATCTTCTTTACCTTGATGTTGGTGTGAAGTGACACATTTGCTAGTTTTTTATTTTATTTTGGTGACTTTATTATAATTATTATTGATGTTGAAAAAATAAATGAGATCCACAAAAAGAAGGTTCTTATAAGAACTACCATTGTGGAGTTTTAAGATGGTTCTCAATTTAATGAGTTGGAGATTAGGTGGCAACAAAAAGTGTAAAATGGAGGTTCTTATAAGAACCACAATTGGAGATGCTCAAAGTTCCAAGGGGTTTTCCACAATTTTCAATTATACCCTTTATTTTTTTACGTAAATGACCAAAAACCCTATCCTTATAGCCTTATAGGTAATCTTATATGTCATCTAGCTTATCAGATGGTTTTAAACGTGACTAGTTTAGCATCTAGCTTATCAGCCAACAGCTGGCTTATCAGCTACTATGCCAAAAATAGTGTGGAATAAGATCTTTCAATGCATAGCGTTGATGTTGTAGCCTGCTTATGCCAAACAGTGCCACATTTCCGGAGAGTCACACATATCCGTGATCAAAGAAAATTTGAGATTAAGCCAACAATTGGTTATAGTGGCTATTCAGTCATGATTTTTTGATTTTCATGATGAAATTTCCAATATGCAGTCTTAGCTGAAACATATGCTCTACGTCACTCTCACAGGGAGCCAAATTTCTAAATTCTGTTATAAAGCATACCTATAAAATCTAAGCATCACAAATTTGGATCTTGCATGAGTTAAACACTAAACCGACACTTAGCTATCATAGTCCTTAGTCCTTACAGCTGATAAGATTTTTAGACTGTTATGAGCTTTATGTTCATGGATTGATATGCTGCTGTCTTATTCTTTGCAATCATGGGGTGTCGCTATTTTGACGTCTTTTCTCAAGTTTTTAGGCAGTTACCTCTATTTACAAACAGTACTAAGTTGTAAATTGATATATTCTATAAGTAACACATTGTTGATACAGGGTCTAGTTAGATGTCTTCTAGTCGACCATGTATGAATTAATATTCCATCATTGGTGACTTTTTTGGCTACAAATTGTCTCTGTTCTTATATGTGATGTAACTGTGTAGATGGCAGACCAGGGATCTGCATATACATTAGATGAAGCACTTATATCCGTTGGGTTTGGGAGGTTTCAAGGATGGATAATTGCTTATGCGGGTCTCGGTTCGATCGCTGAGGCAATGGAGGTCATGATTCTGTCTTTTATAGGACCGTCAGTTAGGTCTGAATGGAACCTTTCATCTACACAAGAGAGCCTGATAACAACTGTGGTTTTTGTTGGTATGCTTATTGGAGCATATTCATGGGGTATCATCTCAGATAACTATGGAAGGAGGTGAAATTCTTCTCCACCTACTCTTCTTTCTTCATTGTTGTAGTCTATCTTTCGATATGTTGTAGTCTAACTGTGCTTAAACAACTATAAAAACTAAATAAAGAAGTTAAAATAAGTCTGAAAATTAAGAGGTTTGCAGACTTAAGACTGTTTTTACTTTTATGAAAAGGTATGAAAACATCTTACCGTCCTCTGAAATTTTTAGAGGTGCACCATCCACCTCTTATTGTTTAGATGTAAAATCAGATTTCAGACTTCAGACCTCTTAAAAAACAAATGACACCTTAGTGTGCTTGAAGCCAAGATAACCATATGGGACCACACAACGGAGTTAATTCTACCACCTGCATACTTTTTTCCCCTTATTCTTTTCGCCTGCATTGTTATTTAAATATTTAATCCTTTTTGTTGCTGGCAAGAAGTTGATGGATGTTACTACTTGCTCATCTTATTATATGAACTTGATTTCCGTCTTATGTTTTGTAAGCGTTACATTTATATTAGTGTCAATAACAACTGGTTGCCTGCATTTTCCTTCACTAGAAAAGGTCTTCTGAGTATCGCTATTGTGACTAGTGGAGCGTCGCTTTTAAGTGCTTTCTCTCCAAACTATATTTCATTGGTCGTTCTTCGTTGCATAGGAGGCATCGGGTTGGGTGGCGGGCCCACCTATAATTCTTGGTTTCTGGAGTTTGTTCCTGCTCCAAGCCGAGGCACTTGGATGGTTATCTTTGCAACTTTCTGGACAGTAGGAACAATACTTGAGGCTTCTCTTGCTTGGGTATATCACTTGATCTTCTTCATTTGCTTTTTTATTTGGGAACTTTAGCTGACTCTTAATTATTCCACCTATCCCAAAATAAATGTTCACAGTAAAAAACATATGGAGTTTTTAGAAATACGTAGTGGTTACACTTTTTAATTAACTAACTGACAATTTTACCGTAAATAATAGAGGGTGTAATGAATTTTTTTCCAAGGGTAGAATTGGCAAGTAATCGTTTACTTTTGAATGTGGACACTACTTGTTTTGGGACAAACTATAATAGAAACTCTGGACCCCTATTGTCGGATGCGCAAGTATTTACATTTCCCCATTTTGTGTGAATACGAAATGATTAATATAAGTTTATACTTGTTTAGATCATCATGCCTCATTTTGGATGGAGGTGGTTGCTCGCAATATCTTCGCTTCCTGCTTTGGCTGCTCTCGTGTTTTACGGTCTTGTACCAGAATCACCAAGATATCTATGTTTGAAAGGTCAGACAACTGAAGCTCATGATATACTGAAAAGAGCAGCAGCGATGAACCAAACGCAACTTCCTCCTGGGTTCCTTCTTTCTGATCAAATTGATAGTTCAGATGAAGAGCTTGATACACTGGAAGATACCCATTTGCTCTCTCCGAAAAGAAGCAAAATTATTGCTTCTAAAACTGGCTTTTCAACCCTATGGATGCTGTTCTCACCAAATTTGATTAAAACCACCATCTTATTATGGGGGGTATTCTTTGGAAATGCGTTTTCATACTACGGGATCATACTGCTGACCTCACAACTGAGCGGCGGTGGGCAAAGCCAATGTAGCTCATTGCCATCATTGGGTTCTCAAGATTCTACATATAGAGATGTTTTCATCACCAGTTTGGCAGGTATGTAGCATACTTTCAAGATGTCATTTTGTAGTATTCCAGTCTTTCTGTTCTCGAAAAGGCAGATTCACCCTTCTCAATCGACGCCTTAAACCCATGATGATGAATTGATGACATGCCCGTTACTTTATCTTCTTATTATGTTTAGGTTTAACAGCGTTTGGTGCACTAATCTGATATGATGTCTTTTTATGTCTTTTTTCAGAGGTTCCTGGTCTTATTTTTTCGGCATTTGTAGTGGACAAGATCGGCCGCAAGCATTCCATGGAACTCATGTTCTTCATAGGCTTCATGTTCCTTCTACCACTGCTTTCACCCGGATTTGAGATTTTCACAACGATTTCATTATTTGGATCCCGTATGTTCATCCTCGGAACCTTCACCATTGCCAATATATATGCTCCAGAGGTACATATACATACATACATGCTGTGCATGATTCCGGAATCCAACAATCTTGAATTTTGATCCATCCTATGTTCGTTTACGTGCTTTCTTTCTGTAGATATATCCAACCTCCGTGAGGGCTACTGGCGTTGGAGTTGCGAGTTCCGTGGGTAGAGTCGGGGGTATCGTTTGCCCTCTCGTGGCCGTTTATCTGGTGTCTGGTTGTCATCAAACGGCTGCAATCGTTTTGTTTGAGATTGTGATCGTTCTTTCAGGTGTGTGCGTTGCGTTCTTCCCGCATGAAACCATGGCTCGTGAACTAGCCGATACTCTTTCTGAGCCATAATTCGCCATACGAATTTAGTGATGATTCACCAAAAGATGACAGGATTTTTGTAGAGAACCCATCCCCATATTTATAGTTTGTACTTTGTAATTATAGCGAAAAATTAGGAGTTTATGTTGGAGGAAACTTTTCTTTCTTATTCAATGTATTATTCATAATGAATAACCTAATCAATCATGAATATTATAAGGTAAAAGTAAGACCATCAATGTATTTATTCATAGTGAATAACCCAAATGACCATTGGCAAATGTCACCAATTTTTAGGTTTTAGGTTTTCCAGTTGGGTAATGCAACTTTCGTTTCAAAGATGAAAATGGAAAATATTCTGAAAGCAAATCGAAACCGAAAAGTTGCATACAAAAGGGAAGAGCTCAAAATTTCCATCGGAACGATGCTCTTCACCAAAATGAGATCACAAGTCTTTGAGACATAAATAACAACGGCAGTCATTTACAGAACCGTAAGCAATAACAGAACCAGTCCTGCACCGAACCCACCAGAACCGAGTGTCTTATGAGCACCACCGTAATATGGCTCGATCATGATCCCGAACCTGCATGTCCCAGTCGAAGGGTCGTCTTTCGTGATGGTTGAAACGTTAGGGAACTTGCAAGCCTCGTCGAGCTGATTGTTTTTCTGGAAATAACTGTTGAAAGCATACGAAACGTTCTGTTCGGCATCTAAACTGCCACAAGAAGTTCCGTACCCAAGGCTCGTGCAATCGCCCAGCGCACACGCGTAACTCACCGACTGAGCTATCGACGGGTCGTCCATCTTGACGTTATCCTTCAACACGCACCACTTCCTCTGTAGATACTTCAAGTCCCGGGCCGGAACAAGAGCTCCCTGGGTGGTCGTTCCGAGGTTCAGCGAGTATTTCGGTTGCCCGTCGTAGTAAAACACTCCCCAATGCCGTTCAAAGTTCCCAGGCTGAATGCTCTTTTCGTCTTCATCGATTAAACTGAATAGATATGCTTCGAGTGGCCCCTGCCTCATCGGCGTCCCTTTCCCGCCAGCGACTCGAGTCATGAACCCTTGCATGAACCGTTGGGCGTACTCGTTGTTACCATTTCGGTCCCCGTCACTCGGCCATCCGATTTCTCCCACTATGATTCCCATATTTGGAAACCCGTTTTTCTGGAGGGCCCACACGAGGGTGTCGTAATTGGCGTCAAACATGTTTGTGTAGGTCGTCCCGCCGTCGTTTACCGGGGTCGCCTGGCCATCAAAGAAAGCGTACTCCACCGGGAAGTTTGAGTCGATATAGAGACTTATGAATGGGTAGATATTGACAGTGAAGGGCGACCCGTTATCGTTCAAGAACTTGGTGATTTGGAAGATGTAGTCGTGGATGTCGGCTCGGAAATCGCCGCCCGACGGGACCGTGGTCGAGCTCTCGTAGACATCCGCGTTCTGCGGAACGGTGACTTTAACTCTGTTCCCGAGTCCGGCTTTTACAAGAGCGTTTTGGATGTTTTGGAGAGCCGGATAAGTGGTTCTTAGAAAAGAACCATTATACGTCGCCAGAAACGGTTCATTCCCAACAGCCACATATCTGTAAGTAACCACAAAAACAAAAATCTAAAGTGGAGTAATGTCGAAAACCCGACTCAACAAAACTCTCGAGCATTATACATAATCATTATGAACGAATTAATCACCGATAGCAACAAAGAAAAACGAATTTCAAACTTCTACAAGAGGCAAGTAGTCAGCGATGGTTCATACGCGATCCAAGGTCATCTTTAACGTCCATAAGCTGGCTTATTTTTGGAGCTTACTAGAAAAACCCCAGTTGGTTAACCACATGCTACTTTACTAAACTACTAAACTGTTATTTGAAGTAGTGTTTTAAAGCTCTAGGGTCTTTTTTTCATCTTTTTTCGATTAAGCCCCTTATATTTTACTATAATTAGTTTTTCAACATACCCTTTAAGTCATCTAGTTTATCGGCCAGTTTTTATCAAACATAACTATATCTTTATCAAACATAGCTATATCTGCTAACGCCAAGACTTTCAGCTATCAGCTAATTTATCGGCTAATGAAAGCTTGTGTGCCAAACATACCTTAAGTCGAACCATATTGAAACGGTGAGTGAAGCATTATAAAAAAAAACAATCTTCTTTTAGCCTCACAACCCGAAAACACTCTACCTAATACCTTACATTAGCCAGCCTAAAACCTTGTCGATCCAAACCGTAGATTAAACATTATCGCAGCTACGGTAAAACATCTTAATCGGTTTCAAAGTGGTATCTTTGGGACCGAAAAAAATACATATGAACATCATCCATAGCTAAAAAGTTGCAACTTTTCCCATCTTAAAAGTTCACCAATTAAACTCATGATATCTATAATAGCTAGCATATGGAAGATAATGACATTTTAAGTCTCTTTTTCTTCTTTCAAAACCCTAAAAACTGTCTCCAAAGATTAAACATAAACATACATACACACATATACACATATAGATATAGATATAGATATAGGAAAGAAATGAATTGCAGACCTGATGTCAACACTATTAGAGAGATGGGCTGTAACATTTTTTGAAACCCATTTATCAGCAGCTTTGGTGCTAGTAGCCATGGTGGCAAGCAGGTCATTGGGGATTCCAACCATCACTTGAATTCCAGACTTACTCAGAGCTCTTAATGCACCATAATCAGCATCAAAAAGCTTCACCTTTTGGATCCTATTATCCACCAGCATCCTCACCACTGTTTCTGGAGGCAATGGGTGAGATGACTGTGTCCCCCAATTAGCCCCAATTCCATCCCCTGGTTCCACCCAACACAGGAGAGGAATCAACACAACCATTAAACAAATTTGGCACACCTTCCTCATGGTAAGGTCTTGACTAAAAAGGTTCCCTTTTTCTTGAAAAAAGAAGTGAAAGTGATGAAACCCAAAAGAAAAGAACACAAGAAAAGTTTGTAAATCCAAAAGATAAAAAGAACCAAGAAAGGGTTTCTTTTTTCAACCAAAATGGTACAAGAAAACCACTAAAAGTGGTGAGATTTGGTCTTAAAGATGTCTAGATGCTACAAAGTCAAAGAAAGATTAACACCAAATGACTTCAAGATCATCATCTTGCATCTGGCTACAAACTAGCAAAGAAAGATGAAGTGAAGCAAGAAAGCTTATAAAATTTCTTGAGGTTGAGCTCTCAAATGGTGGAAAATGACTTTAGGGTTGGAGATAGCTACAGAGAGTTTATTAAACTTGAAAGAAAAAGATGAATATTTGGGCAAAGATTTGATGAGAACTACATCTAGCTGGAAAAATCCCAGCTTCAGAATGCTATCAATCATGCCTAGCAATAAGCATCTAAACAAGAATAAAATATATAATTTTTTTTATTTTAAAGATTTATTTTTTATGGAGAAATTAAAGAAAAGGACATTCAAGTTGCAAAGAGGCCCATAGTGTGAGGTGAAGTCAAGAATCCCTTGGCTTTGAGGTTTGGGTAGAAGAGGAAAAAGCAACCCAATGGTTTTTGAGTGGGTTTGATAACTCACAAAAAGGCATCATATTGCTGAGTATAAATTGTTTTATTAATCAATCCTTTTGATTTGGTACAATGCTGGAAAGATTCCATCTTTTTATGGCATTATCCATTTTTATGGATTTAAATTTGAAGATACCAAAAGCTTTGTGTGAAAAGGGTTTTATCTGAAAATTTTTAGTGGGTTTTTATTATTTATAATCTAGTTTGCTTAAATCTTCTAAAAGAAAAAGGTAAATATAGAAGATCTAAAAGAAAGATTTGATATCCAGGGACCAATCTATCAAAAACCCCATGAAGGGTTTGTAAAAGCTTTATTTATCTATATGTAAAATTGTTTTTACAGAATAAAAGGTGCATATGTCAAATTTTAAAAGGTGCTTGAAGATATTAGAAAATACGATAAACATCAACTAAAAAACTGGAAAAAAGTTACTTAAAATCAACTAAACCGAATTTTTTTATTGAAATCAACAAAATAAAAAACTTCAAAAAAGTATCAAAATGGTAAAATTATGTTAAAACAACTAGATAACTTTGTGGGCCTCTAATCCATCAATAATGCATTTTTTGGGTAAAATCTTATTGTTGACAATGATGTATATGTTAATAACTTAATATAGAGTTGATGCCCTTTTCAATTAAGAAATAGTAATGATAAATTTAGCATGTTATATAAAAAAAAGAAATATGTACATACAAATGGTTATTAAATAATGTTTATATTGTAAGCATTGAGGAATGTTTTGTGATTTAAAGAAAATGTGAAAATATCATCAAGCCCACGTTTCAAGACTATCTTTTTTATAATTTTCTTTAATTTGTCATCATATGTTAGGATTCTTTGTTGGTGTTTTCCAAACTTAATCTTTTATAAGAAAATATAGGTGAGATGTGACTTAAATCCTATGATTACTAGAGTAATTACCATAAATGGTTAAGCAAGATCATTTACTTTTAAAAAGTTTGTTTTTTCTGAAGGGTATTAGAGGTTTTGCCACGACTAATCTTGATAAGGTTTATCAAAGCTAAAACATGTTGTTCTGAGTTAATCCTCAGTGGCCACAATCTGGAAGCGTCTGGATTCGAACCTGAGATAGAAGGGCTGACAAGCCACTTCCTCCACAAGCCTTAACTAGTACGCCACAACCTTATGATTTACTTTTAAAAGTTTATTGCTCGTAAGTTTTACATCAAAAGTCTATTCTGTTGCAAGTTTTACCACAATTTGCAACTACAACTTATAGTTTCCTCTGGTTCATGAACCACAAGGACAAGAAAAACAATTTTTAATAAGCTTGAGAAAACCAAAAGGTGTGGTTTGCAAGTCGTGGTTTTTGATGGTTATATTGAAAAAAGAAAAAAAATCAGTATGCCTACTTCGGTTAATGATACTGTGAAATTATGAATTTGAATTTATCAATCATTTATAATTTAATCATACTCTACGTTTAGGTTTTATTAATTTTTTAAAAATTAACTACAAATCAGAAGGCACTGTATTCTGTGCGATTTGTAGGATTGTACTGTTATTTATGGAATTCTATAATTTTTTCTCAAATTTTAATTGATAAAGTCTAACACTGCAAATAAAAGTAGGTTTATGGTATCAGACATGCAAATATAAAAGGTTTTTGGTAAGGTTGACAATTTCCAACACGACCCGATACGACATGACACAAAAATAAACGAGTTTGGGTTAAAGTTTTCTAACCCGCCAACCCATTTATTTCGCGGGTCATGTTGCTGGGTTGGCGGGTTGACCCGCAAACCCTTTTATGTTTTAATTAAAAATTTTTATATTTTGTATATAATAAAAAAAGTATCCCAAATTCCCAATCTGATTTTTGCCTAACACTAACATTGCTCTAGAGTCGACGCTCACGGTCTCTCCCATGATTTTAAGTGATTTACTATTTATGGATAGTGCTCTTTTTTCGTTCCCTGCATCCAAAGCCTCTTCGACCCTTTCTTCAACTGTTCGTCACCACTCCTAATTGCTTTTAAACTTTGGTAATTTGGGCTCGGTTGTATTTTTGAACTTTGGTAATTTGGATTTGGTTGTATTTAAGAACTTTTTTTTCATGATTTTGACATGTCAATCCGTTTATGACCCGCCAACCCGTTTATGACCCATCGCCAACCCACGACCCCTCACGGGTTAGGGTTGAAGATTTCGGCACAATTAGTAAACGGGTCATGTTGAATTGATGTTTTTAACCCGCAAACTTAAACACGATCTGATTGTCACCCCTAATTTTTTTTGGGTATATTTCTCTTTTAAGAATTGGTCAAAATGATCATTTATGTTTTTCTTTTAAGTCGACCATTTATGTTAATTATTCATGATTACTATGTGAATCCAGTTTGCCAATTGGTACAGGGTTTGTTTTAATTGGCTCTTTGAGACCTATTTTGTGAGTATATGCCATTTGGTCCTCAACTATTTCGCATTGAAAGAGTTGCATTAAAGATTGGCCCATTTAAATGATTTTTGTGAGGGTTATATGTGGGAGCTCTTGTGTCACATAGTAGGGGTCGCATGTGGAAGTAAAATATCAATAATAATTATGAATTTAGGGGGCGTTTGGTTGGGGGTATTGAGTGGTCAGGAATGAGAATGATAATGAAAACTGCCGTTTGGTTTGATATAATATAATGGAATCATTCGTGCAAATGAAATTTTATTTCTATTTGTTTTTTTTCCATGCATTGTTCCATCTATGGATGTTAAATGAAACATCTTTTATATTTTCAAGTCGAAAAAACATATTTTTTTTTTAATATGAAGCAATTTTTCATTGATTATATTAGGTTAACCAAACAGCATCAGTGCAATGCTTATTCCTATTCCCATTCTCCTGCATTTCCATTTTCATTTTCATTCCCATTTCCTGAAATGAACCAAACGCCCTCTTAAAAAAATGTCATTATATAGTCCACATGACCACATTATAGACATTAAGCTAACAACCAATATTCTTATTAAAAAACCTAAAAAAATAAGGGTTTTACAAAAAAATCTACTATGATAACTTTTACAAATTATTTCATCTTTTGCTTTTAAGAACCTTGCATTGTAGATGGTATAAGATGATCTTTAGCATGCAGATTCTAGAGAATCTAATAAAATTAGAATGTTGAATTTTTTAAACCAAATTTCATTTTCTTGGTTCATTCTTTTCTTAGGAAAAGAATCTTATAATTTATTGAATTCCATAAATTAAGGGATACTATCGAGTATATTATCGAGTATCAGTCGGACATATTACAACTGGGCCTAGCATTCATGGCAAAGATAATATATTCCTCTATATAGGGGTTGTATCTAATAAAAACCGGATGATTCTTACAAACTATGAGGACCAATCTACACCATCCATTTTTTCAATCTACGACCATGATTAAAGGAACGGTTAATTAGGCATCCGGGATGTAACCGCTCCGTAACCGCTCCTTTAATCATGGCCGTAGATTGAAAAAATAGATGGTTTAGATTTGGTTTTCATAGTTTATAAGAAATGATTGGTTTGCACTTGATACTTCCTCTCTCTCTCTCTCTCTCTCTCTCTCTCTCTATATATATATATATATATATATAAAGTGGAAGAGGAAAGTTCAAATACAAACCACTTTTTGGTTGTGAACGTGAGGACAATCGAGAGCGCGACACGTGGCGGCTTTGAGTGTGGTCCCCTCCTTTAATTCAATGCCCTCCCATGAATCGCGCTTAGTCATCCGCTGTGGACGTGGCGTCTAGTCATCCGCCACGTGTCGCGCTCTCGGTTGTCCTCACGTTCACAACCAAAAAGTGGTTCACATTTGAACCCACCCCTATAGAGGAATAATCAAATAAAAACCACATATTTTGTAAAAACTAGAGGAACAATCTAGGCCATCAATTAATATTGATCAATGGTTGATAATAAAAGAGGACCATTGTAACACCGTATTCATTTTATATGCATCACACATGATTATAAACCCACAGAGGTACTTTGGTCATTTTGAAACCCTCCTTTTAGAATCCTCATTCATTATCTTCCCCATAACCCTCATCTTCATTTTGAAACCCTCCTTCATCTTCCTTTACCACCACAACCACCACCACCACCACCTGCTGCCACCACCGTCGCACCACCACGTCACGACGCACCACCACGTTACGACGTCCGGTGAGCTAGAAACGAGCTATTTCCGGTCGTCGAAATGCTCTCGATCTCGATCAAATCGGAGCTCGAATCATAAGGCCGCCACCACCGCCTGCTGCTGTCTCCGACGTGAACGTGAACGCCGCCTGCTGCTCTCCTTCGTCTCCCCTTCTCCACCACCGCCGCCACCGTGCCACCGCCTCCTCTCCACCTCCCTCAACCACCGCCTCCTTCTCCACCTCCCTCAACCACCGCCTCCTTCTCCACCTGCCTCTGCCACCGTCGCCTCCGCCGCACCGCCGAATCTGCCGCACCACCGACGACGAGATCTGTGTACGGATCGACGACCACCATCACAGCCGGAAATCTAGAAGACGGAATTTGGGGATTTTGGAAGCGATGGTGACGTGAAGCTTCTAGAAGACGGATCTGGTGGTTTTTCGCCAACACCACAGCCGGAACTTCCTCCCGCCACCAGAGCTCGCCGCTTTTCTTCGAGCTCGCGCTCTTCTTCTTCCTCTGATTCGCCGCCGTGTTTCTGCCATCGTCGGCGGCGGAGCGCGCTTTAATCGTGACCTCGTTAACGAAACACCTCCGCCGCTTCATCGTCGGAGGAATCGGTAGCGTAGGCATCAGTAACCGTTATCCTAACGATCCTAGGGCACAAAACAACAACCGTTATCCTAAAATTTGGTTTTTGTTATTATTTTAGTAGATATAATTATTGTATTTATGTAATTTTTATCTAGTGAATATGAATATTCATAAGGTGAATATGAATATTCATATGGTGAATATGATATGGTGAATATGAATATTCATATCGTGAATATGATGGTGAATGTATATAATTTTTTATATGTTGAATATGTATATTAATAAGATGAATATGAATATTCATATGGTGAATATATGATAAATATGATATGGTGAATATGAATATTCATATGGTGAATATGATAGTGAATATTCATATAATGAATAAACTGCGATTTTTTTTATTACCAAAATGACGATCATGTTCTTTTGAGATCAATGGCTTAGATTATTCCTCCAGTTTACAAAAAAAAAAATGGTTTTTACATGAATGCTCCTCTCTCTCTCTCTCTATATATATATATATAGAGAGAGAGAGAGAGACAAGCATTCATGTAAAAACCATTTTTTTTTTGTAAAAACCGACTAAAAGATAAATTTTTTACGGTTTTTTCCATCAAATGTTAGAATTGATATGTTGTTTCACATATATTTTTTTTCATAAGATGAATATCATCCATGAATTTGTTTCATAATATGAATAAAAATGTTGTATATTTTCGATTCATAATATGAATAAAAATTTATTTTTTCATGGATGATACTTACATTATGAAAAAATATATATGTGTAACAATAGTTAATATCATAGTATTTGATAAAAAAAAATCTTAAAAAATTGTTTTTAGTTGATTTTCACGGGTTTTTACAAAAAAATGGTTTTTATTTGATTATTCCTATATATATATATATAACTTATTGTTTTGTACTTTACATACAAATCTAATATGCATGCTTTTTTTTTCAACGTTGTAACCTTCTACTTTCTCTACAAATAAGAACGCTATAAAGCTTAAAGTACATTGTTTATAGCTTAATTTCAAGCAAATTCTAGTCAATTTGATTAAAACCTTATGTTTGACCTTTTGAAAGTCAACTATCAAAACTTTTGATTTCAATCAAGCTCAAACATGTTTACATGATAATATGATATGCTATTTATTATTGTCTACTTCTAAAATTTAAACATTGTCTCATTTGTTTACAACTAGTTAATAAGCCCGGGCTTCGCACCGGGTTTATGAACAGTAGCTATCGATACTTTAACATGTTTCAGTCAATATACTATATATGGCTAAAAGGTAGAATGAAATATAGAAAACTAAAAGATATAAAGTGAATAAAAATTATAAGTTTAGGACGCTGATATGTAAGCTGAAATGTGGGTATGGGATTCGGGTCGATTGGAGCGTATATATAATATATAATAAAATAAATACATGAAAAAAATATTCGATATAAGGCTCTTTCGATCTTATTGACGACACGATTATAATGGCGTAGTTTGTTAACATTAAAACGTATTTTTTTAACATGTTTTAGATCGTATGGATGATACGATTATGATGGCGTAATTTGTTAAAATTAAAACCTATTTTTTTAACATGTTCCAACCAATATACGATATATGAGTAAAACATAAAATAAAATATAGAAAAAGTAAAGGTATAAAGTGAATAAATATTCTAAGTTTAGGGGGCTAATATGTGAATTTGAAAATGGATATAGGATTCGAGTCGGTTAGAGCGTATTTATAGTATATAATAAAATACCTACATGAAAAATATTCCATATTAGGCTCTTTTCGATCGCATCGATGATACGAATATAATGGTGTAATTTGTTAAAATCAAAACGTATTTTAACGGTGTTTTGCCAATACACGATATATAAGATGAATATATAAGTTCTAATTTTAGGGGCTAATATGTAAATTTTAAAATGGATACAGGATTTGGTTCGGTTATAATGTATATATAGTATATAATAAAATAACTACATCATAAAATATTCAATATTAGGCTAATACAAATATAATGGCGTAATTTGTTAAAACTAAAACGTATTTTCTTAACGCTTTTTGCCAATACACGATATATGATTAAAACGTAAAATGAAATATTGAAAATTAAAAGGTGTAAAGTAAATAAACCTTATAAGTTTTAAGTTTAGGGGCTAATACGTAAATTTGAAAATGGGTATATGATTTGGGTCGGTTAGAACGTATATAAATTATATAATAAAATAACTACATCATAAAATATTCAATATTAGGCTCATTTCAATCGTATCGACGATATGAATATAATGGCGTAATTTGTTAAAATTAAAACGTATTTTTAAACGTATTTTAGACAATACACGATATATGATTAAAACGTAAAATGAAATATTGAAAAGTAAAAGGTATAAAGTGAGTAAACATTATAGGTTCAGGGGCCAAAAATGTAAAATTGGTAATGGGTTCTAAGTTTAGAAGCCTAATATATAAGGTTAACTACGTCAAAAATATTCAATATTCGGCTCATTTCGATCGCATCGACGATACGAATATAATGGCGTAATTTGTTCAAACTAAAACGTAAATTTTTAACATATTTTAGCCGATATACCATATATGACTAAAACGTAAAATGAAATATTGAAAAGTTCATGGGCCAAAATGTAAAATTGAAATTATTAAATATATGAATCACCCGGCTGGAGGACGCGCGGGTCACAGCCGGGTCATACGCGGGTTTGGGCCATAAATTGTGAGATGGAAAGCTGGGTTTGGGCCGGGTCGCAGGTCGGGCGGGTCGTGTTGGGTGGCTTCTGTACTGTAGCTATGATCCTGTTAAATGTATATAGTATATAATAACTATCTATATAAGTATAACACTATCTCAATTATTTACTACTATATACATACCCGCACACGTTGTATCGCATAGTACGTATCAATTACCCAATCATAATAAATTGTACATAAATTATTGCTCAAAACAATTTTAAAAAAATCGATCAATAGTATGCCTAACATTTTAGCTCATTTTGAAAGTTTTTTGTTTAACGAATATAGTGGTATAATTTATTAAAAAAATATTTCAAGAATTTTGAAGTATTTGTTAAAAATATTTGACAATTAAAATATATAAGGACTCTTGAAATTAACTAGAATAATCTCTTTACATAATAGTATAGATATAGTTCCATAAGTCATCAAAACGCTAGTGAAAGTACCTTTTCAAAAATCTATAACTTATGGTTCATCCAAACATGTACCGGACTTATAAAGCTGACTCATAAGCTAGTTTATAAGCTACTTTATATTTAGCAAACAATGCCTTGGATGATTTATTTAATCATTTCTTTTTCATAATTCAAGTACTTTAAATTTAAAAATAAATATGTAACTTATTTCTGTTTTAATGATAGTTTGTGAACAAAGATACTCCTTGGAAGGAATTGAATAGTAGGATTTAGTGATTAGTTTTTATAAAGTTAAAAGGATAAAAGTTTAAAATTTGTACATATACCATAATTACTTGTAAACTTAAGATTCATATAATTATATGTTAATAAATAATACATAACTTTTAATAAATTGTTTTTTGAAGACTTCTATATAAAAATATTTTATAATATAATATATTTTTCTTCATGTTAATACAACTTATTTGTCTTATTATTATTGCTTTACCTAATCTTTTATTTTAGAATGAATCATATTTGTTGTCCATTGTCGATTATAGCTGCTTTTAGGTTTTGATTTCTAAAATTCGTAAAACTACATCGTTGGTCATATTTGTGTTTTAGAGCCCAATAGTACCATCAATTAACAATGTTAGAAGAGTTCCCTTAAATATTCTAATTTGATTCCATAATTATTCAAAAAGAGTTGCTCAATGAATACAACATGCTCATGGCAAAACTTCATATGGGTTCGATTTGGCATCTCGATGTCGGCTCTTCGTCACTTGGGGCTGCAACATGTTACAAGGATTGGGTTGTTCAACACCATTTCCCATCCGACTTGCACATGTTAAGCATGCCGCCAATGATTAGCCTAGGATTTATCTTTTTAACTATAATGTATCCTTTCAAGAGTAGTATGGGCTCATGAGAAAATTAATGGCAAGACATGAATTGTATTCGACTGCGAAAACACTCGTTCCATCATGCACCACATATTTCTTCAGTCTCTCATTTTCTTTTCTACCCTAGGCTCCCAACCTCCCTTCTCTCAACTGACTGTTGCCTTACTCCGGCCCTTTCTCCTTTCTCAATTTGTGACGTTGACATTTTGATAATTTTTGGAGGGGGTTGTTTTGTTTTTGTTTTATGTAGGCTAGTGACAACGGCGGTGGTCAGATGTAGATCTAGCAACACATTTAATTCTTATTTTGGGTTCTGATTTTTGGAAGGATACATCAGTTTTTTATTTTGTGATTTATTTTAGGAATATGATTTATAAGGGTTTTAATTTATATATCACAACTTTTTTTTTTCTCAATGAACTTATATAAGTTTGTCGGTGATGTTCTTAATACTACTTGGATGTTCTTAAAAAATATTAATTTTATGTTTGAATTTGTGATTGAGATTGAGATTTGAGATTTTCATCACACTCGTATGCTTGAATGTTAATTCATCTCTAGGTATTGGATGTTCATGATGTGAGGGTTTTCTTAAGTATCCGATTTAAGTTTTTTTAAGTGTTCATCATCTAGGTTTTGTCTCGTGGGTTCTAGTTTAAGGTTTTAGAATGTTACTTAGGTTGTGAAACAAGAAAAATAAACCAAAAACGTATTTTATGAATTTCAGGGTTAAAAATTAAAAAAAAAACAATCATAAATAAGGAACCAAACATGTAAATATGTAATTCAGTATTTAATTTATTATTACTCGTTAATATCGAAGATATTTAAGAAAACATAGCATTATCCACACACACACAAAAGAACTTCCCTTTTTGATTCCATTATCGCAATTTAAGATATTGTGATATTCCCTTCGTTGCTTAACGAAGAAGTTTGTGATAATCCTTAAAAAGTAACTAATTAATTAAAATATTTTTATTTTTATTTTGGGCGAAAGCGAACAAGGAAATCGAAGGACTTGTATTCGAGAAACAAACTAATGAATTATGCATTTAGTATTTTTTTCATCTTCTTACAAATTAACTAACTTATCGTTTGAAACTGTCCCTATATATAATATTGCTGAAACTAATAATTTGGTATCAATTGTCTAAATTCGAGATTTAGTTATGTACAAAAAAAAATTTACAATTTAATGCTCGTTTAGTCGTTAGAGACTTATTACGAGTTGTTTTCTCGGTCCATTAGCATAGGATCGATCATAAGGTCGTCAGTTTGAACAAAGCCGACAATAGGTAAATACTTGCTTAAAGTTAGATTAGCATTAATCAGATGTCGAGTATGGAAAATAAACTTTTGACGTTAGGTTAGATGATTAGAAATGCTAGAAAATAGAACTTACTAAAAATGATCGAATAGACAACAAAGTCAACAAACTTTAATTAGAGCGTCGAGTTGGAAAGAAGTAACCAAAGTCCATATAAAACCGGAATATAGTTATGCCTCATCGGTCCTCGTTGAGTGGGATTGATGTCGAACCAAAATTTAAAGAAAACCGTAGCAATATTAGTGGACCGATAGTTGATGACCAATAGTTTTAGCCCACTTACGATTTTTAAAAAAAAAAAAATTTCAAAGCCCAATCCAACCTAGTCCATGCTCGATTACATCTACAAAATGATTTTTCATGTTTTTACAAGCTATTGTGCATGTTCTCAATATATTTTTTTAATATAAACTATTATATAACATGGCAGAAAGAATATCAAAAGAGATTTTCTTTTTAACACTGAGTAAAGACTAAGACCATACTTGGGGCTTGATATTTGCTCCGAGGTGAAGTTAGAAAGAGGATTCTCTTGGACTGAGACCGATTTGGAAATCAGAACCATGTTTTTCCCAGTTTAGTAGATTAGATAGTTTGGTTGCATCATTGAGCCAAAGTTGGGTGAGTTCAAACTCCTATTTGTCCAAGTTTTTTAAGTTAAAAAGATCTATAAGTTGAAGCTTTAAATTATATTTCTCCCACTATTTAGAGACATGAACTATCTAAAATTACCAAATTACCAAGCTGTTATCGTGTTAATTTGATTACACTGTTAGGGGTGTTTAGTTCGCAAAATATTTTTGGATGAAATGGAAATTGACAAAGGAAGTTGACTTTGAAATAATTGGAATTGTATGTTATGAGGTTTGATCAGTTGGTTGATTGACATTAGCATGAACTTTTTTAAAGGAACTCGAGTTTGTCAGTTGGGTTCACATAATGTAACTTTGGTATTGGAATCAAATATTAGTAAATGACCAAAATTCTCTTTTTGAAAAATTTGAAAATAGGTGGTTGATGATGTTTCACATCGGTGGGTCAGATTGGTGGGGGTCGCAATGGTGGTAAGCGGTGTTTTAGAACATCGGTTCAGATTGATGGTGGTCGGCGGTTGGTTAGACTGGTGGTGGATGATAATGGTTTAGAACAATGGTGGTCGGCGGTCGATGGTGGCCAGAGATTGATGGTCGGTGGTGGTTCAGTATGATGGTGGTCGGTGGTGGTTGGCGGTGGTTTAGAATGGTGGTCGACAGATCGGTGGTGCTCGATGATGATTGAAGAAGGTCCATACAAGTAAACCAAGTAGGCATGATGGGGATAGTTTTGTCTTCTTAAGAAAATATGATAAAATTAAATTTCTTCTCAATTGTGATGAAATAACTAAATCCATGAATGATAAAATATATGAAAGTGAATTTCAATTCCTAAATAGACCAAATGTATGAATGTAATTTGGTTAACTAAATTGATCATACTTCTTGATTCTATTAGAATTAGGGGTGAGCATCGGACGGGTTTTTCGGGTTTTGGGTTTTCGGGTTTCGGGGGGGAAAATGGAGGCCCCGATACCCGACTTTTTGGGGGTCGGGGTTTTCGGGTTTCGGGGATTTCGGGGCGGGTTTTCGGGGCACCCGATTTTATTTTGACTTTTTTTCCCTGTTACACTTTCAAGTTTCAAAGTAAAAATAAGCATTTAAAAGTAACAAACTAAGATACCAACAAACGAAAAATAACAAATACCAACATTAAAATCAACATCTAAAAGTTGATGGTAGTGAGAGCGTCGATGAAGCAATGAGAGAGAGAGAGAGAGAGGGAGAGAGAAAAGTCGTATTTGATTTTGATGAATTGATTTGGACTCTAATTTAAGTCTATTACAACTTTAGAAGCATTCCAAACAGAAACATTTGTTGCCATACTTAAAAAAATAATGAAACATTAAGGGTTGTTTTATAAATACACAAAATATATTTAAAAAACAATTAAAAAATCGGGTTTCGGGTTCGGGTTTTGGGTTTCGGGGCACAAATTTTCACATCCGACCCGACCCCGATCAACCCTCGGGGATTTCGGTTTTCGGGGAATTCGGGGTCGGGTTTTTCGGGTTTTTTTCGGGTCTGATCGGGTCGGGTTTTCGGGTTTCAGGTTTTTGCTCACCCCTAGTTAGAATCTTGTGATCCAAACCCCCTTTAATTTTCAAAAATAATAAATAATAGAGTAAATTACGGATTTGGTCCCTGTGGTTTTCAATTTATTATGATTAAGGTCCCTAAACTCGAAAAATTATGGATTGGGTCCCTGTGGTATTCAATTTTGCACTACTAGGGTCCCTACCATCAAATAGCCTCAATTAAGTCAAGGGCAAAATTGTCTTTTCTATATTTGAACATTAATTTGTTTTTATCTTTTTCTTTATTTTGTCTTTTTCATTTTCTTCACAAGGACCAAATACGCATCTACTCTCAATATATATATATATATATTAAATATATATATATATATATATATATACCATCATCATCCTCATCCCAAAGACTACAACCCTATATTATACGGCTTTGGTGGCAATGGTGTGTGTGTATATATATATATATATAATGGGGTTGTCTCTCTCATATAATGGTTGCAAGCGTTGATGGTAATGACAATGGTGTATATACATGTGTGTGTGTGTGTGTGTTTGTTTGTGTATTAATATCAGGTTTTATCTCTTATATATATATATATGTATATAGAGGCCTTCAAGAGAACCATTTTATTAGTAAACACCCATGAGAACCGATTAAAAAAAATTTACGATTTTTTTTCATCAAATGTTAGAATTGATATATTGTTTCACATATATTTTTTTTTCATAAGGTAAATATCATCAATGAATTTGTTTCATAATATGAATAAAAATTTTATTTTTTCATGTATGATAGTTATATTATGAAAAAAAATATGTGTAACAACAGTTAATATGTGTAACAACACATATATTTTTTCATGTATAATATAACTATCATACATGAAAAAATAAATTTTTTATTCATATTATGAATCGAAAATATACAACATTTTTATTCATATTATGAAACAAATTCATTGATGATATTTACCTTATGAAAAAAATATATGTGAAACAATATACCAATTCTAACATTTGATGAAAAAAAAAATCGTAAAAAAAAATTAATCGGTTCTCATGGGTTTTTACTAATAAAATGGTTTTCTATTGCAGGCCTCTATATATATATATATATATATAAGAGATAAAACCTGATATTAATACACAAACAAACACACACACACACACATGTATATACACCATTGTCATTGTCATTACCATCAACGCTTGCAACCATTATATGAGAGAGGACAACCCCATAGTATATATATATATATATATATATACACCATTGCCACCAAAACCGTATAATATAGGGTTGTAGTCTTTGGGATGAGGATGATGATGGTATATATATATATATATATATATATATATTTAATATATATATATATATATATATTGAGAGTAGATGCGTATTTGGTCCTTGTGAAGAAAATGAAAAAGACAAAATAAAGAAAAAGATAAAAACAAATTAATGTTCAAATATAGAAAAGACAATTTTGCCCTTGACTTAATTGAGGCTATTTGATGGTAGGGACCCTAGTAGTGCAAAATTGAATACCACAGGGACCCAATCCATAATTTTTCGAGTTTAGGGACCTTAGTCATAATAAATTGAAAACCACAGGGACCAAATCCGTAATTTACTCTAAATAATAATAATTGCAAAAGATAAGGGACTTCAAATTTTTTGATGATAATTGGAGATGTCTTTAAGATTAGTTGCAAATAAAATATTAATTAATGTCTAAAGTGTCGCCTTTTTAGAATTTTTAATAAAAAGAAAGAATTGATTATGTTGGTGTAATAAAAAGATTAAACAATGTTTATAACTAGTTTTTATTAAAAGTCCGGACTTCGTACCAGGTTATAAACAGTGATAGATTTATTATAAGTAATAACATGAATTTATATCAAACATAAAGTTTGTACATGTGTTGTCATGTGAAAGATTTAATAAAATAAATAAAAAATTTTAATAAATCAAAAAATCAAAGATTTAACTTTAAAAGACTTTAACTTAAAGCTTTGGAAAACAAGTATCATGTACTTATCAATAATTTAATAAAATTATTTAATTAATTTTTCAATTTAAATTATAATAGTTTATAATTAACCAATAAAAGAAATTGTTTTAATAAAATAAACCTAAAGCTTCGGAAAAAAAGTGTCATGTACTTATCAGTAGTTTAATGAAATTATTTGATTAAAATTATAATAGTTTAAACTTAACCAATAAAACAAAACTTTTTAATAAATAAAAAAAGTAAAAAGTAAAAAAATGTTAACTATGTACTTTGAGAATAAAAAATATAAAAATGATCTACTATAAGAACCAAATATGTAATCTATTCAAACATTTTTTGGAAGAGGTAACCATATAATTTAACAAAGTCGGATAAATGGATGAAAATGGAATAAAAACAAAAAGTATAGGGGTGAAAAAAATAATGTTTATAATCAAACATCTTTTGATAGAGGTAACCATGTAATCTAAGAGAGTTGGACAGAGGTATGAAAATGGAATAAAAACAAAAACTATAGGGGTGAGAAAAATAATGTTTAAAAAACAAAGACAAAAAGTGTTAGAAGTATTAAACTAAAGGGATTAAAGTTGTACTTTTCTAAAAAAATTACTGTTCATCTTCCTGAAATTGATATAATATATATATATATATATATATATAGGTGAAAGTTCAATTGCAAACCACCTTTTCATTGTGAACGTGAGGACAGCCCAGAGAGCGCCACGTGGCATCTGAAAAATTTTCGACTTTAGTGTTATTCATACTGAATAACACTATATTCAGACTGAATAAAGCGTTATTCAGTATGAATAAGGCTTAGTTGCACTCTGACTTGGACGCGGGCGGGTAATGTCGCGGGTAAAGGCTTATTCAGTATGAATAACACTAACCCGCGAGTTTATTCAGAATGAATAAGCCTTTACCCGCCGTTTCAGATTGCCACGTGTCGCGCTCTGGGCTGTCCTCACGTTCACAATGAAAAGGTGGTTTGCAATTGAACCTACCCCTATATATATATATATATATATATAAAGAAGGTTTAGGCTGATGTCATCAAAATGAAATTGAGCGATTCTATTGGTCAATTAAAGAAAAGATTCCAATTGATGATGTCATCATCTATATCGCTTTTCTTTATTTATTAATTTCAAAATTATAATTTACATTTTTTCTCCTTATAATTATTTGATAAAATTACTTTTTATCCCTTAATTTTTCATTTTTCACTTTGCATCCTTATCATATTAACATAAATAATATATATTAACTAAAATGTTAAAAAAATTTGTTTTTCTTTTCAATAAATCACACCATCATAAACGCCTCGACAATACCTTCAAAATGAGTATAATATTGAATATTTTTTAGTTTTATTATATTATTAAATATTAAAAATAGATATAATTTAATTTGTTTGGATTTTATTCCATTCTAACTTTAAACTTTATATTTTTAACTATCTATTCAAATTTCATTTTCAATTTTATAAATTAGATTTAATACTCATATAGTTACTATTTGTGAACTTTATAATCCAAATGTCTATTCTTATTAAAAATTAAAATAATATATTTAAATAACATGTGTATTACACGGGCCATTAACTATCTATTCAGATTTCATTTTCATTTTTATAAATTATATTTAATACCCATGTAGTTAGTATTTGTGAATTTTATAATGCAAATGTGTATTCTTGTTAAAAGTTAAAATAATATATTTAAATAACACGTGTATTACATAGGCCGTCAACTAGTATATATATATAATTAGAAGTTTTATTAAATAAATTCATTTGTTTTCTATTTAGTGTTTTTTAATCATTTTCTTTATCTTTTTCACTGTTTTAGCAAATCTAATCCTTTTTGTTTAATAAAATATTTTTTCAATAACTAAATATTTATATAGCATTACTAAAATAATAATTTTGATTCTGATTCTGATTTAGTTATTTATTATTTTTCAAAAAATATGTTTGTTTTAAGTTTTTTATATCAATTTCATTATTTTAATTGTTTAATATCCTAACAAGGTTTGTTATATGAAAAACATATTTGATTATTTAAAATTTCCTTATAAATTAAAACTTTTGTGAATCAAATCCATTTTTTTATATTTTATCATTTTAAATTTTTTAGTACTTAATAATTATAACTAATTATTTTCTTAGTAAATAAGATTGATGATTTCCCTACAAAATTGTTTTAACCCTAAAAGTTAAAAATTGTGATTAAAAACATTAACATAGGATGACATGAAAGCGAACCAAATAATCAAAATTCTGACACCAAATGATGTCAATCTATATGTAAAAAGTATGTGATATGATTTTTTTTATGATAGAACAGATTGACAATGCTATGTAAAAAAGATACAATAGTTATTAGTAATTTAGAAATAATTATTAGTTGATTTTGCAGCAAATTTTTTGCGTCTATGAATACTCGGATAAATGGTTTTATATGAACTATAAATATTTCTCAAATTCAATGTTATTTTTGATGATAAAAACAATATTTTGGAATTCTTTTTTTGTTTTCATCTAGAGCCATTTTTACATCTTGTTCAGACCTATAAAATGTGAGGAGTGGAACTAAATGTATTGATGAACATATATATATATATATATATTCATACCGTGTTTGATTTATATGTATTCGGTTTAAATAGTAAAACGTTTTATGTATAACTTTTGTTTTCAAACAGACTAACTAAGGTTCACATGGGAAAAAACACGTATGAAACAAATACAATTTAACAAGAGTCTAAATCTTAGCCGTAGATGAAAAAGATCATATGAAATAACATATTATGCACTAGTTTTCATGTTTTAAAAATAAGGCCACCCTATATACATACAAATATATATATATACACACACACACATACCTTCGGGCGTGTCTTGAAAAACATGATGACATCACCTTATTTTAAACGTTGTAATCTTGTCATAACTTATAAGACTTGAGACTTGACCTCATTGTTGCACACACCACACGTCCGCATCTCACGTAGTTTAAAAACTTGATTGTATGAGATATAGTTACTGAAATTCATATAATTTATATGCATATATCTTTTATTCATTACAATTCTCAAAATATATACGACATTTATTAAATCCATTTTTTACCCAAAAATAAAAAATAAAAAAAATATCATTAGATAGAATTTTTAGTCAATTTAAAATAGCTAGCTTTCATTAAATAGAGTAACTAATATGTGGGCCTGTTCTTGAATGTGAATGGTGGTAAGTTATGGAAGCAGGACCCATACTGCCCATTTTAGCTGCACACTATGGCCCTTATCATCAAACTCTAGTTTCTCTTTCTACAACATAATCATATCTGTAAAGTTATTACTTACCCAGTCTCCTGTAGCTATGTAGCCTCTACAACTGTAGGGGTCCTGTTCCTGCCTTCAATTAATCTCCTCCATCTCCCCTCATCCCATGTATACTTATTTACATTCACATGTGCATGCTAATTTTGCTTTCCTTCACAAATTGCATCATTGAAACCTCATATATCTTTCATTATAAATTTGTGGGTTTTAATTTGTTTTTGATTCTGTTGTTAATGTCTGCAAAAAGTAATACATAGATTAAGAGATGAAAGCTACATAAGTTGTTTGAGATTTGTGTTTAAAACCCTTTACATCTTAAGTAAGTCCCACTTTTGTGATGGATGATGTGATCATGCATGAAGAGTAAAGTGGTGACTCACTCGCACGTGGAATTTTTAAGATAAGTGGTTAGTACAGTTGGGATGTCTGTTTTAGGATAAGATATCAACCGTTTTAGTTAAATAACATGAATAATATAATACTAGCGGATTTAGTTTATTAGTTATAAATTATTAGCATAAATTAAGATATACCCTTTGGGGTATATATAGTATGCTTGTAAGATTAATGATTGCTTTTGGAGCTTAAACATTTGACTACCATCAAAATAGGAGAGATTGGTACAACATATTTAATTGGTAATGAATAGTGAATTTACATTAATTTCCTTTGTAAAAAGTAGAAATTAACCAGAAAATGGGAACATGGGTATCATGCCTTCCTTAGCTTCATATATACTCTACTAATAGGCGATGTATGTATTTAGATTTGAAGTTAATTTGTTTTTCACACCAAAAATACACCTGCGAGTGAATTCCTGAGGTTTGTTTATCGACATAATCATAGCAATTTGTTGTGTAGCTTGTATGTTACTTATGTCCCTACAAACTTCTGTTATTACTTATTAGGGTTGTCCTCATTCTCTATGGAGTTGTATGTGACCTTGGTCATGTGACCTAACAACTCGATCACTTTTCTAGGATCTATACTACCAAATATGTGACATGTGCATTGGATGAGTTTGCGACTAACCTCACGCCGCATAGGATTCCCCATATGGCTTTGGTTGTTTTGTGTTGCTGATTGTGTGCGGTGGTTATGCAACCTAATTACGTCGCATGGCCGACTACGTAGCATACTATGCTAGCCATTTTTATTAATTGTTTTAGGTAATTTCATCAGTTATTTTCTTCCCAATCCAAGAAGGAACGGGTGTTTCATTCCATTTTTCAAGCATTATAATCATCTTTCATTAATTAATAGATTTCTCTCAGTTGTCTCTTTTACTTTTGGTTTTTACCCATTTTCAATTTCCATGAAGGGCGGTCCCTTGACGAGGGCAGGCGCGGCCGGGACCCAAGGAAAATAGGGGCCCAAATTTTGTTATCATATACTATGTAATAGTAATGTTAAAATATATATATATATATATAATTAAAAACAAATATAAATAAATAAATTAGTATATAATAGGACACAAAAGGAATTTAGCTTTATGTTAAGAAAATTGCTATCGCTAGCCCCTTATAGTTTCTCTCCACTTATATGAATCCATATCTCTCTATATTGAGTAGTACGTGTGCACTCACATACATTTATCCATACCTCCTATACCTCCTATAAGAGGGTATGGATATAAAACTTCTATATTAAGGGTCCAAACATGTATTAATTTATTAAATTGGATAAGAAAATTTGTAAAAAGTTAATTCGTCTTTTATTTTATAGTACTATTTATTGTTTGTTTAGTTTTTTTATCTAGTACTAATAAATCTAAAAACTATATTTCCCTAGTAATCTTGTTTTATATATATATATATATATATACTTCATATTACTCATCTTCCACATATTGTTTATTATTATTTCATCGTCATGAATTTTGTTTTTGTGTTAGAATATAGTAGATTTCTTGTTATTAACTAAGAAAACTCTTACCATTTGAAAACAATTACCAACTATAAGACGACCTAAGTTAAATCTATATTTAGGATTTCAAAATTACTTATTTTCATACATTAATTATTGACTCCTTATTATCTAATATTGAGTGGATGAATAATAAGTTTGCATATCTCTAAAACAAGATTATGATCTCAAGCTATAACCAACATTGACTATTATCCTAGGATTGTTGGTTGTTAAAAGTTGGTTTCAACCCGAAAATTTAAAATGATGATGAAAAACATTAACATTAGGTAATATGTGGAACCTGAACTGATTTATGTTGATTTAGTTAAAGTGTTACTCGGAATGGTCAACATCGTGACCTCAAATAAATGACTTCAATCTATATATATATATATATATATATCATGAGATGTGTTTAATGGTGGAACGGATTGACGATAATAGGTAAAAATGATATGGTAAATAATATTAATTTATAAATAGTTATTGATCTTGCGCTAGGAATGTACTTAAAAACACGGTTTTATATAAATTGTTAGTATTTTCTTGAATCCAATGTTATTTTTGATAATATAAACAATATATTGAAAATAAATTCGATATATTCTATCGACTTGTAGAAGTCGATAGAATATATCGTAAAGAGCTATACAATTGTGTTATATATATTTTCTATTGAAAAATAACTATTGATTAATCTTGCGGTAGAAGTCGATAGAATATATAGTAAAGAGCTAAGACAATGATCTAGAAAATATATATAACACAACCGTGTAGCTCTTTACGATATATTCTTATCGACTTCTACCGACAGGTGGCTTTTTTCGGGCCTTGGAATCTTTTAAGTCTTAGTCTTTGAAGTAGCTAATAGGTGACATTTGTTTGCTAGCATTGAATATTGGTAGAGCATTGAATTGAATAAATAAATTAAATGTAAACTTTGAATTATTCATTGGATTCATTAAACTGCTGGCAGAAAGCGAAATGGCATGAAGGACCTATCAATTACATCAAAGAAAAGTGATGGTTGATGCCAGTATGCAAGTTTCTTGATTTAATGCTGTTTCAATAACCAGCTTTACAAGGTAGTTATTGTCACAAACCATACAAAAGAAAAGCTTTATGCCTTTGCAGAAATAATTGAAGAGAGAAGGAGACAAGAGTAAAAAAGTTATCATCACAACAATTTACATTTGGTGTATAGTGTTAAAAAATAAAACAAATTACAATGCGGTTTGGTTGTAGAAAGATTTCCAATTTTCCAAGAAATTTTTTCACGAAAAATAAAAAACTTAGAAAAAGTGTTTGGTTCATTCAATTTTCACAAGTTTTTCAAGAAAATGAAAATTTTCTGTTTTCTACCTTCTATGTAAGTTAGAAAACTAATTTTAGTAGTTTCCAAAGTTTTCTAAACATGTTTTCTAATTTTCTAAAATGGAAAAATAACAAATCCTCCATTTCAACCAAACAAGTTTTCAAAAAATTTCATAGAAAACAGAAAATGAAAATTTAACTCCATTTTATGGAAACGTTTTCTATGAACATAAAAACAGCTTTCCATAACCAAACGCACCATCAGTTTTTTCTTTTGTTTTTTAACAGTTTAACTAGTGTGATAATGTTGATGTGGTTTTGCATGCAAGTATTTGTAGTATATGGCCAAGAATCATGGGAAGTCTGATGATGAATTGTGGTAAGAAATGGTGTATGTGTTAATGGTGAAAATGGAGGTAAATAATAGATCTAGAGAGATGTGTACACACTGATGTAGCAGAAGCATCCAAAAGCATGTGCTTAGTTTAACCTGTCTTGGCCAATACAAGCAACTGTAGAATCCACATGGGCAAGTCTGACAGAATGATCAATTGCAAGACATGGTGATGAATCATGACTTTCTTGACTTTGTGAGGGCCACCCAAAGAAGCTGCTAGCCTTTACAAACTGCTAGATTTCATACCTTTTTGTATTTCTTTGCTTATATATATGGGGCATCATCATAAATTAAGTTAAATAATGAAGGGGAATTATATTATGTGATTTTGGCATGGGATAGAGAGAATAAATTAACTTTAGTTACATTATAACTTAACTTAGGAAAAGATCAATGAATGCATCTGATTTAATTAAGTTTCAAGAATATCATTTATGAATGGTATCTTATCTATCTTTAATTGGTTGACTTTATGTATACCAAACATTTTTTTTTCCAAAGTCAGTTGTACTTGATTATGTGTAACAAATATATATATCCTACTCCAAAATAGGTTTATCTATATTCTACTCCAGCATTTGTTTCTGTAAACATAAAAGAAATGCAAATGTTCCAAGTGATACACAAATAGTTAACTGAGGTAGTCTACTTGAGTTCTTTAAATTAAAGATACATTACATTCTTGCAACGGATTTTTTTCGATGAGAGATTTTGTATTTATCGGTTGCTCGAATTTAAACTCGAATTAAGCTAGTAATGAATTAGGTATAGGTTGATGAAACTGATGGAGAGACTGACTATATAATGAGCCGAAAGCAACTTCTTTAATGCAAAAGTGGGGCACACTGCTGTCTGCTGGTGGTGTTTTTATATGATTGCTAGCTTAATTTTCTCATATATATGGTGTTTTCATCAGCATTTTCATATGTTGTGTGGGTCTCTTCTTGCCCCAGGAGGAACCTATTATCTCTTTTATGTTGTTGTTGTTTTGAATATATGGAAGACCAAATCTATTATTATTCTTCACCTACCTTTATTTTCAATCTTCAGAATCATCATCATCATCATACTCAATAATAAAACCACTTCTTCCACTAACCTTGGAAAATTCCATTCCATCATCTTATCTTCAACTCAAGGTAATTAATTACTTACTAGCTACTTATCTATACTATACTATACTATATAACTAGAACTAACCATGTAATTTGGTATCTTTTTTATGGATAGAAACTGTTTAAATGGAGGTTTTAGTGTTTAGATAATATTGTTGGTGGGCTAGGGATGGATTGGAATTTGAATACTCCCACAGAATGGGACTGGGAGAACTTAGCCATTTACAGCAGCAACAAAGAGATCGAAATCGGAAAGCATTTGCAGCTTTCTAGCCACGAAAGCCAAGAAGTCGAGAATGGGAATTTCTCCTTCTCGGCGGATTCTTCGTCTAAAGAAACCATCAAGGCCTTTGGGGTGTTGGAGGAGTTACCTAGAAGTACTTTCTTGGATTCCAAGGAAGAGTCTTCTTGGGTAGGAGGAGGAGGAGAGAATGGGAGCTTCTCTAACATGGTGGAAGAAGCTTCGGTGTTATCGGGTGAAGCCATGATCGGTTTAAAGCTTGGAAGGCATGGGAGTAGTTCTAGCAGTAATACTAATAATAATAACAAGACTACCAGTGCGTCGGGGCCTTTGTTTCCTACAACGTCGTCTCCCATGATAAAGAGATCCCGGGCCTCTTACTTAAGTTCGCAGTCCCCACGTTGTCAAGTCGAAGGATGCAATCTCGACCTTTCATCCGCCAAAGACTACCACCGCCGACATAGAATTTGTGCTAATCATTCGAAAAGCCCCAAAGTCATTGTAGCTGGGATGGAACGTCGATTTTGTCAGCAATGTAGCAGGCAAACTAGCTATCTACCTACCTACATTTTATTATTTGATTTAGAATCTTATATATACAAGAGTGTATAACTCTATACCCTTTTTCTAATTAAGCTGATCTAATACCTCAAATTGTATATATGATCCGTGGGTGATCGATCTTTTCTAGGTTCCATGATTTGTCTGAGTTTGATGATAGAAAGCGTAGTTGTCGTCGACGCCTTTCTGCTCACAATGCTAGACGACGCAGGCCCCATTCGGAAGACATCCAATTCAGCTCCACTCGGATATCCTCTTCGATATGTGGTAACTTCACGATCCAATCTATTTATTCATCTTAATTTCAGAAATATCTACAACATTTCTAGTGTAGCATTACTTGTTTTTCTTTAATTTGGGACTTCACATAAATTATGAATTCTAGAATAATATTGTTTCATTCTAGTTCACACTCTTTGATGAATTAACATTGTTGTTTTAACTAATAGATCGAAGACCACAGATGAATTTTCTTCTAAATAGGGCCTCAATCCCTATTCTTGATTCAACGGTACCACCCGAAAGTTCTTGCAGCTTCAAAGGGGAAGAGTCTCTCCTAGGCCTAGCAAAAGATGGAGGGATTGATCATCATGTCCTACCGACAAATGGTGCCTTACACTTCGGTTCCGAGAGGTTTATGCCTAGAAACGTGAATCATAACGGTATGTATATATGTTTAGTACTACTAGACTTATATATGTTGCATATATATATAAATATGAGTTATCACTTATCACCATTAGAAATCAGGTTTTTAATTATTTCTTTCACCATTTTTCTTCAAAACATATGCTTTTTGATCATGGGTTTCATAGAACTCAGAGATGGATCAAAATGGTACTCTCCCTCCATAAATGCTTCTTAGCAATTATTAAAGTTATCGGTAAGATCGTGTTAATTTGTCTACAAGGGTATATAAGGACATGCAAAATCTCTTTTATTGATTTTTGGGTGGTGAAATTGTATGTAACAGGTATGGACTCAACTTCTAACTCCATGTTATCTGGAGATGTTAGGCATGCTTTCTCTCTTCTGTCAACAAGTTCTTGGTCTTCGAATTGGCCCGAAGAACCACCCTCGTCCTTCGATCAGTTTACGCATGGAAACAGCATCAGCTTGGGACAGCCAGGAATGCCACCACTGAACCAGCTGCCAAACACCACCAGCAGCACTCACCTCCAAGACTTTCATTCCTTTAGATCACCTCATGATCAATTTGAGCGCTTTTATTCCAATTGAAGCTAATAATTAATTTGCCCATATATGTCTTTTCATAGAGGAATTTATTTTATCTGCACAGTTAATATAAGCAGGTCTAGTACAAGATCCATAATCTTAATAGCCTATAGACAAACTTTTGAACCCCATTTACAACTCCTTCAAAATGGAATTTTCCTCTTCAGTACTGGGCCTAACAACAGTTGATCATGAGCTGGTAAGAATGACAGAAAGGACAATATGGGGCTTACTTTTTAAAGGCATTGAGGATCCAAAGGATCTCTTGGTGTGAAATTCATGAGAAGTATAAGAACACTACAACCCTTTCAAGAGGACTAATCAATGCACCAAAAGCCTTGAAGAGGAAGTCAATTAAAGGAAGAATGGGCATTCAACTTCATTTCATGGGGCAAAGTTTCTCTCTTTTTTTTTTTTTTTTCAATTTAATTAGCAGCAAGGTTTTGTGTTTTCATTTCTCCAAAATGGTGGTGGGAGGTAATTCTATTCTCTTCTGGTTTGAATTAGTACTATATCTTTTGGAGATGGGTTAACTTAATTAGGATTGGAACTTCTGGTCTCCGGTATGGTTTCGTTTGCTTGATCTTAATATGTCGTGGTTTTTGGTTTTCCAGCGATTTATACTCTGTAGACTTTTAATCACTTCAGAGATCGGATGACCTTTTTGATTTCTTGTTACGTAGTTTGGATGGTTTTCGCTTTCGGATACATGCATGTAGAGATAATTGTAGCTAGCTTTTTCTCATTTGATGCCGATGTATTTTGGTTTTCGGGCAAGTTGTGTACTTCACTTTTAATTATTTTTTCTTGTCTTTTCTAAAATGTTAATAAATCCAACATTATATCAGCAAATGAACCATTAAATTGGTCCTTCTATTCCAAAAGGAAAGATGCATCTTATCTTTTTTTATTTTTAACAAATTATATTGTTTCAGACTTTCAACCTTTTGTTTGATCAAACATAATCCAAAGTAAAGTCGAAGATTCTAACACAAGCCTCCATCTTAAGGTATTATGGGGTCGGATGTGCGGTGACAACCAAATACATGTCACGCTATCATTGCTCGATACCCATTGATGAGCCGCCACAACTAATGCAAACATAAATTCTCAAGTGTGATGTGTAGAATGATGTTGTATAGAAGCGGATTTGATATTGCTAAAAGTAATTGTAGAAAAGTCTCAAACAATGAGATGCAAGAATTATTGATATATATCGTGTTATGGGATTTTCAGATGAAGTGAGATAGCAGATTCAAATGTATAATGTGCAAGCATAATTTTGAACTTGGAATGAGCAAGAATTATTCCAAAAAAAAAAACAGTGCTAATAAACCTACATGCTTATTAGTTTTAGGTTTTTTAACTCATCCAAACAATTCATTGTTTTACAATTAGACCCATTTTTATTTTTTGACATTTTCTAGTTCTTAGACGAGATGTAAAAGTAAGCCCTTAATAAGTATAAAAAAATTTCAATATATTGTCTTTATTATAAAAAATAACACTGAATTTCAAGAAATACATATAATTACATTTCTGGTCCTTGTGGTTTGCTTAAATTTTGAATTTAGTCTCTAAAACCAACTATCTACATCGATGATCCCTAACTTTTCAATGTTATCATACTCATGATCTCTAAACTTAACACCATTAGAGCATCTCCATCAAGTATGCTATAATTTTTCTATAATAGAACATGAGAAGTTAAACTTTCTAAAAGAAATTGTATTCATCTCCAACAGCTACTATATTTTAGCAATCCTAACAATAATGATATTAATAAAATATTCAATATATCAAATAAATTATTATTTCTCTCTCCAACATATCCATTTTCTATGTTTTCTATCAAGTTTTAGAGATTTCTCTAAGGGTGCATTTGGTGCACTGGACAGGGTGGGACATGACAGGACAAGACAGCCATGTCCTACGTTTGGCGCACCCCAACCTTGGACTAAGTAGAACACACTAGCACAAGACATGGGACAAGTGTGTCCACCCCTACCCATGGAACTAAGTGGAACAAGGAACTTATTGACCAAAATACCCCTAAAATAAAAAACCTAATCTAATATCCCTTCTTTTTTCTTCAACCGCTTTCTCCCAAACTCCATCTCCTCTTCGATTTCACGACCTCAGATCTACCTCCCTCTCCGGCGATGTTCGGTGACCTACGGCTGCCACCTCCGGCGATGTCCGACGTTCGGCGACCGCCTCCCTCTCCAGCGTCCGATGACCTGCGGCTGCTACTTCCGGCGACGTCCGACGTCCGGCGACAACTTATAGACTTTATCATTAAAACAATATTATAAGGTTTTAAATTCTTTGTTATTATGCATTTAAATTGATTATTTATTAATAAATCAGTAAACAGCTCATCAGGGGTAAACTGGTCATTTTAACATGTTCTGGCTTGTCCTGTCCTATGCTATTCTATCTTACCAAACGCTGGACACCTGTCCTGTCCTGTCATGTCCTGTCCTATCCTGTCCTGTCTGCGTACCAAACGCACCCTAAATATAGAGATTTTTACAATCTTTCTCCTCATTTCTCTATTTTAGTATACAATTACAATATAGCAAAGCTGTTGGAGCATACAATACTCCAAACACCAAAAAAATTTGCAGTATGAGATTTTTTAAAAACAAACATCACCAAATTTAGTGATACATTATTCATAACACCAAAAGCTTCTTGGCCCACTAAATAATATATTTAATTCTTTTTAATTCTATTATTATTATTATGAGATGCATTCTAATTTTAATAAAGTGTGTAATAATAATAAAAAATATTTTTTTTAATATGAGCCCACTGATTTGGTGTTTTTTTGAAGCATGGTTGGAGTTGAATTTGTTTTTGGTGTCAAGGATCCCATCAGTTTTTGGTGTTTTGGTGTTATAGTTGGTGTTATCGCTTGGAGTTGGTCTTAGTATTATGAAATTTAGGCACCATCAATGTAAATAGTTTATTTTAATGATTAAATTCAAAATTAAAGCAAACTATAAGGACCACCAATGTAACTCATTGAAAATTATTTTTACGAGTAATCATAGATGAAAAACCAATTAATAGTTATTTCTAAAGTAATATTATCTATTATATCAATTTAAAATAGAAATCATCAATCATTTTACCGTGAAAAACATACTATAGTATATCTTTGGTTATAGATTAATATTATTTGGTATCACAATTTTGACTACATGTCATCTCAAGTTAATGTATTTCATCACAATTTTAAACTTTTATCATTAAAAGAAACTAGGAAACCATCAAACTTGAAATAAAAAACCCACGTTGCCCTTGAGATCTTATTCTTATAGCTTCAGATATACATATAAGTTTGGACATGCTCTATTGATTGCTATTTTTTTATCAAAATTAAGCTAGTATTTTTCTTAGTTAATAACAAGGTTTCAAATAGCATTAGACGCGGCGTGGCAACAAGGTCAATCTTCAAGCTTTAGAAGCCATGATGAGGTCTCGACCTTTTTCAGGGCGTGACTTATGACAACAATTTTCTATATTATACATAATATATTATACATAATATATGTTTTATACTATTAGTCAATGAATCAATGATGATAAGCAATTTAAAATAAAGTTACATATAATTAGAAACGAACAAATAAGAACGCAAAAGATATGTAAAATCAACTATTATTTTATAAAAGCTGCACAATATGCCATAGCATGCCTTAGGTGTAACGTGACACGGGACACAAACCTTGAGCCACGACGTACCTTGAAAACTGTTGCGGCGAGCCTTTTCCAACGATTTATGCTCAGTAGCCTTTTAATTACTTCAGAGATGGATGACTTTTTTGGTTTCTTGTTGTGTAGTTGATGCTTTTCACTTTTGGATATGTGTAGAAAAATAACTAATCCGCTTCTATATAACATCATTCTACACATCAAATTCCATAATATATGTTTGCATTAGTAGTGCCAACTCATCAATGGTATCGACCAATGATAGTGTCACACGTATTTGGTTGTCACTGCACATCCGACCCCGTAATACCTTAGATTGAGGCTTGCGTTAGAATCTTCGACTTTAAATTGGATTATGTTTGATCAAACAAAAGGGCTGTAATATGGAAATGCTATAATTTGTTAGAAAGACGAATTTCTTTACCTCTTTCCTTTTGGAATAGAGGGACCAATTTTATGATTCATTTACTGATATAACGTTGGATTTATTAACATTTTAGAAATGACAAGAAATAAAAATTAAAGGTACAGTACATAACTTGCCCGAAAACCAAAATACATCGGTATCAAATGAGCCAAAACTAGCTACAATTATCTTTAGTTACGGGGTTGTGGCCGGATTATGTTTCATATTGTTGGGTGCAAAATCCGAAATGCTGGAAATGTACTCATCGTCGATAGCTTCGTTTTGATAGTTCGTGGGCCTAAACCGGATTCCCATAGCAAAAGTTATGGACGTCTTAAATTTTTGCCCAGGCACCAAAAGGGGTACCCTTTTGTAGCCTGGTCCGGAACCATCTAGAAAATCCCGTAGCGAAATCTCTAGAAAATTTACATGGGCCCTCTAAAATGTTAATGAGTAGGTTTGCACCCGAAAGACCTTAAGAAAACCCCTCCCACGCCCCAAACAACAGCATCCATCCATTCAAACGCGCTCGCGTAGTGCAATTTACGTGGTTTTGGCCGGATAATGTTTCATATTGTCGGGTGCAAAATCCGAAATGCTGGAAATGTACCCCACGTCGATAGCCTCGTTTTGATAGTTCGTGGGCATGAAATGGACTCCCGTAGCAAAAGTTATGGACGTCTTAAACTTTTGCCCAAACACCAAAGGGGGTACCCTTTGGAAGCCTGGTTCGGAAGCATCCAGAAAATCCCGTGGCGAAATCTCCCGAAAACTTACGTGGGTCCTCTATAATGTTAATGGGTAGGTTTGCACCCGAAAGAACCTGAAGAAAACCCATCCCATGCCCCAAACGTCTACAGCCATCCATTTAAACGCGTGCGCGTGGTGCAATTTACCGGGTTGTGGTCGGATAATGTTTCATATTGTTGGGTGCAAAATCCGAAATGCTGCAAATGTACTCATCGTCGGTAGCATAAAGGGTACCCCCTTTGGTGCTTGAGAAAAAATTTAAGACGTCCATAACTTTTGCTACGGGAGTCCGTTTCAGGCCCACGAACTATCAAAACGAAGCTATTCACGATGACTACATTTCTAGCATTTCGGATATTGCACCCAACAATATGAAACATTATCCGGCCACAACCCGGTAAATTGATCGACGGCGCGCGCGTTCAAATGGATGGATGCAGTCGTTTGGCGCATGGGATGGGTTTTCTTCAGGTTATTTCGGGTGTAAACCTACTCATTAACATTATAGAGTGCCCACGTAAATTTTCTGATGATTTCGCCACAGGATTTTCCGGATGCTTCCGGACTAGGCTACCAAAGGGTACCCCCTTTGGTGCCCGGGCAAAAATTTAATACGTCCATAACTTTTGCTACGAGAGTCCGTTTCTGGCCCACGAACTATCAAAACGGAGCTATCCACGATGACTACATTTCTAGCATTTCGGATATTGCAACCAACAATATGAAACATTATCCGGTCACAACCCAGTAAAAATTCAACGCGCGCACGTTCGAATGGATGGATGTAGTCGTTTACGGCATGGGAGGTTTTCTTCTAGTTATTTCGGGTGCAAACCTACTCATTAGCATTATAGAGGGCCCACGTAAATTTTCTGGTGATTTCGCCACAGGATTTTCCGGATGCTTCTGGACCAGGCTACCAAAGGGTACCCCATTTGGAGCCTAGGCAAAAATTTAAGACATCCATAACTTTTGCTACGGGAGTCCGTTTCAGGCCACGAACTATCAAAACGAAGCTATCCACGGTGACTACATTTCTAGCAATTCGGATATTGCACCCAACAATATGAAACATTATCCGGCCACAACCCGGTAAATTGCTCGATGCGCGCGCGTTCGAATGGATGGATGCAGTCATTTGGGGCATGGGAGAGGTTTTCTTCAGGTTATTTCGGGTGTAAACCTACTCATTAACATTATAGAGTGCCCACGTAAATTTTCTGGTGATTTCGCCACTGGATTTTCCGGATGCTTCCGGACCAGGCTACCGAAGGGTACCCCCTTTGGTGCGTGGACAAAAATTTAATATGTCCATAACTTTTTCTACGGGAGTCCGTTTCAGGTCCACGAATTATCAAAACGAAGCTATCCACGATGACTACATTTCTAGCATTTTGGATATTGCACCCAACAATATGAAACCTTATCCGGCCACAACCCGGTAATGATTCGACGTGCGCGCGTTCGAATGGATGGATGCAGTCGTTTGCGGCATGGGAGGGGTTTTCTTCTGGTTATTTCGGGTGCAAACCTACTTTTTAAAATTATAGAGGGCCCACGTAAATTTTCTGGTGATTTCGCCACAAGATTTTCCGGATGCTTCCAGACCAGGCTACCAAAGGGTACCCCCTTTGGTGCTTTAGCAAAAATTTAAGACGTCCATAACTTTTGCTACGGGAGTCCGTTTCAGGCCCACGAACTATCAAAACGAAGCTATCCACGATGACTACATTTCTAGCATTTCGGATATTGCACCCAACAATATGAAACATTATCCGACCACAACCCAGTAAATTGCTCGACGCGCGCGCGTTCGAATGTATGGATGCAGTCGTTTGGGGCAGGGAGGGGTTTTCTTCAGGTTATGTTGGGTGTAAACCTACTCATTAACATTATAGAGTGGCCACGTAAATTTTCTGGTGATTTCGCCACAGGATTTTTCGGATGCTTTCGGACCAGGCTACCAAAGGGTACCCCCTTTGGTGTCTGAGCCAAAATTTAATACGTCCATAACTTTTGCTACGGGAGTCCGTTTCAGGCCCACGACCTATCAAAACGAAGCTATCCACGATGACTACATTTCTAGCATTTCAGAGCATTTCGGATAATGGACCGAACAATATGAAACATTATCCGGCCATAACTCGGTAAAAATTCGACGCGCGCGCGTTCGAATGGATGGATGCAGTCGTTTGCGGCATGGGAGGAGTTTTTTTCTTGTTATTTCGGGTGCAAACCTACTCATTAACATTATAGAGGGCCCACGAAAATTTTCTGGTGATTTCGCCACAGGATTTTCCGGATGCTTCCGGACCAGGCTACCAAAGGGTACCCCTTTGGTGCCTGAGCAAAAATTTAAGACGTCCAAAACTTTTGCTACGGGAGTCCGTTTCAGGCCCATGAACTATCAAAACGAAGCTATCCACGATGACTACATTTCTAGCATTTCGGATATTGCACCCAACAATTTGAAACATTATCTGGCCACAACCCCGTAAATTGCTCGATGCGCGCGCCTTCGAATGGATGGATGAAGTCGTTTGGGGCATGGGAGGAGTTTTCTTTAGGTTATTTCGGGTGTAAACCTACTCATTAACATTATAGAGTGCACACGTAAATTTTCTGGTGATTTCGCCACAGGATTTTCCGGATACTTCTGGACCAGGCTACCAAAGGGTACCCCCATTGGTGCCTGGGCAAAAATTTAATACGTGTATAACTTTTGCTACGGGAGTCCGTTTCAGGCCCACGAACTATCAAAACGAAGCTATCCACGATGACTACATTTCTAGCATTTCGGATATTGCACCCAACAATATGAAACATTATCCAGCAACAACCCGGTAAAAATTCGACTCACGCGCGTTTGAATGGATGGATGCAATCGTTTGCGGCATGGGAGGTGGTTTTCTTCTGGTTATTTCGGGTGCAAACCTACTCATTAGCATTATAGAGGGCCCAGGTAAATTTTTTGGTGATTTCGCCACAGGATTTTCCGGAGCTTCCGGACCAGGCTACCAAAGGGTACCCCCTTTGGTTCTGGGCAAAAATTTAAGACGTCCATAACTTTTAATACGGGAGTCCGTTTCAGGCCCACGAACTATCAAAACGAAGCTATCCACGGTGACTACATTTCTAGCATTTCAGATATTGCACCCAACAATATGAAACATTATCCGGCCACAACCCGGTATTTTGCTCGATGCGCGCGCGTTCGAGTGGATGGATGCAGTCGTTTGGGGTATGGGAGGGGTTTTCTTCAGGTTATTTCGGGTGTAAACCTACTCATTAACATTATAGACTGCCCACGTAAATTTTCTGGTGATTTCGCCACAGGATTTTCCGGATGCTTCCGGACCAGGCTACCAAAGGGTACCCCCTTTGGTGTGTGGGCAAGAATTTAATACGTCCATAACTTTTCCTACGGGAGTCCGTTTCAGGCCCACGAATTATCAAAACGAAGCTATCCACGATGACTACATTTCTAGCATTTTGGGATATAGCACCCAACAATATGAAACATTATCCGGCCACAACCCGGTAAAAATTCGACGTGCGCGCGTTCGAATGGATGGATGTAGTCGTTTGCGGCATGGGAGGGTTTTCTTCTAATTAGTTCGGGTGCAAACCTACTCTTTAACATTATAGAGGGCCCACGTAAATTTTCTAGTGATTTCACCACAGGATTTTCCGGATGCTTCCGGACCAGGCTACCAAAGGGTACCCCCTTTGGTGTGAGCAAAAATTTAAGACGTCCATAACTTTTGCTACGGGAGTCCGTTTCAGGCCCACGAACTATCAAAACGAAGCTATCCACGATGACTACATTTTCTAGCATTTCGGATATTGCACCCAACAATATGAAACATTATCCGACCACAACCGGTAAATTGCTCGACGCGCACGCGTTCGAATGTACGGATGCAATCGTTTGGGGCATGGGAGGGGTTTTCTTCAGGTTATTCGGGTGTAAACCTACTCATTAACATTTATAGAGTGTCCACGAAATTTTCGTGATTTCGCACAGGATTTTCCGGATGCTTCGGACCAGGCTACAAAGGGTACCCCTTTGGTGCTGGGACAAATTTAAGACGTCATAACTTTTGCTACGGATGTCCGTTTCAGGCCCACGAACTATCAAAACGAAGCTATCCACGATGACTACATTTACTAGCATTTCGGAGCATTTCGGATATTGCATCCAACAAGATGAAACATTATCCGGCCACAACTCGGTAAAAATTCGACCGCGCGCGTTTCGAATGGATGGATGTTAGTAGTTTGCGGCATGGGAGAGGTTTTCTTCTTGTTATTTCGGGTGCAAACCTACTCATTAACATTATAGAGGGCCCACGTAAATTTTCTGGTGATTTTGCCACTTGATTTTCCGGATGTTTCCGGACCAGGCTACCTGTTAGTGTTAGATTTATAATAGAAGTTGAGGGACCATTTGTGAACATTTTGTATTTTCTAGGAATGAGGTATAAATACCTCATTGCCTTTGTTTTGTAACTAAGCCTTTTCAAGATTAATGACATATGAGTTCCACATTTTCTCTCTCTACTTTCTCTCTCTACTAGATTGTACATCTTTCATGTTAGATTGATTCATCATGCACTTACAAGTGGTATCAGAGCTGGATTTGCTGATTGTATGAAGATTTATCATGAAGATTGATTGAAGATTTGAAGAAAAATGAAGAAAACTTGAAGAACTCCATTTTTGGTGCAAATTTGAAGATATTTGAAGATATATTGCTTGATTGATCATGAAATTGTGTGTAATTTCATGATTATATCAAGTTTTATGCATTAGGAGTGATTTAGAATCATTTAGTAGCATTCAGATTTGAATTTTTAGTTGAAAAAAGCTGAAAATCGAGTTTTGTTCGTAAATCTTCATATGTCTCGAGTCAATCTTCATATGTCTCGAGTGGTAGTTAGGTGGTAGTTAGAATTCGAGCAAGATTAAAGTTGGCTCGAGTTGAGTATCTCGAGTCAAAGGAAGTTAAGGCTCGAGTTAGGTAATTCGAGTAGTGTTAATTGTAACTCGAGCAGAAAGAAGGTCTTGGCTCGAGTTGTGTAACTCGAGTCAAAGTTGAAGGGTAATTCGAGCACTGTATTGGTGTAACTCGAGCTGTATTTTGGTGTAACTCGAGTCGTATCTCGAGTCTGTATCTCGAGTCGTATCTCGAGTCGTATCTCAAGTTGTATCAAGCCGTATCTCGAGCCGTATCTCGAGCAGAAGGTTGTCTGTGACTCGAGCCATATTTTAAGTGACTCGAGTTATAAAGTTGAGTAACTCGAGCCGAGTATTGATTTGTCTCAAGCCAAGCCATTTGTGCATCTCGAGTGGAATTTTTCAATCAATTTCAAGACTGATAATTTTCATATAATCAGTAACAAAGATCCGTATTAAAGATGAGTCTTGCAAATCGAAGAGATGATATGTCAATGGGATCAGAGACCAAAGCACCGGTTCTGTTCAAAGATGAATATGAGTTGTGGGTCTCTCGATTCAAGCTATTCATAAGGAGAAAGAAAGATGGAGATAAAATCCTTCACTCAATTCTACATGGACCTCATCCTATCCCGGTTACCACACTTGATGGAAGACAAGTACCAAAAGAATATTCAGAAATGGATGTGGCTGAAAGAGAAAGGTTTATGATTGATGTTGAAGCTCAAAACTGCCTAATTCAAGCCATTCCTAATGAGATCTTTCGAAAGTTAGATAGTTATGATGAGTCTGCAAAGTCTATTTGGGATCAGCTACAAAAGATAATGATGGGCTCAAAAGTGGGAAATCAAATGAGGGTAACTAATCTGATGGATAGGTATGAGAATTTCAAGATGAAGGAGGGTGAAACACTAGAAGAGACTTATGACAGATTTGTGGAATTGATGAATGATATGAAGAAAAATAATATCATTCGATCAGAAATGGATTACATTGTGAAGTTCATCAACAATTTATCTTCTGACTGGAAGCAATTTTCAAGATTTGTAAAGCAACACAAAGTTCTAAATGAGTTGAAGGTTTATGAGGTGTATGAGAATTTGTTGTTGTTTGAAGAAGAGGTAAATGAGATTGCTGCTGAGAGAAAGAAGAAAGAAAAGTCTGAAGCTGATTCCATGGCATTGCTTGCAGAAAAAGAGAAAGCCAAGAAGAAAGGAAGAAAAGGAAAAGCTAAAGTGTTGGAAGTATTTGAAGATGAAGAGGAAGAAGATGAGGAGGAGTATGATGAAGATGAAAAAGAACAAATGTTGCAAAGCCTATTAAGTCTGACAGAGGCTTATAAGAAGAAGTACTATAATAGGCCTGGATCAAACAACAGAAGATTTTCTACAAGAGGTGGACGTGGATTTAACAGAAACTACACACAAAGTTCACAAGGATATCCTCCTCGAGTTGAAAATCAATATGTTGACAGATATGCAACAAAGAAGGAAGAGGTTGTCAAAGATACTGCAGAGAAGACAGAGGAGAAGAAAGGCCAAGCTGGTATTACATGTTATAAATGTGGAAAGACTGGTCATATTGCTAAAGGGTGTACTACAAAGATGTCAAAAGTGGAACTGCTGAGAAAGAAACTGGAATTAGCAGAGAAGCAAGAACAAGGTCTGGTATTGATGGCTGATGATGAAGAGTGGCTGGATTATTCTGATAATGATGATCAAGCACAGATGTGCTTCATGGGCTTAATAGAGGAAGAATCAGAATCTGATGAAGAAATAGAGAGTGAAGGTGAAACTTCGACGGTACGTTCTGTCTCTCTTGCTGATCATAATAGAAAAATGCTTGAAGTGACAACATTAATTCATGACAAAAATAAAGAACTCGAACTTGTCATTTTAAAACAAACTAACGAAATTACTGATTTGTTGCAACAAAAAGAACAATTAAGTTCTCAATGTGCACAATTGCAAAAATCAGTGAATGAGTTTGAGACAATTCGAGCTGAACATAAGTCGCAAAAGCTGGAAATTGATTTTTTAACCATCAGCTTGAGTGTGGAAAAAGCAAATGTTTCTAAACTAAATAAGATGATTTCAGACCTTGATTTTAAACTTCATAAAATAGGTCAAACTGAGCATACAATTTTCTTGAATAAACAAGTTGAGTTTAGAGATTATTACTCCAAAGAAGGTCTTGGATACACAAATCCAAATTATTTGAAAAAGAACCTTGGAGTTAAAAATCCAAACCATTTACAAAAAGCTCTTAAAGAAAATGCAGCATTCTATGATCTTACGAGCATGTTAATGAGTAAGAGGTTTCCTTCGTTAAAAGGTTTTCAAATGAAGGAAGAATTTTCAGAGATGCAACATATGAAACTACATGATCCTCTGTACCATGATTCTAAATATCATAGGGTCAAGTTTGTGTATAATGATGATACTCTGAAGATTAAATCCAATTCAATTAAGGATGATCCAGTATACTTTGTATACCCAGAATCATCAAACAGTATAGTGAAACCATACATATCAACCAAGGAGTTGGAATTTAAAGTTTCAGAGCTTGAGAAGCAAATTGAAGATTTGAAAATTCAGAACTCAGAACTTTTAACTAAGTCAAAGAATTTTCTTCATTGGAATACTACTGATGTTGATTCTGAACCAATTTCACTGGTGTCAGAAATTCTAAATGATTTAATTTGCAATGTGTCTACATCAGTAGAAACCAGAAACTCTTCTCAAGATAATTCTGGGTCAAACCAAAATTTGAAAGAGGGTGTTGATGATGAGCAAGAAAAAGTTGTTCGTGTTGTTAATAATAAAGGTTATTTTGAATATAAAGAACCCTCAGCAATGTCAACTGATGATGTTGAGGTTCCTTATGATTTCAACTCTGTTAATTCAAAACAACCAATTATTGATGAAATATCTACTGCTCAGTCATTTTCAACAAACTCAACTACTGGATTATCTTCCACTGATTTGTCACAAAGTGATAGCGAATTGGGTGAATCTTCAAAGGAATCAAAGAAGCAATCTCTTGGAAATTCTGAACCTGTGTATTCAGCAACAAGATCAAAAGTTTGTCATTTTCATGATGAAATCTCTTATTTAGAAAAGAAACATGACAAGGAAAAGCACAGTTTACAAAACACAATTAAACAGTTAAAGACAGAACTTTCTCGTCAAAAGTGTGATACAATATTTTGGAACAGCAAATGTGTAACCTTAACCAAAAACTATGATAGACTAGTTGAAAGACTGTCCATCTATGAAGAAGGTCATCACTATGCTGGGAAAAACCAAAAGATTGTACATACTCCTGTCACTCATGCATACATCAACAATGTTCAGTTCTCTCAAGGAGTAAAATCTATGTTACGGAAATTTCAGCATTACATTGATTTGAAAAAGCAAAATCCGAACATGGTGATTCCTGAGGAAACTGAACAAGACATTCCAACTGTTCAACCTAAGTTGAAACCTTTTGATATCTGTACTAATCCCTCTACAGGAAGTTCCAACAGTGTGAGCCTTGAGAAGTCAAGAAAGAAGAGGTCAACGAAGAGGACTGTTAAGAAATTAGATTTTAGTATGAAATATGCAAATAGCAAGTTTAGTGTGGGAAACAAACTGACTTCTAAAAATAATGTACCTTCCAGATTCAATTCTATGAATAAAAGGTTTACATCTATTTCTTCAGTTTCTCATGCTTCACATTCTTCACATAATATACATCATACTAAATCTAATTTCTCTACGACTCTTCGTTCTTCTGTTCCTACGTATGTTCCATTTCATGTTTTTAATATGCTTAGAGGAACAAAGTATTACTGGGATTCAATTGCTTGTACTTTTAAGAGTAATGCAAGGAGTGGACCCATTTTAAAATGGGTTCCTAAATCCAACTGATTTCCTCATTGCAGGCCAGTCATAAATGGTACCTCGATTCTGGGTGTTCCAAACATATGACTGGGAGGAAAGAGCTTCTGTCTAATTACAGAGAAGAATATGGAGGCTCAGTCAAATTTGGTAATAATGAACTGTCACCAGTTGTGGGTCATGGAGATATTGTGTGTAAGGATATCACAATAAATAATGTAGCACATGTCGAAGGTTTGAATCATAACCTGTTCAGTATTGGCAAATTTTGTGATAAAGATTTAGAGGTAAATTTTAATAAACGTCGATGTGCTGTCAGAACTGAATGGGGTAGAGAATTATTAGTTGGCACTCGGAAAACTAATCTCTATACGATCAAACTTCGACATATGCTTGCAAAGAAATCTCAGTGTCTAATCACTCAGAAGTCATCTCATCAATCTTTACTTTGGCATCGTCGTTTGTCTCATTTGAATTACAGATATCTTGACAGACTGGTCAAAGAAAGGTTTGTCTCATTCAACTCGAGTCATGATATTTGATCCTTTTGACTCGAGCCATGTACACACACTCGAGTCAAGTAACTCGAGCATATGCAACTCGAGTCATCCATCTCGAGTCAAGTCACTCGAGTTATATCCTTTGAGCCATTCGCCTTGACTCCCTCAACTCGAGTCGTGCAACTCGAGTAATTCATCTCGAGCCATGTACCTCGAGTAACACTACTCGAGCCATGTATCTCGAGTCACACTACTCGAGCCATGTAACTCGAGTCACACTACTCGAGCCATGTACCTCGAGTCACACTACTCGAGCCATGTAACTCGAGTCATGTAACTCGAGTCACACTACTCGAGCTACTCTTATTGAACAACTCGAGTCACATAACTTGCATCATCCAACTCGAGTGTGAATTAGATATTTTCTTGTATACACCATCAACTCGAGTCATGTAACTCGAGTCACATGATTCGAGTTCTTCATTTCATGCATTTGTTGGTTTTCTGTTGAAATTATCTCGAGTGGGACTCGAGACGTACACTTGAAATAGTATCTCGAGCCCTTGTTTGTATTGCCCGTATCTCGAGTAAGACTCGAGACATACACTCGAGATATGTATCTCGAGTCGGTTCATCTGTCTCGAGCGGTTTTTGAAACACTGATTTATCGCTCGAGACATGGGAGGTCCAATCCCTGAGTGCCACGTGTCATCGTCATCATGACTAAGAAATCCGTTTTCCTTCTCTCCTATAAATATGTTGTTTCGATTCACAATTCCAATCTTTCTGGAATTTCAAACTCGTGCGGATCTATTCAAGTTGCTGCTTCAAGATCAAGAACTAAGAACTAAAGAACCTGTTTTGTAATCTGTGTCGTGTGTGTTTTGTATACGTATCCCGGGTTCTACGAAGCCTATAGGTATTCACTCGGTCATATACCGATTAGGCTAGTAGGTTTACATGTTTGTATCAACTTATCTTAAAACACGGGTTAACATCTCGGGACTGTATTCTTCATCTTTTAAACCTAAACGTGTGAATGACCCGTTTGTTCCGGATCATATGGACTTGGACATTGAACTTCTTATTTTTGACCTTAAGATTGACCTTCAATTCTACAATATAGTGAACTAAATAAAAATAATATATAAGTCTTTTCATGGTCTAAAATGGCTAAAATTGGTCTTCTAAGTTGTTACTAAAATTTCAGATATAAGACTAACATGTTTCAAATATAAAAGACTTATATTTCTTAAAATATTCATAGTTCAGTATATTGATTAATGGTCATTCTTTTGATGTAATTCGTCTCAAGTCCCACACTGTGTGAATTATTCCTTCACACATGTTTTTCATAAGAACTACTTCTAAAAGATATATCTAATGTTCTTTTTATGAATAACAGCAATGGAAGATTATACTTTCCCAGATTCAGATGGTATGGATATTTCAGATATAATCTCTATACAATCAACTCCACGGAATCCAGATGCTGATGCGGATAGACAACTGATTCGTCCTTCGTTATATCAGCCGTCTATCTCGAACAACGTTCCTTTCAACCCTCATGCAAGGTTGAAGGCTCCAGTGATTACGGCTATTTTACGAAATCATCCGTTGTACACACCTCTTACTCAGACAGTTGAAGTTCCGATGATTTATGCGCAACAAGTTTGGAACACTCTGCAATTTCATGCTGACCCGGGTAATCATCACTTTACCGCCGAGCTGGATCACTTTACGATCAGTTTTGGGGTCAACAAGTTTCGACGTGTACTAGGATTTCCAGAAGCAAACAGTCGTCCAAATGCTACTCAGTTTGAACCGTTTGCTTCACTGGCAGTTGCAATGGCTGGAGTTGAATCAGTTGGTCATCTGGAAGCAATCAATGCACCATCTCAGTTCAACAAGACAAACCTACCTCCGACGTACAACACGTTGTTCACGATACTTAGTAGGTGTTTGACGGGAAAACGTACGGCTCAAGACACGGCGACACAGTCGTTTCTAGTTCTGTTCTATGGAGTCTTATTCAACAAGCATTATGATTATGCTTCGTTGATTTTCCACGATCTGAAGGAACTTCTTGCGAAGAAGCAGAAACACTTGCCATACCCGAGGTTTCTGAGTACCATTATTGCAAGTGCGATGCGTCAAAATCCAGATATTCCGCGCCGATCAGATGCGGAAAAAGTTAAGATTCATGACATGCAGTCAATCCGTTATCCGAAAAAGGTGTATGCTCCAGAAGTCCCGTTGTTCTCTGGGTTGTTAGATTATGCTGATCAGAATGTGGCATGTGTGATAGCGTATAGGTCTCGTTTTCCACCTATGGTCCAGCCAGAGCCGGAGGGACCTACCCAAGGTGTTATCCCTAGTAGTGAGGGTTTAGTTCTTAGGGACCAACGATCACGGGATCTTGGTCAGGGTGTGTTGAGGGAAAATACCGAGAGGGGCGAAGGTGGGGTCCATTCTGATCAGCTAGCTCACTCGTCTACCATCAATGTAGCAGCTCAACTGGGCCAAATCAGTTCGGCAGTTCAGATGGATGATGTCTTCGCTACAATTGAAGATGAGCACGGAGCCACATCACCTATTTTGCATACTCATGTTGAAACTGAGTTGGATGATTTTGCTCTTTCACCGGTAAATGAGCAATTCGTTGGTGAATTTCCTGAACTTGAGGAAGTTGCAGAGTCTTTACTTGATTTATCTCAACCGATCGTGGAAATATCCGACACACGATGCTACTCTCCGAATGAGTTGGCACAACGTCTTCATCGGCTTATGGGATATGACTCCGTTTCAGAAGATAGTATTTCTTCAAGTGATGATTTGGCTGTTGATCCTCACGGATCACCGGATGATGATGACCAGAATGATGATGATGATATGCCTGATCAAGGCTCGAGTCGGTTGTTGACTCAAGGTGACATAAGGATGGCTGAGCGAGATAAAAGAATTGATGAGAGTGAGACAGGGGCCAGAAAAGAAGTACAAACCCCTTCCCACACCGAGTCTAGCCGGGTAGCCACATCTACTAGGGGTGAGCATATGTTGCCACCACCTATTGAAAAAGACATGAGATCCCCACTCATGCAATGCACAACCCAACTCACCCACTCTACCGTTTCTCAACAAACGGTAGTTTCACTTTCTCACGGGGACTTACCACAACTTGTACCTATTCCTCACTTGGAGGTTGGTGGTACCGACACAGTGAGGCAGCTGCCCCCGCCCACGACTTCACTTGTTCACTCATCGAGTCTAGAACCACTTGATTCAAATGTTAATCTTTCTTTGGCTAGGACACAGGTGCAAACCACCTTTGCAGGAGGCTTTAGTAGCCCTGCCGGAACCACCGTAGTGAGTTCTGCATTTGTTGCGGGCTTGCCAGGATCGGAGGGAAATCCCATCAGCGCTAACATCATGCCAACACTGAACATGGGTTCCTTGAGTTCTACTCTTGGATCAACGAGAAGTCTGAGTGACCTCGGTGTTAGTTTGCCCGCATCTTCTATTGTCACGGAGTTACGGCAGCAATCTACTATCTTGGGTTCATCCTCAACACCCATTGGTAGTACTTTGTCAGAATCAGTCCCGGTTTCCACATCTTCCACAGTTTCGGCTTCTTCTGCCTCGTCTGCTCCATCTATCTCAGTACCTCCTCCGATTGGCATGGCATCGTCATCAGATGTTGATCTCTCGCGTCTTCCAGTTGTTGTTACGGCCAATCAGCTTATTACCCGATCTTTGTTTCGAGCTAACAATGAACAGATGGCAACGGTTATTCAGCAGCAGACTGCTCGTATTTCTGCCTTAGAAAAGCAAGTAGCTCTGTTAGCTAAGGGTAAAGCTCCTATGTCTGATCCTCCTTCACAGCCTTCTCAGTCAGCGGCTGATTCACTTACTATTCCAGAGTTGAAGGGGTTGTTGTTCTCTAAACTCTTGGAATCAGGTTCAGCTGAAGATGGTGACCTTGTGAGTATTCTACAACAACAGACTGCTTTACAACAACGAGCTATTCAAGAACAACGGTCTCAGGCTCACTTGGTTACTCATACGGAATTTCAGCAATTTCAGGCTACTCTTGATGCCTCCCTTACCAAGACATTCACCGAGATCAACCAGATGTTCACTGATGGCTTATCACAGTTATCTGATCGGATTCGAGGCATTGAAGAGACATGTCAAGTTGCTGCTAGACGGCCCACTAGACGGCATGATGATCATGATGATCATGATCGTCATGAGGGGGAGAGGAAAAGAAGGAGACTTGAAAGTGAGCCGTCTAGGGTGCCAACCGAGTCAAATGTACGGATCGTTGACAGGTTTGAGGAAAGGCCTCCGAGAGAGAAACAACCTGCAAGACATAGAGATTCAATTGTTCTAGCGGGAGGTGAAGAGATGGAATCAGAACAAGTCTTACAGTCTACTCTTGATTTTCTGGGGTCAGTGCAAGAAGAGATGCCAGTAGGAAGAACTGAAGAAAGAGGAGTGAAGTTTTCAGGGGCGTCTAGTTCTACATCTGAAATAGATAGAGTTCTAGCGTTACTTGAGAATGTAGCTTCTGAAATTAGAGATTATCAAGTACCGAATGAGGAGGTTCAAGAAGCAAGGTGTGAAGAAGACATTCGTTTGAAAGATATGTTCGATGATGTAGAATTCGATTTTGAGAAAGAAAAGCCTGTGGATGATGTGGAAGGTCCGTTATTAGAAGAAGTGCTGCCTCAAGATGACTTGATGCCAGTTGATCCGAAGAAGGTGGAGTTATGGGAAAGAATGAAAGCTAGCTCAGGGAAATTCTTGAAGAGAACTGAATGGAACCGGTTTACAAGAGCTATAGGGAAGTACTTGGAGGAAAGGTACAAAAGCCGGTTTTGTTATCATGAGCGAAAGCTGAGCTATGTGAAGTTGTATGGGATTGAGAATTTGAAAGAAGATCTAAGAAGAGAATACATCTACATGAGGAAGGTGAACAAGCAAAGAAGAGAAGCTTTAGTGTCAGACTACAGATTTGTTGCTGTAAAGAGTTACAAGACCAACAGATTGAGTGCGTACTGGTACCCAGTAATTACTTTCACCAGAGATGATGAGAAGGAATATACGATTACTGAAGCTGATTTTCAAGATGTGAGCTTTGATGTGATCTTTGGGATTTTATATGATCTCAAAGGAAAAGCTTTTAGATCAGAAGAGGAGATAATCGCTTTAACTGCCATAGTTAGGCATGTCAAGGCTTCGATATCATTGGCTCATCTGTATGACTTCCAACTGGGACTGGAGAATTGGTCATCAAAGTTATTTTGTCACAAACCTCAAAGAAGTCTGATCGGTGAAGAAAAGGACTTTGTCTTGTACACAGTGTTCTATGATGCAGATGAATCCAAGATTTCTTGTGTATATCCAGATTCTCTAGGCAATAAGAAGAGGATGTATTCTCATGAAGTGATGCTATTCTGTGATGACACATTAAAGATGGTGATGAATGGGTTGAATACAAGACTGCAAATGGATAGGCATGGAGTACATGATATCTCAGCTGCAAACAAGGTGTTGATCAAACATTTTGTAAAGGAGATAGATAGAAGATTGAAGCTGAGAAATGATATAAGATTTGCAGAAATCAAGTTCAAATTGAGAAAGCCTTCCGTGAAACAATCTTAGTCAAGGAGCTGTGTATTTCTTTTGTATGTCCCTCCTTCTGTTATAAAAGGGGGAGATTGTTAGTGTTAGATTTATAATAGAAGTTGAGGGACCATTTGTGAACATTTTGTATTTTCTAGGAATGAGGTATAAATACCTCATTGCCTTTGTTTTGTAACTAAGCCTTTTCAAGATTAATGACATATGAGTTCCACATTTTCTCTCTCTACTTTCTCTCTCTACTAGATTGTACATCTTTCATGTTAGATTGATTCATCATGCACTTACACTACCAAAGGGTACCCCCTTTGGTGCCTGGGCAAAAATTTAATACGTGCAAAACTTTTTCAACGGGAGTCCGTTGCAGGCCCACGAACTATCAAAACGAAGCTATCCACGATGACTACATTTCTAGCATTTCGGATATTGCATCAACAATTTGAAACATTATCTGGCCACAACCCAGTAAATTACTCGATGTGCGCGCCTTCGAATGGATGTATGAAGTCGTTTGGAGCATGGGAGGGGTTTTCTTTAGGTTATTTCGGGTGTAAACCTACTCATTAACATTATAGAGTGCTCACGTAAATTTTCTAGTGATTTTGCCACAGGATTTTTCGGATGCTTCCGGACCAGGCTACCAAAGGGTACCGCCATTGGTGCCTGGGCAAAAATTTAATACGTGCATAACTTTTGCTACGGTTTCCATTTCAGTCCCACGAACTATCAAAACGAAGCTATCTACGATGACTACATTTCTAGCATTTTGGATATTGCACCCAACAATATGAAACATTATTTGGCAACAACCCAGTAAAAATTCGACGCGCGCGCGTTTGAATGGATGGATGCAGTCGTTTGCGGCGTGGGAGAGGTTTTCTTCTGGTTATTTCGGGTGCAAACCTACTCATTAGCATTATAGAGGGCCCACGTAAATTTTCTGGTGATTTCGCCACAGAATTTTCCGGATGCTTCCGGACCAGGCTACCAAAGGGTACCCCCTTTGGTGCCTGGGAAAAAATTTAAGACGTCCATAACTTTTGCAACGGGGGTCCGTTTCAGGCCCACGAACTATCAAAATGAAGCTATCCACGGTGACTACATTTCTAGCATTTCGGATATTGCACCCAACAATATGAAACATTATCCGGCTACAACCCGGTAAATTGCTCGATGCGCGCGCATTCGAATGGATGGATGCAGTCGTTTGGGGCTTGGGAGGGGGTTTCTTCATGTTATTTCGGGTGTAAACCTACTCATTAACATTATAGAGTGCCCACGTAAATTTTCTGGTGATTTCGCCACAAGATTTTTGATAACACCAAAATTATACATGTTTTGGTTGCGCGTAATCGTATGACTTTACCCCATTTCTCACCCGTTTATGATCATTTCATGCACTAAATGAGCTTATTATTGATTGTGAAGGATTTGGAGGCCGTGGAACGGAAAAGTACGGAAAAAGGCGAGAAAACGTGAAAAATGCACAAAGTCAACACAGAAGACACTTGGCGATCGCGAAGTCCTATATTTGGCGCCGCCAAGTTCGACTGAATTGCAGATTAGGGTTAAATTAAGTGTTTGGCGTCGCCAAGTGGGCAGTTTGGCGATCGCCAGATGGAGCCTGGTCGTTTTTCTTGAAATATCAGCCTCCTCCTTCAGTTCTAAACATGAGTTTTGAAGTCCGATACACGAGGGAAGTGCAGAGGAACGAGAGTGAGAGTACGAAAGGTGCCGATACGCTGCGGAAGTCGATCTCCGATCATCTATCGTTGTACTGTCGGTATCATGTCAACGTCCACTTTTGTTTATGTTTTTGTTTTCATTATGAGTGAGTAGTCTTTTAGTAGTGCTTGTCATGATAGATGAACCTTTATGGATGATACTTTGCAATTAATGGTTACTGGTTTGTTTTTGATTAATTGAATGTCGTTTATGGTTCTTTTCTGATTATTGTTGTTGTGGCGATTTGAATTCACTTGGTTGGGTGTATTTGTTAGACCAAAAGCAGATAGACTCCGAAAGGATAATCAACCTACCTTAGCCTGACTTGGACCATAGAGTTGTGTTAAGGGGTTACTTTGACCAATAAGTGACCGATAGTAAAAGAGCCATTGCAATACTGATTGGGAAGGGTTTACCGATTCTAGATTGTGGACCAAACGATTTAGGATTGGAATTAGGAGGACCATATCCTAGTTCATAGCCATAAATTGTACATGTTAGGGTGTCCCAGACTTAAATTCCTACAATAGTCAAAACAACCAAACCTTCGACCTATTCATGTCATCCATATTGGGGATTCACGTTATCATGATAAGTACTGTTGTTTTCCCTTATTATAATCTTAAATCATTATTTTAATTGCTTTCTTAGTTTTACTTATTTAATTATCTTTTTCAGTATTCAAACTTTTTTCATACAAAACCCCCTTTTTAGATTAATTAAACCGATTCAGACTTTAGTCTACGATAACTTGACCGTTCCCAGTGGTAGATACGATACCTGGACTTTCCTACACTACATTACTCACGATCACGTACGCTTTCCTGTATATGTGGTAAGATGGTGGCTAGGCATTAGAGGTTAAAACTTGTTACGCTTTTTATATACGATAATTACCGCATCAAGTTTTTGGCGCCGTTGCCGGGGAACGGTAGTTGTTAGATTTTAGTCTAATTAGTTTGGTTAATCGATCCTTGTAGGGGATTCTGTTCCTTGCAAGTTTTTCGCTTTCTAGTTTAGTTAATTAGTTTTATCTTTATTTTATAATTTATCTCTTTGTTTCCCGCAAGTTGCCCGTAACCGTTTGAAGTGATTTCAGTCACGGCAGACTTGTTAGAGCCATTTGAGGAGCCGGAGAGAGAGTTCAGAAAAAGAAACAAAAAGAAATCAAAAGCAAACAAAGTTCGCCCGAGAGCTTTGATTTTTGAGATGGGAGACGAGGCACCGATGTGGACTGCCAGGAGAGCCGCTCCAACCGTACCCACCAATCCGATCACGAAGTCGAACCTGAACAAAGAAATCCCGGGGAAGCTCCTACACATGATCAAGGACCTTACCTTCGACGGGAAAAACGATAACAATCCTATCGTTCACATGGAAAACTTCGTGGACATATGTGATCTATTCAAAACAGACGCAGACCGGGATGATGCGATTCGTCTTCGGGTCTTCCCTCTAACACTTATCGGAGAAGCTAGGGCCTGGTTGCGATCTTTAGAGCCAAGCTTAATCACTACATGGGAAGGACTTCGTTCAAAGTTCCTTTCCCGATTCTTTCCACCATCCAAGATCGACAAACTGAGAGCCGAGATCCGATCCTTCCAACAACAAGACGGGGAAACCATATCCGAAGCATTGGAACGTTTTAAGCACCCCCTAAACTCGTGCCCGAGTCATGAGTTGAATAAGAGTGAACAGGTTCAAACTTTCTATAGTGGACTTGCTTACTCCTCACGAGCTACTTTGGATTCATCTGCAGGTGGCGTCTTCATGTACAAAACGCCCACGGAAGGTTACAAACTCCTCGAAGACATGCTCATACATAACATAGATTGGAGGACGGACAAGCGACTACAAATCCCGAGGATGGCCGGAAAGATCTCTAGCGACTTCGATCCATCCGATGAATTAGCCGCTATGAAAAACCAATAGGTAAAGTTTGAACGCAAAATCGAGGAACTTATTAAATCTGTTCATGCTTTGCAGGTTGGATGCGAGGAGTGCAATGGACCGCATTTGACTAAGGATTGCCCGAACAAACCAATGATGACACCCGAGGAGGTAAACTATATCAACCGAGGCGATTACCAAGGGAGGTGGAACAACAACCGTAATTTCATCCCTAGGCCTCCCGGTTTCTTTGCACCAACTCAACAGAATCAAAGATCGGATGGAGAGCCACGTGTTTCTATCGAAGATCGGATCATCCAATTCATGGATGCGCAAAAGAAGCTAAACGATGAAGTAGGTTCATACCTACGTAATCACCAGAGTACCATCCAGAATTTGGAATTGCAGGTTGGACGTGTTTCACAAATGCTAAGTGAAAGGACGCAAGGAGAATTGTCAACGCAAACACAAGTCAACCCGAAAGTGGAAAATGTGAAGCCAATGCTCATGATAACCGGAGAGCCGTCAAAGAAGAAGTGGACGGACATCTACACGAAGAAGTACGTGGAAACCGAGAGTGAAAGTGAGCCCGATTATGCCACAAATTACGATTCGGAGGGGTTCACCGTGTCTTTTGAACACCTACGACTCAAGGTTCCCGACGCTTCGAGTGATGATGAGGAAGATGGAAAGCAAGGAGGATATGCGGAATTCGTAATCCCGAAGAAAGAAGATAAAGGCAAAGAGAAGGAGAAAGAAAAGGAGAAAGCACTAGAAGATGATCTCATCTACATCGCACCAATCAAGCATGATCCAAGGAGTTACAACTTACCTATTTCTTGTCAAAAATTTAGTGGTCTTGCTTTGGTTGATTCAGGTGCCGCTCTTAATATGATGCCTGTATGCTATTGCAGGAAAATGGGAGTCAAGAGGATTGTGCCAACGAACTATCAATACCGGGGAGTGAACGGTTATATGACAACACCGTTAGGAATAGCGGAAGGAGTCCCGATTCGTATTGGAAAATTTGTGTACTATACGGACTTCGTCATAGCTAACCTTCCACAAAACACGGATATCCCGATAATCCTCGGGAGATCTTTCTTGCACACCGCTCAAGTAAATACCGACATGCGCAATCAAGTTACGAGCCTAGGCTATGGAGATAATCGGATTTACTTTGACCCTAACGGAGAGCCGGTTAGACACCTCGACGAACCTTATGACGATCCTTCTCTGGCCTACACCAAAAGCATGAACCGCCCGCTACTCCCGCATGAGCTTGGAAAGAAATCGGAGGACTATTCAAACCCGATGCACAAAAAGGAGCAATCAACCAAGGAACCGCGATCCTCCAAGAAAGATCACAGGAAAAAGAGAGGCTCGTCATCCCGACGTGCCAAGAAATGAGCCGAAAGTGGGGTCGAGCTCTAGACCCGTCCAAAAATGAAGCGCTTCTCGGGAGCGACCGAGCTTTTTGATTTTCTTTTATTTTAGTGTTTTTGTGTGTTTTTATTAATGTTTTCATCTGATATTGCTTAGGTAACCATACGGAGGAGATAGAAACCAGATTCGAGCGAAATCGGAATGCGATGCAAAATTTCACAAGTTGGAAACAGTAGGCATTTGGCGATCGCCAAATTCCAATTCTGGCGACGCCAAATGATTAAGCCACGAATCAGGTAAAAATTTTCGAACTTGGCAACGCGAAGAGAGCCGTTTGGCGACGCGAAACTTTTAAAAATCAGGGTTTTATGAAATCAGCCTGTTTGGCGACGCGAAACCCAGGGTTTCGCGACGCGAAGTCGGGACAGGGGGTTTTTAAACCTTCTTTTTCCCACTTTTCACAAACACACAAACCTAATTCCTTTTAGGCGCCGCCAAACCCTCTCACGTTCTTGCGAAATTCGTCCTTCTTGAGCTTCAATTTCATCTTTCATAATGAACAAGGTACGTTTCCTAACTTTGATTTCGTACGGATTGCTCGATTTGGTAATTGGAGATCTTGTTTTGGGTATCAATGGTGTTTGTTTGCTTGAATGAAATTATCATTGTTCTTGATACACCATTGATGGTTTAGAGCTTATAGATGAATGCATGCCATATATTGTAATTGAAATCTTGTTTCTAGCATGCTATTTGATTGTTGAATCTAGTGATTGTGGTTAAATGATAAGTGTGGGGATTTTGAGAAAACCAAAATCCCCCATTCTTTCTTGTTAGCTAGATTGGTTTGAAATTGTGGATTGAACTAAAAGTTCAAGTGTGGGGATGTTCCACATCCCCATTGTTTTTGTTTTGTTATGCATATATTTGTGATGCTTAAACTTGTTAGTCGTATAGGTTTTTGTCTCGTTGGAATTTCGAATGTGAGTAAACCTTGTCTTGCGTTTATGGATTGAAACTTTTCTAAGACAATGGTATTTGGTTTTTGTAGAGACAAAGAACCCGCTCGTCTACGACCGCCGTAGCCAACTTCCATGCACCGGATGGAAGTCATGTTTTCACCTCGTTTACCAACGACCCGACTTTAAACGCTCGAAAGAAGGAGGAGTATCGGGACATCGTTAACCGACTTCTCCCCCGCCAAATTCTCATGCCGAAAAGAGTCGATTGGGATCTTCTTCGATCAATGCATGTCGAGAACGACATCAAAGCGATTCTTGAAAAGCACGCTTACGACGAGGATGGTAACGAGTACTACATTTGCCATGCATGGGAGCGAGTTTTCGATATCGCCGAGACCCTCTACCGAGAGCTTATCGTGGAGTTTGTGGCCACGTTTCGTTTCGATGCGATCAAGGCTCTTGGGGAATTTCACCAATCGTGTATGACTTTCCGACTTGGTGGCGTTTGGAGATCTCTTTCTTTGGTTGATTTTGCTCTTGCCTTGGGGATATATACCCAATTGGACGTTGATGCTCCCGGATTCGAGGAGTACATGTGGGCGATCGCGAAGAGACCCGATGATTTTGATCCGCGTTTGGCTTGGACGATTTTGGGTGATGGTGATTATCATGGCAACCTCAAGGTGAAAGGTTTTCGTGCTTCGTCGGATAGACTTCTACACCGCATGCTCATTCAAGCGGTGAACGCTCGTTCTTCGAGTGAGGAGAAAGTAACCGTGCAGGATTTGTGGCTTCTTGAACAAATCTCTACGGATGATAAATATCCGAATGCTCCGTATCTCATCGCCGCTCAACTCGCTAAGGCGAGTGGTTATCGCGAGGGTAGTCGCATCGTTGGTGGCCAGTACGTGACGCTCTTGGCCAAACATTTCGGTATCCTAACCGACGCCGCGATCGCTTCGATGACGAACCTGGGGGAGATGGGGTTGATTGACATGGACCAACTCCGAGGTATGGGCGTGGCGAGAGTTGAGCATGCGATCGAAGGGACTACAATGCATGGATCCGCAATCCTCAAGCGTATAGGAGTCAACCGAGAAGTCAACCGAATCAAGCACCGAGGAGCACACACGAGATTGGCGGAACAAGTGGAACGAGTAGGGCGAATGTGGGTTAACAACCGGCGGATTGGACGGCTTATGCAGGTTACCAAGACTTGAGTAACCAACTTTCGGAGATGTCGCTTTCTCATGGCCGACATCAACAGCACATGGAATACAACACCGTGGAGGCTCTTCACCAAGCCAACTGGCAGAGTGGAGTGATGAAACCAGATGGCCTCCCACTTCGGTATTCAACTGAATACCGCTTATGTTCCATCTCCATATTGGCCATACTCCGAGGATGCTCCGCCCGGTTACCAGACTTACGAGGATTGGCAAAACCAACCTCGTGGCCCTTATTGATCTCTCTCTTTTATCTCCGTTATTCAATATGGTTGTCCTAAACAATTTTATTTTTTTTGAACTGCGTGGTTGTTTGAACAATTTTATTTTTCTGTTGGTTTGTTTAGGATTTTAAGTAATTTGGTTTGGTTTATTTTTCATTTGTTCGTTTTTACTTTTTCTTTTTCTTTTTGTTGGTAGATATGGCGATTTATGATCGAGCACGAATTTTATGCACCACTCTCAGATCAGAACAGATTTCGTCACATAACCCGGGAAGTTTCTCTTTTTCCCAATTACTCCTTAATTGTGTTAATTGTTGCATTGAGGACACTGCAAATTTTAAGTGTGGGGAGGGGGTTATGTAGACTTATCTGTTTAAATGGGTTCACTTTTTGCTTGTGGATTGTCGTTTTTCAAACTTTTGAAAGCTTTGAGATTTGACCCGAATTTTTTTCGAAATCTGAGATTGTTTTTGAGACTGAGTTGCTTGCATAGGAGAACACTAAATAGGATTAGTTGAGTAAAAGGATGCCTTGGAATACTGAATACCATGAGTGCCTCACCCGATTCCGTTGAGAGATTGAGCCTATATTGTATATCTGTTTATTTCGTGAGGAATACCGACTTTGACCCAAGGTAGAACTTGTCATTTGAATGCTTGTCGAGACCACATAAGAGGAGTATTTATCACCATTGCACTGATAGAGACCTTCGTTTCTAACCCTTTTAGCCTTCGTCAGATAACCTCATCATAAGGTTATTTGATTTGCCTAGCCTGTAATTGAAAAGTGTTCACCCTTTAACACTTTATCCCTTGAAACCATTTTGAGCCTTTGCCTTTTCATTTCATTACCCACTATACACTTTATCCTTGAACCTAATTGTTTATCTATCTTTTGGCCGTGACTTAAATTTGAATCTTGAGATGTTTTGAGCCTGTTTTCTTATCTGACAGTTTTTATGGGATTGAGATTTAAAAAGAGCCCAGAAGCAACATAGTTGCTGAAAAAAAAAAAAGAGAAAAAAAAGAAAATATTTGAGACTCAGAAAAGAAAAGAAATATCAAAAAGAGTCAAGAATACAAAAAAAGAAAGAATGAGAGCTGAAAAGATTGAAAAAGAATTTGCGCCCCAAATAAGCCATAGGCTTAGGCCAATTCTAAGAAAAGAAAGGAAATACTCATCCCAAAAGTCTCACTGTTCGAAAGTCAGACTGCTTCACTGTTTGGATCATTACTGATTAAGTTTTCAAATTTTTGTTGCAAAACCCTTAGTCACTTATATATATCCTTTATCCTACCCTTAACCCTTAGCCTAACATTACAACCCTAAAGTCCTCTTGACGGTTGACAACTTCTCAGTGGTGGAGATTAGATTTGGTGACAAGCTTATGCATGCGGGAATTAGTCGAGTATTGGTGTGATCACTTTTATATACACTTTTACCCCCGAGAGATACACTTCATATTGTTATTCATATTATGTGAGGGTAAAAGGTTGGCCTTGGTATCCGATTGCTTGATGAGTCTTGTTTGTGTGTTCGATTGTGTGAGTATACTTTGTTCTCTTTGATGATCTTGGGTGGAGATAATTTTGGAGTTATCTTTCTTATCTTTCAGTCTTTTGATTAAGGACAATCAAAGCTTAAGTGTGGGGATTTTGATAACACCAAAATTATACATGTTTTGGTTGCGCGTAATCGTATGACTTTACCCCATTTCTCACCCGTTTATGATCATTTCATGCACTAAATGAGCTTATTATTGATTGTGAAGGATTTGGAGGCCGTGGAACGGAAAAGTACAGAAAAAGGCGAGAAAACGTGAAAAATGAACAAAGTCAACACAGAAGACACTTGGCGATCAGGAAGTCCTATATTTGGCGCCGCCAAGTTCGACTGAATTGCAGATTAGGGTTAAATTAAGTGTTTGGCGTCGCCAAGTGGGCAGTTTGGCGATCGCCAGATGGAGCCTGGTCGTTTTTCTTTAAATATCAGCCTCCTCCTTCAGTTCTAAACATGAGTTTTGAAGTCCGATACACGAGGGAAGTGCAGAGGAACGAGAGTGAGAGTACGAAAGGTGCCGATACGCTGCGAAAGTCGATCTCCGATCATCTATCGTTGTACTGTCGGTATCATGTCAACGTCCACTTTTGTTTATGTTTTTGTTTTCATTATGAGTGAGTAGTCTTTTAGTAGTGCTTGTCATGATAGATGAACCTTTATGGATGATACTTTGCAATTAATGTTTACTGGTTTGTTTTTGATTAATTGAATGTCGTTTATGGTTCTTTTCTGATTATTGTTGTTGTGGCGATTTGAATTCACTTGGTTGGGTGTATTTGTTAGACCAAAAGCAGATAGACTCCGAAAGGATAATCAACCTACCTTAGCCTGACTTGGACCATAGAGTTGTGTTAAGGGGTTACTTTGACCAATAAGTGACCGATAGTAAAAGAGCCATTGCAATACTGATTGGGAAGGGTTTACCGATTCTAGATTGTGGACCAAACGATTTAGGATTGGAATTAGGAGGACCATATCCTAGTTCATAGCCATAAATTGTACATGTTAGGGTGTCCCAGACTTAAATTCCTACAATAGTCAAAACAACCAAACCTTCGACCTATTCATGTCATCCATATTGGGGATTCACGTTATCATGATAAGTACTGCTGTTTTCCCTTATTATAATGTAACACCCAAACCCGAATGAAAAATTTTTAAAATAAAATTTAAATAAAAACCTTGCATAGATCATAAATAAGTAATCATCCTCAAAAAAAATCTCAAGTCAAACCACATTAATATCCCATAAGTAAAAGTCAACAATAGTAATAAATGATCGGATCGGAACGCCATCAGCCGGGAACCCTCAAGCCGGAGCTTTGCCCTTATCGATACCCGAACTCGTACCTAAAAACATTAAAAAACACGAGGGGTAAGCTTCACCGCTTAGTGAGTAAGTTAAACATTCAATACATTACAATTAATATGCACATACATCCACATCAAATAACAGCTTAACGGTTTCCCGTTCACCGGACCATCCCACAATCCGGCCTCCGCGGTTTCCCGCCCGTTGGGTCATCACGCAACCCGAATCATCACAAGGTATCATCAACAACGCATATACACGTATAATCATAATATATTGCATGTAAACCCACTCACCTCTATTCGTCACGGATAAAATCACAACCGTAATATCAACTCTAAATGTTCCCGCAACTCTGAAAATTTTGTAATAAAATATACACGACATAAGAATCATTCGCTACACGGTAAAGTCCTATCAGCAACGACCACCGGTTCAACCCGGTTGCCGGTTCAGATAACAAGCCATGGTGGCGACTACCGAAGCCACCTCGCGGCTCGAAAGCCGTATGGTGCGCCGTCCACCCTTCCTACGGCCGCAACGGCGGCCTTGCCCTACCTCCGACTGGGCCGAACGTAGCCCATCGCGAAACCATGGCGGCGGCTGTGATTTTTCACTACCGCCGCCGGCCATCGACACACCGGGGAGGCAGCGGCTGTGATTTTTCACTACCGCCGCCGGCCATCGACACACCGGGGAGGCAGCGGCGACAGCAACGGATCACCGCCACCATCGCCGGCCGTCTAAACCATCAAGCGGCAGCGGCAGCGGGCAGCGGCAGCGGCGTTGTTTTGCCACCACCACCGGAAGACAGCAAGGGCGGCAGCGGTGGTGCGACCACCCACCACCGCCGGTTTCATCACCGACAGCAGCGGTGGTGACGCATCCCGCCGCCACCACCCGGAATCCACTCACAACAGCAGCGACGGTGTGGTCAACCACCGCCGCCGCTTGTTTCCATCACCACGGCTTGCGCCGCCGACCACCTAGAAGCAGCAAGGCGGCAGCGGTGTTACCACCACCGCCGCCGGACAACCAACAGCAGCAGCCGCCGTACGGCCACCGCCGTGGATTCGCGCCGCAGCCACCACCGACCATTGCCAGCGTGGTGTGTGTGTGTGTTATACCATCGACAGGTTAGCGCCGACCGAAGCCGGCGACCGCCGTGGCCGCCACCGAACCCAAGCAACCCTAAAAGCGACCCTTACAAAAGAGACGATGGTTTCGTTACCTTACGATGTGAGCGACGCTATACCGACTCCGGCGACACACTCTCTCTCTCTCCCGAATTCTCCCTCTAGACCGGCCTCCCTCTCCCTCTCTCGGTAGCTTGTTTGCCAAGAAACACAATGAGAAAAGTTGTTGCATTCCTAGGGTTTTTAACCTAGGTTTTAACGGGCTTTTTCCTACTCTCGTTGCTTGACCCGCAAGATAAACGGCTAGTAGAAACCCTAAACCCTAATTCTAATTATACACAAATGATAATAATACTAACAATAATAATAACATAATAAAATAAAATAAAATAAAATAAGGTAAAATGAAAAGGGAAACGGGATGTGACAACTCTCCCCCACTTACAAGGATTTCGTCCCCGAAATCAATCTGAGAACAACTCCGGGTAGTGTTCTCGCATCTCTGCCTCCGGCTCCCAGGTCCACTCGGAACCTTTCCGATGCTGCCACTGCACCTTCACGATTCCGATCTCCTTGCTCCGTAGCCTCTTCACCTTCCGGTCTAACACCGCAACCGGCCTCTCGACGTAGTTCAGGCTCTCGTCCACCTGAATGTCGTCTAAGGGAATGTGCGCCGTCTCATCGGCGAGGCACTTGCGCAACTGCGAAACGTGAAAGGTACTGTGGATCTGACCCAACACCGCAGGCAGCTCTAAACGGTAAGCTACCTTCCCAACACGCGCGAGAATCGTGAACGGTCCGATGTAACGAGGCCCCAGCTTGCTCCTCTTTCGGAACCGAATCACGCCCTTCCAAGGGGAAACCTTGAGTAGTACTCGGTCTCCCACCTGGAACTCCAAGTCCGACCTACGACGATCAGCATAGCTCTTCTGCCGGCTCTGAGCCGTCCGCAACCGCTCCCGGATCCTCTGAATATCCTCCGTGGTCCTCTGTACCACCTCGGTGCTACCAAGAACACGCTGTCCGACCTCACCCCAACAGATAGGAGTACGGCATCTCCTCCCGTAGAGCATCTCAAACGGCGGCATCCCAATACTCGAATGGTAACTGTTGTTATACGAGAACTCTGCCAGGGGCAGGTACGTATCCCAACTGCCACCGAAATCTAAAACGCAAGCTCGAAGCATGTCTTCCAGGGTCTGAATCGTCCGCTCGCTCTGACCGTCTGTCTGAGGGTGGTACGCGGTGCTAAAGTGCAACCTAGTACCCAGCTCCGAATGAAACCTCTCCCAAAACCGAGAAGTAAAACGCACGTCCCGGTCTGAGATGATCGACACTGGCATTCCGTGCCTCGACACCACCTCATCCACGTAGATCTTTGCCAGTTGCTCAGCAGTCGAACTCTCCCGGATAGGAAGGAAGATAGCGCTCTTGGTCAACCGATCCACTATGACCCAAATCGCGTCAAACTTCCGAGGGGTTTTCGGAAGCTTGGTGATTAGATCCATAGTGAGGTTTTCCCACTTCCACTCGGGAATCTCTAGAGGCTGCATCTTGCCGTGAGGCTTCTGATGCTCAGCCTTGACCTTTAGACAGGTCAAACACGACTCCACGTACCGAGCCACGTCTCTCTTCATCCCTGGCCACCAATAACCCGTCCGCAGATCCCGATACATCTTTGTAGCCCCCGGATGAATCGAGAATCTAGATTTATGGGCTTCCTCAAGCAAGGTCTGTCGCGCCGAGCCCGCCCGAGGAACCCACACTCTACCGTACCTAGTCAGCAACCCTCGACTATCCCTGACTAACGCGGCCATCTGTCCCCGAATCCGCTCCCCGTTCTGGTTCTCCTCCCGACTCGCCTCCTCTTGGGCCCGTAGAACCAAGTCCACAAAGGAGGTAGTCACCGCCATCTTCAAATGTGAAATACGAAACGGTGCGTGCTCCGTTTTCCTACTCAAAGCGTCAGCAACCACATTGGCCTTGCCCGGATGATAGAGAATCTCGCAATCGTAGTCCTTGACTACGTCAAGCCATCTCCGCTGCCTCATATTCAGATTCGGCTGCTCCAAGAAGTACCTCAAGCTCCGATGGTCTGAGAAAATGGTGCACTTCACCCCATACAGGTAGTGCCTCCATAACTTGAGGGCAAAGACCACTGCCGCAAGCTCAAGGTCGTGCGTGGGGTAATTAGCCTCGTGAGGCTTCAACTGCCTCGAATCGTAAGCTATCACCCGGCCCCTCTGCATCAGAACACATCCCAGTCCCAGCCGAGATGCGTCGCAATAAACCGTCATGTCTTCCACCCCCTCCGGTAAAGTCAGAACCGGAGCCTCACACAGTTTCTGTCTCAATGTATCGAAAGCCACTTGCTGCTCAGAACCCCAAACGTACGGCTCACTCTTTTTCGTCAAACGCGTCAACGGTACCGCAATCTTAGAGAAGTCCTGGATGAACCGTCGGTAGTAGCCGGCCAAACCCAGGAAACTCCGGATCTCGGTAGGTGCCTTCGGAACTTCCCAATTCATAACTGCTTCAATTTTCGTCGGGTCCACCTTGATGCCCTCCCGGTTAATAATGTGGCCCAAGAACTGAACCTCCTCTAACCAGAAAGCGCATTTAGAGAATTTGGCGTAGAGACGCTCCTTCCTCAGGACCTCAAGCACTTCCCGCAGATGCACCACATGCTCCTCCCTCGTCTTCGAGTAGATCAAGATGTCATCAATGAAAACGATCACGGACCGATCAAGCATCGGCCGGCAAACCCGATTCATAAGGTCCATGAAAGCGGCTGGAGCATTGGTAAGCCCGAACGGCATTACCAAGAACTCGAAGTGGCCGTAACGGGTTCGGAAAGCGGTCTTGTGGACGTCCGCTTCCTTCACCTTCAGCTGGTGATACCCGGACCGAAGATCGATCTTAGAAAACTACGACGCCCCCTGAAGCTGGTCAAACAGGTCATCAATTCTAGGTAGAGGATACCTATTCTTGATGGTCACCTTATTGAGCCCCCGGTAATCAATGCACATACGATGGCTCCCGTCCTTCTTCTTTACAAACAAGATCGGTGCACCCCACGGTGAGCTGCTCGGGCGGATGAACCCCTTCCCCGAGAGCTCCTGCAACTGCTCCGATAACTCCTGAAGCTCCGGCGGAGCCAGACGGTAAGGAGCTCGCGCAATCGGAGCCGCCCCAGGTACCAAGTCAATGCCGAACTCGATCTGCCTGTCAGGTGGAAGGCCAGGCAGATCCTCTGGAAATACGTCTGGAAACTCGCTGACAACTGGCACCTCTGCTACCGACAGCTTCCTCTCCTTCGCCTGATCCGCCATAGCATAGACCAAGAACCCCGTACACCCCCGCTGGATGTACCTCCGAGCTTTCGCGACAGAACAGAAGGATGTGGATATCCTTCTTCCCTTGCCGTACACAACCAATTCTCCCCCACTTAGATTCTGGATGCGTACCAACTGCCCCGCAACATCCGTGGTCGCCCGATTTGGAAACATCCAGTCGATCCCGACAACCACGTCCACTCCGTTCATGGGAATGGGGATGAGATTGATGCTGAAACGAACTCCAAAGATATCAATGCTGCACCCCCAGTACACATGCTCGACCACCTGCACTTCCTCCGCAGCTACGTCAATTGCCTGAGGACTATCCAGATTACCGAGCTCGATCTGGAAGTCCTTACAGAACCTATGCGACACATAGGACCACGTGGCCCCCGTGTCGAAAAGCACTAAAGCCGGTCTCGAGTTGACAGAAAATATGCCTAAAGTACACATTTAACGGCAGATACACTATCCTTATTACTAACAAATAAAGTAAGCTGCTATCAATAATCGCATAAATTATAACAAGGAAAAAAACTGTAATCACATCAGGCGCCGTCTACGCTTCCTCAGCAGTCATCTGAAAGGCTCGCCCACAAGTAGTAGCTCCGCTCTTTCCCTTGGTAGTACCGTCAGTGATCATAAGCGTCGCTGGTGCAGGGGCCAGGGCTGGCGTCTTCTTCAGCTGAGGGCAATCGGGCTTGATATGCCCCGGCTGGTAGCAGTGAAAGCAGAGCCTAGCAGTCTCCTTGCAGTCCTTGCTAAGGTGGCCCGTCTTGCCACATTTGTAACACGATAACTCCCGCGGCCTGCACTCTCCCCGATGGTAACGCCCGCATTATGGGCAACTCGGGGTCCCGCTCCTGGTATCAGTCCTTGCCCCCTTAAACTTCTTTGATGGTGCCGACTGATCTTCTGCCTTCCGCTTCCCTTGCTGTCGCAACTCCAGAATCAGCTCCTGAGCCCTCGCAACCTCCTGCATCTCACCGAAGGTCTTGCACCTCCCCGTAGCCACCGCTCCCTTGATCTCTGGCTTCAGCACTCCCAAGTAGCGAGCCATCTTCAGCGACTCGTCGTTCGCGTAGCCCGGCACGAACAGCAGCTTCTCCAGGAACTGCGCGGTAATCTCGTTCACTGACTCCGTCGTCTGAGTCAGCTTCAGAAACTCAGCTGCGATCCGCTCCTTCTCGATACGAGGTGCGAACTCCTCGTCGGACAAAGCCCAGAATTCCTCCCAGGTCAGCGCGGCGATCTGTGCCTCCGTGTACTTCTTGAGCGTCAGGTCCCACCAGTCTTTCCCCGCTCCACGAAGAAGGTTCACAGCGAAAAGAACCTTCGACCCATTAGGGCACCCGTAAGTGCAAAACGCTCCCTCGACCGCCGAGTACCAGCGGTAGCAAGCCACGGGGTCCTTCTTCCCGTCGAATAATGGCGGTTGGCACGCCATAAAGTCCTTGAAGGTAATCCCACGAGTTTGAGACTGACTCGTGCTCCCAGTACCTAAGCTACGGGCCGTGAGGGCCGCATCAATGCGCTGGTCCATGGTTTGGATCAGCTCGTCTCTCATCTGGTTGAATAACCCAGGCAGCATTTGCTGTAGGGTCTCGGTGATCTGGGCAGCAATTTGATCAGATTGCCCGGCATCACCATCATCGGTCTGGCTTCGGGTTAGCACCATTCTGAAGATTTAAATCATCTTAGTTCACAGCTAGAGGAATATCACCATGCACTACTAAAGTACTTACACGCAACCCTAATAATAGTGATCATGCCAACCCTAAGGCTAGTTTCTACCGCGCATGCTAACACAACCGATCCATGTATATACATACGTTATACGTAACAGTTAACCACATAGCATGCTACATCCCTAGCCGTTGTCAATTAGTTAAAGTCCCCAGAACTTAATCAAATCCAACCTTACACAGGTGCTTATAGTAACACTATTATTGGCGCCGTATTACTATAACCAACCATGCATGGTAGCCGGATCAAGACCACCGAGCAACAATCAAACAAGAACATGCCCGACGACCCATCCCCGACGTACCAAGGTGTTTACGTTTGGTTTTGATACCGTCCTAATTAGACTTCAACCTAGTGACTAGACGGACACATAAAATCACGTATACAGTTTATCACCCCATGCATTACATCCCATGAATTCCACATTTAATCATGCATGCGTCACAAAATAAAACTACTACGTGCATAATAATTTAAAGGTACTAAAGCTTACCTCCGTCTTGACGGTTCCGCTGGCCGTTCCGATCTTATCCGATTATTCTCAACCGCCTGGTTTAAGTCCAACCACACACACACCCACGAGTGCGTGTGCTGATTCTCTTAAACCTAGGCTCTGATACCAAGTTGTAACACCCAAACCCGAATGAAAAATTTTTAAAATAAAATTTAAATAAAAACCTTGCATAGATCATAAATAAGTAATCATCCTCCAAAAAAATCTCAAGTCAAACCACATTAATATCCCATAAGTAAAAGTCAACAATAGTAATAAATCATCGGATCGGAACGCCATCAGCCGGGAACCCTCAAGCCGGAGCTTTGCCCTTATCGATACCCGAACTCGTACCTAAAAACATTAAAAAACACGAGGGGTAAGCTTCACCGCTTAGTGAGTAAGTTAAACATTCAATACATTACAATTAATATGCACATACATCCACATCAAATAACAGCTTAACGGTTTCCCGTTCACCGGACCATCCCACAATCCGGCCTCCGCGGTTTCCCGCCCGTTGGGTCATCACGCAACCCGAATCATCACAAGGTATCATCAACAACGCATATACACGTATAATCATAATATATTGCATGTAAACCCACTCACCTCTATTCGTCACGGATAAAATCACAACCGTAATATCAACTCTAAATGTTCCCGCAACTCTGAAAATTTTGTAATAAAATATACACGACATAAGAATCATTCGCTACATGGTAAAGTCCTATCAGCAACGACCACCGGTTCAACCCGGTTTCCGGTTCAGATAACAAGCCATGGTGGCGACTACCGAAGCCACCTCGCGGCTCGAAAGCCGTATGGTGCGCCGTCTACCCTTCCTACGGCCGCAACGGCGGCCTTGCCCTACCTTCGACTGGCCGAACGTAGCCCATCGCGAAACCATGGCGGCGGCTGTGATTTTTCACTACCGCCGCCGGCCATCGACACACACGGGGAGGCAGCGGCGACAGCAACGGATCACCGCCACCATCGCCGGCCGTCTAAACCATCAAGCGGCAGCGGCAGCGGCAGCGGCGTTGTTTTGCCACCACCACCGGAAGACAGCAAGGGCGGCAGCGGTGGTGCGACCACCCACCACCGCCGGTTTCATCACCGACAGCAGCGGTGGTGACGCATCCCGCCGCCACCACCCGGAATCCACTCACAACAGCAGCGACGGTGTGGTCAACCACCGCCGCCGCTTGTTTCCATCACCACGGCTTGCGCCGCCGACCACCTAGAAGCAGCAAGGCGGCAGCGGTGTTACCACCACCACCGCCGGACAACCAACAGCAACAGCCGCACAGCAGCCGCCGTACGGCCACCGCCGTGGATTCGCGCCGCAGCCACCACCGACCATTGCCAGCGTGGTGTGTGTGTGTGTGTGTGTGTTATACCATCGACAGGTTAGCGCCGACCGAAGCCGGCGACCGCCGTTTCAGGCCCACGAACTATCAAAACGAAGCTATCCACGATGACTACATTTCTAGCATTTCGAATATTGCACCCAACAATATGAAACATTATCCGGCCACAACCCGGTAAATTGCTCAACGCGCGCGCGCGTTCGAATGTATGGATGCAGTCGTTTGGGGCATGGACGTCGTCTTAAATATTTTCCCAGACACCAAAGGGGGTACCCTTTGGTAGCCTGGTCCGGAAGCATTCAAAAATCTCGTTGCGAAATCTCCAGAAAATTTACGTGGGCCCTCTATAATGATAATGAGTAGGTTTGCACCCGAAATAACCTGAAGAAAACACCTCCAATGCCCTAAATGACTACATCCATCCATTCAAACGCGCGCGCGTCGTGCAATTTATGGGCTTGTGGCCGGATAATGTTTCATATTGTTAGGTGCAAAATCCGAAATGCTGGAAATGTACTCATCGTCGATAGCTTCGTTTTGATAGTTCGTGGGCCTGAAACGGACTCCCGTAGCAAAAGTTATAGACGTCTTAAATTTTTGCCCAGGCACCAAAGGGGGTACCCTTTGGTAGCCTGGTCCGGAAGCATCCGGAAAATACCGTTACGAAATCTCCAGAAAATGTACGTAGGCCCTCTATAATGATAATGAGTTGGTTTGCACCCGAAATAACCTGTAGCTAATCCCTCCCATGCCCCAAATGACAGCATCCATCCATTCAAACGTGCGCGCTTAGTGCAATTTACGTGGTTGTGGCCGGATAATGTTTCATATTATCGGTTGCAAAATCCAAAATGCGGGAAATGTACCCCTCGTCGATAGCTTCGTTTTGATAGTTCGTGGGCCTGAAACGGGCTCCCGTAGCAAAAGCTATGGACGTCTTAAATTTTGGCCAGACACCAAAGGGGTACCCTTTGGTAGCCTGGTCCGGAAGCATCTGAAAATCCCATGGCAAAATATCCAGAAAATTAACGTAGGCCCTCTATAATGATAACGAGTAGGTTTGCACCCGAAATAACCTGAAGAAAACCCCTCCCATGCCCCAAACGACTACATCCATCCATTCAAACGCGCGTGCGTCTTGCAATTTACGGGTTTGTGGCCGGATAATGTTTCATATTTTTTGGTGCAAAATCCGAAATGCTGGAAATGTACTCATCGTCGATAGCTTCGTTTAGATAGTTCGTGGGCCTGAAACGGACTCCCGTAGCAAAAGTTATGGACGTCTTAAATTTTTCCCCAGGCACCAAAGGGGGTACCCTTAGGTAGCCTGGTTCGGAAAATCCCGTTGCTAAATCTCCAGAAAATTTACGTGTCCCCTCTATAATGATAATGAGTAGGTTTGCACCCGAAATAACCTAAAGAAAAGCCCTCCCATGCCCTAAACGACTACATCCATCCCTTCAAACGCCCACGCGTCGTGCAATTTACGGGGTTGTGGCCGGATAATGTTTCATCTTGTTGGGTGCAAAATCCGAAATGCTGGAAATGTACTAATCGTCGATAGCTGCATTTTGAAAGTTCGTGGGCCTGAAAACGGACCCCTGTAGCAAAAGTTATGGACGTCTTAAATTTTTGCCCAGGCACCAAAGGGGGTACCCTTTGGTAGCCTGGTCCGGAAGCATCGGGAAAATCCCGTTGCGAAATCTCCAGAAATTTTACGTGGGCCCTCTATAATGATAATGAGTAGGTTTGCACCCGAAATAACCTGAAAAAAACCCCTCCCAAGCCCCAAACGACTACATCCATCCATGCAAACACGCGCGCATCGTGCAGTTTACGGGGTTGTGGCCGTATAATGTTTCATATTGTTGGGTGCAAAATCCGAAATGCTGGAAATGTATTTATCGTCAATAGCTTCGTTTTGATAGTTCGTGGGCCTGAAACGGACCCCTGTAGCAAAAGTTATGGACGTCTTAAATTTTTACCCAGGCACAAAAGGGGGTACCCTTTGGTAGCCTGGTCCGGAAGCATCCGGAAAATCCCGTCGCGAAATTTCCGGACAATTTACGTGGGCCCTCTATAAAGATAATGAGTGGGTTTGCACCTGAAATATCCTGAAGAAAACCCCTCCCATGCCCCAAACGACTACATCCATCTATTCAAACGCGTATGCGTCTTTCAATTTACGGGGTTGTGGCCGGATAATATTTCATATTGTTGGGTGCAAAATCCGAAATGCTAGAAATGTACTCATCGTCGATAGATTCGTTGTGATAGTTCGTGGGCCTGAAAAGAACTCCCGTACCAAAAGTTATGGACGTCTTAAATTTTTGCCCAGGCACCAAAGGGGGTACCCTTTGGTAGCCTGGTCCGGAAGCATCGGGAAAATCCCGTTGCGAAATCTCCAGAAATTTTACGTGGGCCCTCTATAATGATAATGAGTAGGTTTGCACCCGAAATAACCTGAAGAAAACCCCTCCCAAGCCCCAAACGACTACATCCATCCATGCAAACACGCGCGCATCGTGCAATTTACGGGGTTGTGGCCGGATAATGTTTCATATTGTTAGGTGCAAAATCCGAAATGCTGGAAATGTACTCATCGTCAATAGCTTCGTTTTAATTGTTCGTGGGCCTGAAACGGACCCCTGTAGCAAAAGTTATGGACGTCTTAAATTTTTGCCCGGACACAAAAGGGGGTACCCTTTGGTAGCCTGGTCCGGAAGCATCCGGAAAATCCCGTTATGAAATTTCCGGAAAATTTACGTGGGCCCTCTATAATGATAATGAGTGGGTTTGCACCTGAAATAACCTGAAGAAAACCCCTCCCATGCCCCAAACGACTACATCCATCTATTCAAACGCGCATGCGTCTTTCAATTTACGGGGTTGTGGCCGGATAATATTTCATATTGTTGGGTGCAAAATCCGAAATGCTGGAAATGTACCCATCGTCGATAGATTCATTTTGATAGTTCGTGGGCCTGAAACGGACTCCCGTACCAAAAGTTATGGACGTCTTAAATTTTTGCCCAGGCACCAAAGGGGGTACCCTTTGGTAGCCTGGTCCGGAAGCTTCCGGAAAATCCCGTTGCGAAATCTCTAGAAAATTTACGTGGGCCCTCTATAATGATAATGAGTAGGTTTGCACCCGAAATAACCTGAAGAAAACCCCTCCCATGCCCCCAAAAGACTAAATCCATCCATTCACGCGCGCGCTTAGTGCAATTTACGTGGTTGTGGCCAGATAATGTTTCATATTGTCGGGTGCAAAATCCGAAATGTTGGAAATGTACCCCTCGTCGATAGCTTCGTTTTGATAGTTCGTGTGCCTGAAACTGACTCCTGTAGCAAAAGCTATGGACGTCTTAAATTTTTGCCCAGGCACCAAAGGGGGTACCCTTTGGTAGCCTGGTCCGGAAGCATCCGAAAATCCCGTTGCGAAATCTCCAGAAAATTTACGTGGGCCTTCTATAATGATAATGAGTAGGTTTGCACCCGAAATAACCTGAAGAAAACCCCTCCCAAGCCCCAAACGACTACATCCATTCATTCAAACGCGCACGCATCGTGCAATTTACATGGTTGTGGCCGGATAATGTTTCATATTGTTGGGTGCAAAATCCGAAATGCTGGAAATGTACTCATCGTCGATAGCTTCGTTTTGATAGTTTGTGGGCCTGAAACGGACTCCCGTACCAAATGTTATGGACGTCTTAAATTTTTCCCATGCACCAAAGGGGTACCCTTTGGTAGCCTGGTCCGGAAGCATCCGGAAAAATCTCGTTGCGAAATCTACAGAAAATTTACGTGGGCCCTCTATAATGATAATGAGTAGGTTTGCACCCGAAATAACCTGAAGAAAACCCCTCCCATCAGTGGCGGACCCAGGAATTTTCTTGAGCGGGTGCACCTTTAAGTTAGACCAAAACCCCATAAACCGTAAGTGTTATCAGAAGGAAAAATCGATGCGGTTTAACATCAAGGAGCACTAATTATATTAATTTCATGAATAATACACTTTTACAAATCAAATCGACCTTGACCGTTTGAGTAAACACGAGACTATGTTCTATACAACTATACTCAAACATGTTTTTAGCTGGGTTCACCCCTACAATTTTATTTTATTTTGGTTGATTTTGAAAAAAGTTTAACTTTTAGTATTTGATATTGATTACATCAATGGCTAAAATCAAATTAAAGTTATAATCTAACAATATAAAAGAAGTTAGTGATAAATAAAACAATATAAGAAATTAATAAGGCATTTAATGTGTTATTAAATGGTATTTAAGAAATTATTGAATATGATAATTAAATTGAGATTTATTGGAATTTAAAAACTGAAAAAACATAAAACACCTAGTGGGACTCAAACCTGCGCCAGAGATTTTACACCTTTGCGTTTTACCAATGCGCCCACAACATGCTCTTGATTTATTTTCGTTTTAAAAATACTTAGGAGCACTCTAAAAATTAAACGGGTGCACCTTTAAGACGCCTATTTTTTTCCTCTTTACGGTAACTAACTGAGCGGATGCACGGGACCCCCTCTCGCAAGGGTAGGTCCGCCCCTGCGTCCCATACCCAAACATGGTCCCAATCAATTAAATTTGACAATTGATATACGTGTTATGGGATTTTTAGACAAAGTAAGATGCATATTCAAATGTATATTTAATTATGCGAGTAGAATATCAAATGATTTATATTTGGAAGACAAATTCGATTTTTAGAATTGAATTTTGGGATTTTATCTCTTACATTTGGTTTTAATTCCATTTATTCCTTGAATTCGATTATCTTTGAGATCAACTTTTTTTCTCTCGTGTACGAATTTTGGTTCTTCAAAGATTTTTATAACAAAGTCCATTGGTAAAATAAGAATATGAATAAGACAATTAGGAATTGTTTTAACAAAGTTCATAGGTAAAAGGATGATTTTTGTTTAAAATATATTATTGTTTTATGTAATAACTTTGGTTGTTCTATTTTTTTTTTTTTTGTTTTTTTACCAAAATTCGTAGCTAAAACCAGAAAATGAATATGATAATTAAGAAAGGTTTAAAAAAATTCTTATTTTAAGAGCTTTGGAGTGTGTTACAAGTAGTTTTTTTTGTTAAAATATGTAAGCAATCAATTTTTAAAGCTCAATAATTAATTTTATTTAAAAAGATATTTAGGACTTGATTATTAAAAAGAAAAAGTTGAATTATTCCTTAATTTAAAAAAAAAAAGTTTGAGATCTCAATAATTCAAATGGTTTTTTAATTCTGAAAAGTAGTTAAGAAATTAACCACAATCGGTCATTGGGGTTTTATGAACTTTTATAATATATTTTATGACTTATGATATAAAGTTAATTATATATAGAATATAATTATGACTTATGATATAACTATTTTAATTTTTTACAATATATTTTATGACTGGAGGAGGTTCAAACGAGAACCCTTCCTATTTGTGAAAACGTGAGAACACTTGTAAGCCTCCAATTTAATTAACCTATATAATCTAATAGGGGTGAGCATTAAACCCGGAAAAACCGGCCCGAACCGGAACCGAACCGGGACCGGCACCGGAACCGGAACCGGTATTACCTATGCGGTCCGGTTCTCGGTTCCAACAATCGGCCATTTCCGGTTCCGGTTCCAAACCGGGTTCGGTTCCAAATATGCGGGTAAAAAACCGGGACCGGACCGGATGTTTATGAGACGTTTAATATACTTATTGTAATTTAAAAAAATCTAATTCTAACTATATTATTAAGTCCGACAAAAAACATGCACTTAAAAAAACCCGGCTATTAAAAAATCCATCAAAAAACCATCGACCATCACAATACTAACTATATAAATAGTTATTATTCTCGTATAGATCTCTCATATATATATATATATATATATATATATATCCATCAAAAAACGGCAATAAAAAACTATTGACCATCACGATACTAACTATATATATAAATAGTTATTGTTCTCATATATATATATATCCATAAAAAACGGTGATAAAAAACCATCGACCATCACGATACTAACTATATAAATAGTTATTGTTCTCGTATAAAACTCTCATATATATATATATATGTTTTATATTTCATTGTAGTCGACTAGTTGTATATTTAAATAAGTAAAATAATAATATGAAATAATAAAATATGTTTTTGACCGAAGAAGAAATTATCACACTATATATTTTATTTACACGGTTCCAACCGGGTTTTTGACCGGAAAACCGGGACCGAAACCGGGACCGGAATCGGAACCGGTATTACTTATACGGTCCGGTTTTCGGTCCTAAGAATCGGCCGTTTCCGGTTCCGGTTCCAAACCGGGTTCGGGCCGGTTCGGTCCGGTTCGGGCCTAATGCTCACCCCTATAATCTAATACACACCATTCATCCCCGCCTTTCTCAACCGCAAACCACCGTCGACCACCTCCAGCAACTGCCAGCAACCGCCGACCGCCGCCGACCACCGCCATGATATCGCCGTGATATCACACGTGATGACGTCGTGATATCGCCGGGATATCACACGTGATGACGTCGTGATATCACACGTGATGACCTCGTGATATCACACGTGATGACGTCGTGATATCACACGTGATGACGTCGTGATATCACACGTGATGACGTCGTGATATCCCCATGATATCACACGTGATGACGTTGTGATATTGCCGTTATATCACATGTGATAACGACTTGATAATTCCACAACAACCACACCCACAAAAAACGACAATCTTGGATCATCATCACACGAGTAGTACCTTATGTTTAAAATGACTGATCATCACCACCGATCCCAGGTCCGTAATGGGGCTTGGGCTGGAGTCTAAGAGCGGGGTGATCATGAGGACGCCATTGACAATGAGGATGAGGATGGGGCGGCTTCCTGGCTGTTGTACGATGGTTCGCCGGCCGCCGGCGAAGAATAATGGAAAGGATAATAATAATGGGTTTTTGTTTAGTGGAGAACTGGAGATCATGATATGGAGGAGGTGGTGGTGATGAGTCTATGGAGTTTACGGAGTTCGTCGGCGGCAATGATCAGCCGCCGCTGCAGCAACATCAATGCTATAAGGCGACAGAGAAGATGTATGGGGTGGTGATGCCAAGTGTTCACAATGTTATAAGTAGCAGCAATGCTATGGCGCCATTTTTATATATTAATTTTAAAAATTGAGAAACTCACAAGTGTTCTCGCATTCTCGCAATTTGGAGGGGTTCTCGTTTGAACCCTTCTCTTTTATGACTTATGATATAAAGTTAATTATATATAAAATATATTCGAGTATCTTACGAGCTTTCGAGTAGAGTATCAGATGACTCGACTCGACTCGACTCGTTAGTATATCGCATCGAACTCGATCGCAAGTCTAAATATTGGCTAACTTTTAACAGTCCTTATCGAATAGCTCACGATTAGCATAACTAATTAGATCCAGTTAAAAATTAGGGCTTGCATAAAATTTACCCCAATTTTTTGTGGATACACCGTCACACCGACCCGGCCCGTTTCTTCACCATACACATGCAGAGAGCACCGTCGTCTTCCTCCTCAACTGAATGCGAAGCAGACTAAAATTCTCTGCTTAATAATCAAGGTTTCATGGCGGTAAAGATTCTATTTCCTTAAATCTCATCTCTATTGCTTTCATATTCCTACCAATTTCATCTTTTCATCTCATGATTTGAGTTTTCGAAATCAACATTTTTGATTGAATTGAATTTTTTATGAATTTATTATAGGAATCCTCCGGGAAGACGTTCATCGATCTGATAAGCTCCGATCATCCGAAATCGACTTCTTCGACGACGCCACAGGCTTCGTCTCAGCTGCCTCGGAGCCCGTTTAAGATGACGGCGATACCGACATTGATGACCACCATGGGAGATAAGAGATATTACAAGAAACCGAATTTGATGCAGATGCAAAACGATGCCGTTTCTGCTGCCAAAAAGGTTGGTTTTCATTTTTCATAGCAAAATGTGTGACAATGCTAGTAAATTTGATTTGATGCTAGTTTTAATCTGTGTTTTAGGTGTTGAATGGTTTGGTGCTGGATGATTAAGTGGTCAGAATGGTTAAGAGGCTAATGCAAAATGAAATATGGTTGTTTGGTAATTGTTGAGAATGAAATCAAGGAGCTTAATGGATAAGGGAGGCCCAGGATATAAAACCATTCAAAGGGTTCTAGCTAGAACCATTAAGAGGCAGTTTTTTTTTTGCCAAACAAGATTTACCTCTTAACGATTCAGAGGCTGCCTGTTAATGAAACTGTTAAGAAGTAAACAAACAGCCCCTAATTTCATTAAAAAATTGAATTTTGATTCATTACGTTCGTTTGAACAGCTACTGTAACTTAACCTACCCAAAATAATGTGTGTTTTTGTATGATAATCAGTTAGGTATAATTCTAGTATAGTGAGGGACTGTTTGGTTGGTTTCCCATTAAGTCATTAATGGATCTGTATAGATTGGGAAGATTTTTGTGTGGGAGGTTTTCTCATAGATGAAATAGAAGTGTTTTTTTAATAAAGATGGGCTCTAGAAGCTTTACTGACTAAGTCACTTTCTACATTACTAAGCCACCACGAAACAGTCATGTATAACTGAACGAATAAGTTGCTACTCCCATACAGCTAATAATAAACAGGCCATGAGCCTATTGCTGTACGTCTCACCTGCTTTCTATTTGGACATATAACATAAGAAATTGTCAAAATTTGGGACCCAAGATGCTACTGAGGTAGTGCTTAAATTTACAGTGTTGGTTGAGCCTTTTATATATGTGTCAATGTTGGTAATAAGATTACAATCCTTGGATTGCATTTTTGTAATCAAAAGAACTTACTTCATTGACTCAACTGACTGCTGTTTTTATGATTTCTTATGTGCATCTTGTATGCAGCCTGTTTCTTATGCACTACTTGCAAGGAGCATCCATGAACTAGCTGCTTCATCCGACCAAGTACGTGTCCTTCCAAATTCGATAGCGTTTATTTACATGCTACATCCACTTGAAATAAACGAACATTCTGGCTTTGTCCCAAATTAAATGGGGTTTGTATAACTTTTTCAAAAGTTAAGCCATATTTACATCATTATGATTGTTGGTTTTCATATCTTTAAGTTCAGTGGAAAATGAACTTTTTTTGATAGAACTTCTTTCATAATCACCTAACTTGGCCAATGGCCAGCTATAGGATGTGCCGTTCATCAACATAGATATTGAAGATCGAAAGATGGCAGATCAACACCCACACAAAGACACCTATGTATACCTTTTACAGTTTGAGCAAAACGCCCGTTTATTATAGGAAGATAGTACCTGATTGGATTATTGCTTACTTTCAGTTTCTCTAACTTTGTACAGAAAAAGTCTCAAAGGCAGTTAGTGCATCATGTTTTCCCAAAACTTGCGGTCTACAACTCTGTTGATCCGTCTCTGGCACCGTCTCTTCTCATGGTGCGAATTTATACATATTCTCTCATTTCGAATGCACTCATTAAAAGTTTCTTGGTACTCATGATATACAAATATACTATGCGAAACATTTCTAATTTTGGTAGAGATGTAGACTGTGACTCTGTGAGTTCATTTGTGTTCTAAATTTGGAGGGGCATTATGCAGCAAACTGAAGATGATTTAAATTTTCTATGCTTTCTTGCTTGAAAATACTTTCATTCTTAGCTTCATTGTAATTTACATCATCTTAAAAGTTATCATCTTATTTGATCCATGGCCCAACTATACCTTTTGATGATGGAATGACTCAATTCATGATGTGAACTTTTCTTTCATCTACCCTTTTTCTACATTTATAACTGTTGCTAAGAATTCAGACAAGGAACTTTGGCCAGATTGCTTGATTTCTCCATGAGCACTTAAACTGTAGTTTATTTTAGATATGAAAGATATCTTGCAGCTGAATTTCTAACAAAAGTCACCTATGATGTCAATGGGGGAGTTACAAATTATATTAAGTTCAAGTGTAAATGATTTTGTTTTTATAAGAATATTTTGATGTGACATAACTAACTGTCATGAAACTTCACTTTTGTGATCAAGAATTTTCTAGAGAATTAAGTTAGATTCCTGGTTTATTATGCTATAATGTGAGTTAGCTTAATACCTTTTCAACATTGATACTTCATTTCTGTAGCTTGGTCAGCAAAGCGAGGACAGGACTATTCTCCGCTATGTCTATTATTACTTGGCAAGAATATTATCAGATACCGGTTCTCAGGGTTTAACTTCGGGTGGTGGGATTCCTACTCCTAATTGGGATGCTTTAGCTGACATTGATGCTGTTGGTGGGGTTACTCGAGCGGATGTTGTACCTCTAATAATAGATCGGCTTTCTACCGAGGCCCTAAATGCTGATGTGGAATGTAAGCAATTCTCTTGTTGAATTACAGTTTTTATTACTTTCTTTCACTTCTCTGTTATTTGTTCTGTTTATAGTAGCTCTCATGGGGCAGTTCTGTTTCTTTTACTTCTCTTCTATATATCTATGTGCATTTGTTAGATCTGACATGTAATTGGTAAAAAGAAGTAGATGTTTCATCTACCTCTGAGTGATGACGGCGAATCTCTTTTTGAAGTTCATTCACGAAGACTTCAAGCACTGAAAGCTCTTACGTACGCACCTTCAACAAGTTCTGAAATCTTGTCCAAGTTGTACGAAATTGTCTTCGATATTCTTGAAAAGGTTCGTCCATGCCAATCTCTATCTTTCGGTACATATTACATAATTCTTGTTAGTATTTACATGATATGGTATTTCTCTTGTTAATATGTCTAGATGTTCTAGGAAACTTTAAATGTATTTTTTGGATGCATTCTTTCCTTTATATGTATTTGCTCTTTACCTTTTTCATTCATTGATTAGGTTGCTGATGCACCTGATAAGCGTAAGAAAGGCATCTTTGGGGCAAGTAAGGAGGTAAGTATGAATGAATATTGTTTTATATTGCTTGAGCATTTACTGTCATTCATACTTATTTAATGCCAAAACAATATATGTCACTTCCTGAAACCATATGGCAGTGTGTACTATATATGTATATATATTGGAGGGGGGGGGGGGGGGGGGGGTCAAATGAGTAGGCTGTCAACTTAAGAGAAGTGCGAAAAGGACCAAATTAAATGTGATTTACAAAATATCTATAAGTTCACATGTGATTTACGATAAATTCACATGTGATTTTGCATTTCTTGCACTTCCATAAGTTGTCTCGTTTGATCCTTATATATATATATATATATATATATATATATAGAGAGAGAGAGAGAGAGAGAGAGAGAGAGAGAGAGAGGAGAGAAAGGTTCAAATGAGAAGTGCTAAAAAAATATGAAGCAGAGAAGTGATCTCAGCCGTTGATACGATAATAGTTGGCTAGTCAAAGATTGCAGCTTTGACCGGTCAAAGCCGTCATCTTTGACTGTCAACTATGATCTCAACCGTTGTTGGACGCAATTCACGGAGGGTGATTGGTCAAAGCCACCTTTATTGAGCGGATGAGTGGTGGAGATCCCTTCTCTACTTCGTATTTTTTAGCACTTCTCATTTGAACCTAATACTATATACACTTCTTATTTTTTTAGCACTTCGTGTACCATAAGACGAGGAGTCAGGGTCGACTAAACGGTCTGTTTTTTGCCACCTATGAAATCAGCGGGCCTGTACACGAATTCGTGGTTAATTGCGTTCCCATTCACGAATTGAAGAGATTTTGACATTTGGTTCAATTTTGACATCGATTTGGTTCGATTGAAGACCGTCATTCCAAACACGATCCAGTAACGATTAGGATCGCTTTCGTACCACGATTGGGAACAACACGATCAGATCATAGATCGTGGGTTCCTCTCTGCGAATTGTGTGACTATGCTTAGAGCTACACAAGAACTTGTAATAAATGACAAAATCTGCGGAAAACATATACTAGGATGACTTGGCAATATACAATATGCATTATTAAGCAGGGCTTCACCATACCATTTTTTGTTCACTTTTTTTTTTTGCATGTGTGGGTAAACAAATTAGAAAGTTGTTGCTTCTCTTCCTTTTTTCCAGGTTCTTATTTTCCACTTATGTGCATGTACTTTTGGAACTTCTTGTAAGCTGCAGTATCCTATAATATAACCATATTCAACCTGAGTTGCTTGTTTGATTGAAAAATTAATATGTATTTATATTTTTCTTACAGCCACTTACTCTCATAGCATACATGAACATACTGCAATTAATAAATGTCTTCACCTATTTTTAAAGTTTTGATGTAACTTTTTTCTTATTCCTTCATTTTGATTTGAATGCTCAGTCTATAATTGGGAGTAATCTGCAATATGCTGCTCTAAGTGCCTTGCGAAGACTTCCGTTGGATCCAGGAAATCCTCTTTTCCTCCATCGTGCTGTGCAGGGGTTGGTTTGCCGTTGTTCGTTTTGAGATATTTTATTTCCAAATAGCTACATGCAAGATAATATATACTTTTGACTTGATCACATGCAAGTTGGCTTGGAATGTAGATGTATTGCTGCATCTATGCCTATCTTCAAAAAAATATCAGATCTTTCATGAATGAACAAAATGTATGAAGCTCAATTTTCATTATGTTCCCAATAAGGTAATTGGTACTTGCCATGAACCCCCATACAACAATTTAGCTACGTAGATAAATTTTCAGATGCGTTGGACGAAACCTCTACATGGATTGCAGACTATCTATATTCATGATGAGTTGTTTTATGTATTTGGCCCGTTATGATGAGTGTTAAAGATTAAGATTTAATTAGGAATGCTTCTTGAGGGTATCATTAAGTATTGTCTTCCCATTTCTGTAATTGATATTTGATAGAGATGAAATTGATATGATAAAAACACCTTAAAATATACCAATTTCAGTATTTTTTGTAGAATACTTTCAAAAATAATTAACTTTAAAATTTTGTTTTGAGGCAGAATTTCGTTTGCTGATCCAGTAGCTGTTAGGCATTCATTGGAAATGACCTCTGAACTTGCTAAAAAGGATCCTTATGCTGTTGCCATGGCTTTAGGTAATCTGATATATATTCAGGACCTTAAAGTTTTATTCTTCTAATGGTGTTTTTGTTGTAACCTCCTGATGTTCATGTATAGATTTAATATACATAAAATGTTTTGCTTCTGATATAGATATTATAGTACATTTCCATGTACAGAGAGTGAATCTTATAAAATTATGTTTCAAGATAAATTTGTCGTCTTAATGTGTGCATTGCATATAAGTAGACTGAATTCCCCTTTGAGAGTTCTTATGAAAACAAAAGGAACCAAAGGGTCATTGGCCTAGCTGTACCCGGGTTAGCGGTAGAGCCCAACCTCTCAGGAGGTTGAGGGTTCAAACCCTACCAAATGTGCGGAGTGTGGACGGGTAGTAGCTATATATACATATTGTATACTAAAAACAACAGTATAGGAGCATCATTGTACGTAAATTTAGATTTCTTAAAAAAAGGACCATTTTAAGTGTTCTCACTTTATTTAAAAGAAAGATAGTTGTCTTGAATAAAAGAGAAATAATTGTTCGACTTATAAGATTATGCCATAAAATGCATGCAAATAAGAGACTTTAGGGTGCTTAGTAGTTTCTCCATGGTTCGTTCCTAAGTTACCGCTTGTTAATGGGAATCTGTGAGCTTTATCTATTACACTTATATTATTATGTTTCTGAAGCTTTATTCTTTTATCTTTAAATGCAGGGAAGCTTGTCCAACCTGGTGGTATATTGATTATTTGATCATTTTTCAATTACAAGTTTCTTTTGTTTTCCCTCTAAAGTGTGTTAATTATAAATGATCAGGAGTTCTACAGGATGTCCTGCATTGTCACGATGTTCTTGCTAGAGTTGCCCTGGCCAGGTTATGTCATACAATATCTCGAGCTAAGTCGCTAAATGGTCTGTATTGCTAATACTGCTTAAGTATTATGCTTATCATTGAATGGTGCGATAGTTAGTTAACAAGCACTAAAAGCACAATGTTATGTAAACAGAAAGGCTGGACATTAAATCTCAATTTAATGCTTTGTTGTATCAACTCCTCATTGATCCCAGTGACACGGTTTGTTTTGAGGCTATCACTTGTGCACTGGGCAAATCTGATGACAATGCAGACAGGTACGTGGTTTGAAGTACAGCATAATTGCATAATAATGATCACTTTTATTTTTATATCTTCACAGGAAAGATGGGCAGAAACCAGTAATTTTAATGTCCTCGTGTTCTAATCTTGGTTAACATCTGTCCACTGTAGGACGGAGGGTCGAGCTCTTGGATGGTACAATTTGACCAGGGAAGTTCTCAAAGTACCTAATAAAAAGGATAAATCAAAGAAAAAATTCCCACAGCTCCTTATCAAACTTGTGATGACAAGGTTCACAGCTTATTCTAGATACTAGTATTTCTTTCATAACCGCATATTCTAGCTACACAAGCTTTTGGCATAAATATATGTTTTTGGCTTCTGGTTAAACTTCGTAATTGGAAACCCTTTCCTCTGAACTTTTTCCAGGTTGAAAACTTGTTTCCGTAGTTCCTCCCGTCCTTTGCTTCATGCAGCAGCCAGAGTTGTGCAAGAGATGGGGAAAAGTCGGGCAGCTGCTTTTGCTTTGGGTCTACGGAATATCGAAGGGCATGCTGTCAATATATTTGCCGAAACCAATGACTGGGATCATGGAAGCTCTGAATCTGAAGGTGATTGCCACATGCTTCAATGGGCTTCTTTTTATTTTACTTATCATGTCTTTAAATGTTACAGTTATGAAAAATATTTATCACCTACTAAACAATAATAATAACAATATCAGACTATCACATATGTTTTGGTTAACAAAATGTACTAGAAATGATGGAAATATGCCTGTTTGCAACAGCAGATACAATGGTTTCAGGTTTATGTCTTAATTAAACCATTGCTCATATGCTTGGGAATTAACTGAAATTCTAGGGGTATGGATTGTTTGGTTTACGAATATGAATCTTCTCTAGATTACAGAATGGAGTTTGCAAATCGGTGAAGATTCATTGTTCATTTATATCCACTCGTTGACAGTTTATCTATGTTGTAGGTGATTAAGAAGCATTGCTATTACTTCTCTTCTGAGCTTATTTTCCACACCTTTGAGGTCTCCGATGCTTTTATTGTATGTTGAATGGGCAGATGGCGAGGACACAATTGGGAGTTTATTAGCCTCATTAATGGAGGTGGTGCGGACAAGTGTGGCATGCGAATGTATTTATGTTCGTGCTATGGTGATTAAAGCACTAATATGGATGCAAAGTCCTGAGGACACTTTTGATGAACTAGAATCATTGATTGCATCAGAGATTTCAGATCCTTCTTGGTCAGCATCTTTGCTAAATGAGGTTCTACTCACTTTGCATGCTCGTTTCAAGGTACCTAAATAGTTACAAGTTGTAACTATTTTTTGTTCTAGTTATTTCATAATCTTCTTCTGCCTTTCAATTTTAGTCTCTGTTTTATCTGGATAAGGTTCATCTAGGTTTTGCCTAACTACATCCAGCATTGTTAATATCAACATTTGTTTCATGCATTCGTCTCGTTCTACTTTTTGTGGCATACATTTTATCAGGTTTTATATTAACTAAATTCTATATTTTTGTATGGTATTCTTCTTTTTTTTGTTCTTTATAGGCTACTCCAGATATGGCTGTTGTCCTTCTTGAAATAGCAAGGGTGTTTGCTACTAAAGTGCCTGGTAAAATTGATTCTGATGTGTTGCAACTTTTATGGAAAGTGAGTGTTTCTTCAATCCTTTCACTGATAATACTTGTTTTTGTAGTTATTTGAATTGAACTCTTAACAGTTCCGTTAAGAGGCAACCTCTGAATCGTTAAGAGGTGAATCCTGTTTGGCAAAAAAATGGACTGCCTCTGAATGGTTCCAAAACCCTCTGAATGATTAAGTATCCTGAATGTCTCTTAACCATTAAGAGTCCTGATTTCATACTCAACAATTACCAAACCAACATATTTCATTTTGCACCATATCGTAAGAACCTCATTTTGACCACTTAATCATCCAGCAACTACCAAACAGCCCCTTAGTCATCATATTATACATCTGATAGTCCTGGTGTTTGTAGTGCATGAGCACATCAAATGTAGACACTCTTTATTCATAGGTCTTTGTCTGTTTTCTCACTGGAACGACCTAAGCACATCACCTTTGAAGAAAATGACGGACCTTGATTTCTTCCTCTTCATTAAATTATTATAGTCCAAAGTACCATTCAACATGCCTTTGCCTTGGTTTGATCTATCATTGGACGGACTGCGCGTGAACCGCTCTCATGCCAACACCCGATTCGATCTGGTCCTTAGACCCGAGTTCTAATTAACAACACCAGCAGGTGGGCTTTTTCTCAATCAAATTTTCTAACACTTCCATCACCCTCTCCACTTCTCAACTTCCTCCTGAATATAAGGTTGATCATCCTATCAATACAGCCACATGTTTCTTACTTCCATGTGGGAGTTTCACACCTCCACTGCAAACCAGCCCCCAATAGACTCCTGAAAACCAAAGCTGCCCCTAGTGTGTGAACCCTCCATAAAACCTGCTACATGCTGTATTATTCAAGGGTTCTTTTCTTGTTCTTGTGTATTTCATATGCTTGATTGAGATTCAACCCTCCTACCGCTGTTGCCACTGTCGCACACCGGAATCGTGCTACTACTGTCGATTTTTGTTATTTATGTCTGTCGGTACAACGAGACTGGTCAAGATTAAGAATACATAATAAGACTGATGGTATTTAGCTTTGCAACCACAGTAAATATCTCTTGTATCTATTCTGTAGGACTGGGTGAATCATTTGGCCACTGGACGTGTTTTACACCTCCTATCAAGTGCTCCCTCTGCCTTCGAGACAATCCATTGCCTCCAACAGTTACTTTTTCTGAAAAGAGGTTTATTAACTTCCATGATTCATTGTTTTTACGGGCTTGATTTCTTCAAATGTGGTGTCTTTTAGAAGTGGAACTTGTAGGCCTCATAAACTGAAGTTAGAACTTGTATTTCATTAATTCCATCCGCAAAAGCATGATAACTTGGTGATATAGCTTCATAAAATATGTAATTCTCGGTAGGATATGAGGTACAGAACTGGGATCCCTTTTGAGCAATTGCAGATCTAAATCACCCAGATCAGTAGTATCACTAGGAAGCATACCTTAAGATTTATCAGGAAAAGTATCCAGTTGAGAGACTCATGGCCATATTGAGGTTGCACAATCACATACTTAATTTGCTTCTTTCTTGGTGAATAGAATAGACCAGAGTTTTGACCTTTACATACGTCTATTGGCTTTTGGCCTTGCAGACATGCCTGGTTGGAGCTGGTCCAGAGGGAAGGCATACAGCTCTGGAAGCTGTCACAGTAGTTCTTGATCTGCCACCTCCACAGCCTGGCTCCATGTCTGGGCTTACCTCAATTGATAGAGTTTCTGCATCAGATCCAAAGTCAGCTTTGGCTTTGCAGAGATTAGTTCAAGCAGCAGTAAGGCATCATAGTTTTTCAACAAGAAACTTGATGAGTTTATTCTAAGGTTTCTGTCTCATATTCTAGTTGATTAAAACACATGCAGGTGTGGTTCCTCGGAGAAAATGCAAATTATGCTGCTTCTGAATATGCTTGGGAATCAGCTACCCCTCCTGGGGTTGCACTGATGATGTTGGATGCAGATAAAATGGTCCCAGCAGCTAGTTCTCGCAATCGAACTCTAGCTAGTGCACTGACTCGACTTCAAAGATGTGCTTTCATTGGCAGCTGGGAGGTATATGTTTCATCTTGCAACTTTTCAAAATTAGCATTTTAAAATATGCGTTATAAGTCCGCTTGCAAGTCTGGCCAATTCCTTTCACAAATACTTTTTCATAGATGTATAAAATGAGACTCCAGTGATTGTGCTACTTATTGCAATGTAAGAGCTGTAATTTTGTCAAAGACTGATGTTACAGCAGTTTATCCTTGGTGCTTGCTTTTCATCAGATTCTTTGATGATTGATCTTTTTCCTCAGGTCCGTATTATTGCTGCTCAAGCACTTACTACCCTGGCAATAAGATCAGGTGAGCCGTATAGGCTACAGATCTATGAGTTTTTACGTGCTTTAGCACAAGGCGGTGTGCAGTCTCAGTTTTCAGATATGCATATAAGTAATGGAGAAGATCAAGGAGCTAGTGGTACTGGTCTTGGTGCTTTGCTAAGTCCTGTGCTGAAGGTCCTTGATGAAATGTATAATGCACAAGATGAGCTGATAAAGTAGGTACCGGAGATTATTTTTGTACTTCAAATCTCTCAACCATAATATGGAAGAGCTTTCTGTTTCTCACCTTGTGTACTGATTAATCTGTACTTGAGTTTCCAGGGAGATGCGTAACCATGACAATGCGAAAAAGGAGTGGACTGATGAAGAACTTAAGAAGCTGTATGACAATCATGAAAGGCTTCTCAATCTGGTTTCGTTATTTTGTTATGTTCCAAGAGCAAAATATCTACCTCTTGGGCCAACTAGGTAAGGTCTTTCATTATGTATTGGAGGTCGGATATGGATTAAACATGGTCATGATATTGGTTGTATTGTTTCTTTTTTGTTTTATGTCGAGTAATCAATCTCTCTTTGATGTAATCTTACTAATCCATATGACATTATTCGTAGAATGTTCCCTGGTGTGGAACTTCCATAATTCATAGAATGTTGAATTCTGAAGCCTTATAGTATGGAACCACTTCTATACATTCCCAAAAAGTAAAATGTAGTTAATTTTTTGTATACAAACTTAGCACCTTATTCCTTCCAGTTCCATGTGTTGGATGTGATTGATACATATGGAGTGTGTAACTTTTGATACGCCAAATCTTCTAAAATTTGATAAGAAAACTATGCTTGTAATGTTTGCAGGAATGAATTGATTAGAATAGCTTATTTGTAGCTTTGTTGCTCTATTTCCTCTATACGAGTTTCACGTTCATTCTCATAATCTTGTCTTCGTTAGGATAATTTCATATTCTTTAAATAAACGCTGCAATTATGTTGTTCTCTCTCGATTGTACTTTATACATTGGTAGTGCATATTTATCTTCTCACTTCTCTTTTTTCTCACTATTCAACAGTGCCAAACTTATAGACATCTTCCGTAGTCAGCATAATCTTAGTCGTTCATTGAGTGGCATGAGTGATCCAGCTTTTGCGGCAGGACTTTCTGAGCTTATATTTGAAGTAACTAAACCTGCACCCATGGTGGAGCCTGAAAATTTTGATGACGATCTGGTAAATGCTTGGGCAACTGGTCTTGCCGATGACGGTTTGTGGGGAAACAATGCACCTGCAATGAACAGGGTGAGCAATGAATCATCGCATACGATCTTTCTAGATTTTATATTACCTAGATCAAGATAACGGTGGATCACTAAAGATTCATCGAAGTTTGTTACCATAACATTTCCCTTGGGGTGTTAATTCACCGATATTTCTGAAAGTTATTTTCTTTTGCATTGATTGAAGCATGCCTGCAGAAGTTATCTTTGAGGGATCAGAACTTTGTGATACTACAGAAGTTACCTCTATTTTCCAGTCTATAAAAAATGATCAAATAACCTCTTATTTTGTGTTTATTTCCTAGGTCAACGAGTTTCTTTCTGGCTCTGGTACGGATGCTCCTAATGTTGATGATGAGAACATTTTTGCCAGATCTTCCAATGATGATATGTGGGCAAAAACTCTTTTAGAGCCATCGGAACTTGATGTAAGAATCCTGCTATCATGTGGCTTAGGTGTTGTTTGTGTTTTAAGAGATCTAAAGTCAGAAATCTGATTTCACATCTAAATAAATAAGAGGTGAATGGTGCACCTCTTAAAATCAGAGGACGGTAAGAAGTTTACAGACCTTTTCTTAAACATAAAACAAATGGTCTTAAGTCTGCAAACCTCTTAATTTTCAGACTTAAGAGGTTTTAAGAGGTACTTTATAAAAAACAAACAGCCCCTAAGTGTATCTGTCGGGTGTGTTGTGATATAACCTTAAGATGTCTTTATTTATACCTTGTGCAGGATGACGAGTCATCTAGCTCTTCTTCCCCCCCAGGGTCGGTATGTTCAGCTGAGACATCCACTTCATCTCAATTTGGTGGAATGAATTATCCATCGTTGTTTAGCTCAAAGTCGAAACCCAAGGTTTGTAACTTAATACAAATATAGTTTAAGTTCATTATTTGTTAGAACATCAGCAACAAATTCTCTAAAAATTTAAGAATTGTGCCACTTCTTCTTCTCAAGAAATATGCTAATAATGACATATTTTTAAGAAGACTAACATTGTTATATGATATCAAAGGAGCCATTGGGTCCAAGCAGCCATACTTACGAAGCTTATGGTTCTCCGGTGAGGCTCTTTATAACTTGTATCAACAAAAACTTCACTATATCTAATCATCTGTCTATACATTTAATTAGCAACTAATTTGTTTATTGTTCTTTTTAATTCAGATTAGAGAAGAGCCAACTCCATATTCATCACCTATTCGTCCAGCTTACGAATCATTTATGAATCCCTTAGCTGGGGCTGAAAGTGGATATACTGGCGTTGATGATGACGGATCTTCTTCTGTGAACATGGAATTTGGAACAGCACTTTTTGACTTCACTGCTGGTGGTGACGATGAGGTACGTAGGCTGACTTTCAGTGGATTTTTACGCTTACTTTTCTACAATGTGGACGGGACACTGTTTGACTTCCATTCTTTGATTCCAGTTGAGCCTGGTCTCTGGAGAAGAGCTTGAAATCGAATACGAAGTTGATGGCTGGTTCTATGTAAGTACACCAATGTGCCTGAATACACTATTATCTCACAAATAGAAACACCATCTTTATATATCTATATATATCTACGGTCAGGTTCAAATGTGAACTCATCTTTTTGTGACTAATAATTATATGTTTCTAACGTACTGCAGGTGAAGAAACTACGCCCTGGCTGGGATGGGAAAATAGCCGGACTGGTTCCTGTTCTCTATGTGAGCAAATCTTGAAATTCATTGATCCATTTCAATTCTGTGTGTATCAATAAAGCGATTGCATTTGAGCTTCGTGTGGTTGCTGCCATTTTTGGTTAGGATCTTGCCTCTTGGCGGAGATCTGTGTTTTTGGCACCCGTTAGCTATTCTAGAGTTATCAGGCCATTTTTTGGAGTTCCTAGCTGTAGAGAAGTTTTGGTACAAAAGATAGTTCACCCAAAGTTGGCATTTAATTAATACTTATTCATATCCATTCTTTTTCCCTTGTATCTATCTGTTGGTATTTTAAGCAATACAAGTAAAAGTCTCAAAAGTGGGACAAAATTTCAAAATAAACATTTTTTCAAGACAAGCCAATCAGCAGCTCTTCATTTTGTTTGATTAACCAAAATCAAGTCACCATAATTAAGCCTCAAAATGCATTCAAATAACTTATCAAATCTCTTGAACCACACCACCCCAAAATCTAACAAAAACTAAGGGGCCGTTTACTTGAACTTACCCGGTAAGTACTTATCGGGTCAATTTACGTTACGGGGAGAACATGAACATGACTACAATCTTACCCGGTAAGAGCGATAGCATGGACCGAAAGTCTTACCGGGTAAGTGAGATCCACAACTCTTACCCGGTAAGAGCTTACCGGGTAAATTGTTGCATACGATACCGTTTTAAGAGACTGAATGTTAGGTGAGTTGCGCCACAAAACAAAAGATAACAAACGATTTCTAAGGTCCCTTCGAAAAAGAAATCCGAAGACACAACAAACCCGACAACAAATGCGGATAACAAAATCTAGATGTTGCACAATATAAATTTCTAACGAAGGAAAAATAAACCCACGAGGTATATAGATAATAATAAGTGTTATTATCTATATATATATATATATATATAATTATAGCAAGCTCAAAATAATGACACGAGTATTTAACGTGGTTCCACTGTCGAGATGACAGTGTATGTCCACCAAGGGGAGAGAGCAGAATATTATTACCACCAAGGAAAATTACAAAAGTGCTTTACAAAGATCTTAAGATCTACGATCAACCAACGATACTTCTTGAACACCGCCAAATAACGAGAAACACTCTCAACCTCACTTAAACAAAGTATATCTAGATACTAGGGAGTGTGTTTATGGTGTTTGGAACAAGAGAAGCTAACTAGTAATTATTTCGGTAAGCTCCAAAATAATTAACGAACGAAGAAGAAAGACGAAAGAAACGATCACTCGGTAAGCTCCAAGATCTCGAGTCTTGTTGTTGTATTTGGTGTCTTCAAATGGATGGGAATGGCCTTCTATTTATAACCAAAGAAATCGTATGGAGGAAGATTGGATGGTGTATTTGAGAAGCCAATGAATGCCAACTATTGTACTTGATAAGCTTAATCAATAAGCCAAAAAACCAACTTGGTGACCAAGTATCATTTCTCACATGGGAAATGTAAGTAGCAAATAAATCCAATGACTTGTACATGTAGCTTCTTGAATTGTACACCATCCAAAAATAGAAAAACAATTGTTTTTCAACACTCCACCATGATGTACAATTCATCAGACGAAACCCAATGCGAACGAGTTCTACAACGGTTGATCAAAACAAGTACGTAGCAAAGTAAACTGGCATGAGGTAGCAAAATTGCATTCCAACCGTGACGAGCTTCGGCATGGCCATCACCCGTCAAAGTTACAAGCAAACAAATAATCTCAAATGCACAATCTACTAAACAAGGTAGAGCATAAGCGAAGCTCTAAGCACTTAACAAAGTAATTCCTTCAAAGATGTCATTTTGTCACCTGTGGTAATAACTTCTCTCTCTCACGAGCAAAGTGCCCAACGGCACTAACACAAACGGAGCTGGATCAAGTTTGAACAATGCTCAAACTTGGCTGGCGGTAGCGACTTTGTGAACATATCAGCAGCGTTGTCGTCTGTCAGGACTTTCTGCAAATAGACGATCTTCGCTTCATGTAATCTAGCGAGATATGCATCACGCACATTTATGTGCTTTGTCCGAGGGCTGAACGCCAAATTGGTTGCCAAATGAATGGCACTCTGATTATCACAGAAAATGCGAACGGATGGTTGCTCGAAACCTAAGTCATTTAGCAACTCTTTCAAATAGACTGCTTCTTTCGCAGACTCCACCGCCGCAACAAGTTCAGCTTCTGTGGTTGACAAGGCAACAATAGACTGTAAACGTGATCTCCAACTGATGGCTGTTCCACCCAAGGTAAATACATAACCGGATGTGGATCTCCAACCATCTCGATCACCTGCATAGTCAGAATCACAAAATCCAACAATTTCACAGTTATTGTGTAAACCAAATATAAGACCATGTGCCTCAGTTCCCTTCAAGTATCGGAATGCCGTTTTAACGGCTGTCCAATGTGATCGACCCGGGTTCGCGAGAAACCGACTCACCACTCCGACACAATGTGTGAGATCGGGACGAGTACACACCATGGCGTACATGAGACTTCCGACCGCACTGGCATATGGAACTTTCAACATTTCGGCCTTCTCCTTGTCATCCTTCGGACAATCTTCACTCGAAATCTTGATGTGCTTCGGTAGCGGAGTGCTAGATGTCATGGCACCATCAAGATTGAACCGCTTCAGAATTTTCTGAATGTACTCTCCTTGTGTCAACCTGAGTGTACGAGACTTTCTGTCCCGTACGATTTCCATGCCCAAAATCTTCTGCGCCGCGCCAAGATCTTTCATTTCAAATTCTGACTTCAATTTATCTTTCAAACGTACGATCTCTGACGGGTCCCTGCAGGCTATAAGTATGTCATCAACGTAAAGAAGTAAGTAAGTGAAAATGCCACCGCTTTGTCTATGATAGACACAAGCATCCTTTTCACTGTGCTCAAATCCCAGACTGAGCATAAACAAATCAAACTTCTTATACCAGTGACGAGGCGATTGTTTAAGTCCGTAGAGGGACTTCTTGAGCTTACACACGTAATCTGGGTTGCTGTCGGAAACGAAACCATCTGGTTGCTTCATATAGATAGTTTCCTCCAAGTCTCCGTGTAGGAAGGCTGTCTTCACATCTAGTTGTTCTAGCTCCAAATCATGAATGGCCACGATCGCTAAAAGAACACGAATAGATGTGTGACGTACAACGGGAGCAAAAATATCGTCATACTCGATACCTTTCCGTTGAGCGAAGCCTTTAGCAACGAGACGAGCCTTGTAACGATTGCCATCTTTGACTTTGAAAACCCACTTGTTAGGAATAGCACGGTTGCCTTTTGGCAATGGACATAAGTCCCAAGTGTTATTTTTCAAGAGAGATTCCATCTCTTCCTGCATGGCTACAAGCCACTTTGAACTGTGGGTCGAGGCCAACGCCTCCTTTATATCCAACGGCTCCTCTTGCCCTACATGCAAGGCAAACTCCAGCTGATCTATAAAACTCATGTTAGCAAAATCCCAATCACCATACCTGTTAGGTGGACGAGTAGTCCGTTGACTACGCCTGGTTGGCTCAACAACTGGAATTGTATCGCCTTGGTCTCCACCATCATTCAGAATCTCTTCTTCAGAATCACTAGTAGAAGTCACTGGCGGAATGACTTCTTCAACAGAGGGTGATTCTGGAACAACATCAAGAGTGGATGAACTGGGATTATTAGGACAAACTACTGTCTCCACATCATTGGCAGTAGGAGCAACAGTAGTGATGACTTCCGGATCTTGAGAGGACTGCGGGTCCTGTGACTCCAACAGGTCTGGTTCATTAAATCTGACATGACGAGAATGAACCACTTTACGAGTCAAGGGGTTCCAGATTCGGTAACCCTTGATACCATTTGTATAGCCGAGCAAAGATCCTTTGATGGCTTTCGGATCTAACTTGTCCTGGCCTGAAACATGAAAGTAAACAGAACAACCAAATACACGTATGTATTTCAGACAGATGTTTCTTTTACCTCTCCAAACCTCTTCCGGAATCTTTCCCCCAATGGCCGAACAAGGTAACCTGTTCACGATGTGCACCACAGTGTTGAGTGCTTCGGCCCAGAACGATTTGGGGAAGCCCGATGTTAACAACATACATCGGACTTTTTCAAGCAGAGTCCTATTCATCCGCTCAGCAACCCCATTAGATTGAGGATCGCCCGGTGTGGTATAGTGGCGGTGGATGCCTTTACTCGAACAGAAGTCCTTGAAGTTACCACTGGTAAATTCTCCACCGTTGTCAGATCTAAGCACTTTCAACTTCTTGCCAGTTTCGACTTCTACTCGTGCTAACCAAGTCTTGAATGTTTCAAAGACATCTGACTTCAACTTCAACACATACACCCAAAGCTTATGTGAGAAATCATCAATAAATGAGACAAAGTATTTACCTCCACTCATGGACGGAGTACTGGATGGTCCCCAGACGTCTGTATGAACATAATCGAGGATTCCTTTGGTGTTGTGTTTTCCGACACCAAAAGAAACACGCGTCTGCTTCCCTTCGACACATCCCGAACAAAAATCCAGGCTAGCGGGTCCAGAGACTTTAATGAGGTTTCGCTTGTGCAAAATCTCCAAGTTCTTCGCGGATGTGTGGCCCAAATGAAGATGCCATAAGCGAGCATCGAGATTCTGAGGAATTTCGGCCACACACGATTCAGAAGATAAAGTCTCGCCGCTCAAATGGAAAATATTATTTTCCGCCAATTTGCCTTTCATCAAAATAATACTCCCCCGGGAGATGCGCAAGTTCTCGTCTTCAATTCGAATTCTGCAGCCTGCTCTGGACAGTTGTCCAACAGAGATCAAGGAACGAGTCATGGATGGAACAAATTTGACAATTTTGAATGTCCGAATACACCCATCGAACATCTTGATCTTCACAGTTCCGATGCCTTGTGTCACGCACGAAGTACCATTTCCCATACGGATACTGTTACCTTCAAGTTTCTTGAAAGTAGCGAAACAGTCCCGAAATGGTGTCATGTGACAAGATGCACCGGTATCTAACACCCATCGCCTGTCAGCATGCGGTGGTGTAACTGTGACACAGAAAGCGTCTTCGTCGTCTTCAGCACGGAAGGCGACTTCCTCTTCGGCACAAAAGGCGACTTCCTCGTCGGCTGCAGCGGCTACGGTATTGTCCTTGTCTTTATTTTTAAGACTTGGACAATCCTTCACCCAATGACCTGGCTTGTGGCAATAGTTGCAGTTGCCACGTGTCTTTGATTTCCCGCGAGAACCAGGTTGACGAGACTGAGAGCGCCCACGATTTCTTCCTCTTGTAGACCGAATATCTTCACGGCCTCGAGCAGCAAATAGGCCTTGGTTGTAATTCTCCCCGGGATTGTTACCGATTCTCATCTGAATTCGTTGATCTTCAGAAATCATTCCTGCTTTCACATCAGACAAATAAAGAGTATCTCTTCCATAAATAAAACTGTTAGTGAAATGAGAATATTTCTCGGGAAGCGAATACAACAGGATCATAGCGAGTGCTTCCTCGTCTTTTCCGAGAAGCGCGTTTGTTGCCTTCAGCTTCATAACAATATCTTCGAACTCGGTCATGTGAGACTTGATTGTAGCGCATTCCTTCATTTTGAAGAAGAGACACGACCGCATCAGTAACAATCTGTTCGTCAAAGTTTTCTTGAGATAGAGATTCTCAAGTTTACTCCAAATACCTGAAGCTGTCTTTTCAGACACGATTTCAGATATCACGTTTTCTCCCATCGCCATCTGCAAAGTAGTAAAAGCCCACGCTTCCATTTCTCTAGCTTTAAGGTCAGACATATTAGGGTCTAACTCGTCTTTGGCAAATACTACTGGATGGACACCATTTTTTCTAAGTGCCGCAGATGTTGTGAACTGCCATTTACTAAAGTCACCGTCCCCATTCCAAGTTTGTATACGAATCCCAGCCCCGGACAAATTAAATGTACCCTCTTGGTACGACTTTTGGGACTGGTTTGAGGAACCGGCGCCAAACGGGTTTTCTTCGTCAGACATAGTTTATGTAAGTTTTCTACACAAACCCAAGGACAAAATGTGCAAACTAGTTTATGTATATTTTCTACACAAACACGAATCTAGACTCGAAGCTCTGATACCAATTGTTAGGTGAGTTGCGCCACAAAACAAAAGATAACAAACGATTTCTAAGGTCCCTTCGAAAAAGAAATCCGAAGACACAACAAACCCGACAACAAATGCGGATAACAAAATCTAGATGTTGCACAATATAAATTTCTAACGAAGGAAAAATAAACCCACGAGGTATATAGATAATAATAAGTGTTATTATCTATATATATATATATATAATTATAGCAAGCTCAAAATAATGACACGAGTATTTAACGTGGTTCCACTGTCGAGATGACAGTGTACGTCCACCAAGGGGAGAGAGCAGAATATTATTACCACCAAGGAAAATTACAAAAGTGCTTTACAAAGATCTTAAGATCTACGATCAACCAACGATACTTCTCGAACACCGTCAAATAACGAGAAACACTCTCAACCTCACTTAAACAAAGTATATCTAGATACTAGGGAGTGTGTTTATGGTGTTTGGAACAAGAGAAGCTAACTAGTAATTATTTCGGTAAGCTCCAAAATAATTAACGAACGAAGAAGAAAGACGAAAGAAATGATCACTCGGTAAGCTCCAAGATCTCGAGTCTTGTTGTTGTATTTGGTGTCTTCAAATGGATGGGAATGGCCTTCTATTTATAACCAAAGAAATCGTATGGAGGAAGATTGGATGGTGTATTTGAGAAGCCAATGGATGCCAACTATTGTACTTGATAAGCTTAATCAATAAGCCAAAAAACCAACTTGGTGACCAAGTATCATTTCTCACATGGGAAATGTAAGTAGCAAATAAATCCAATGACTTGTACATGTAGCTTCTTGAATTGTACACCATCCAAAAATAGAAAAACAATTGTTTTTCAACACTAAAATGTTGTACCATATGGTAGCTGATAGTGTTCAATTTTACCGGTAAACACTTACCGGATAAGTGTTCAAGTAAACGGTCCTAACGCAAGTCACCTTGGGGAAACTTAATTGAAGCTGTCTATTCCTTGAGAAAATGGAATTTTAACTTTGATGACTTGTGTATGAAATAGGTCGGAAACAGTTTAAAGACGACTTTCTAGAATGACCGTTGCTTCTCGAAAATGAGAAGCAATTGGCAAATGGCAATGGTGGACAAGATCAAAGACGGACCCACCCATTATATTATAAATTAATTTTTTCCCTTTTACTTTATTTACGTTATTACTATTGTTAAATTATTACCATTACTATAAAACAATTTTGGTTTACCTAAATTTTGAAAACTAAATGATAAAATAAACAAATCATTATCAAATCAAAATTTCTTAAGTAAATTAAAATTTGAAATTGTTTTATTTTGAAATAACTTTAAAGAAAGGAATCACGATTAACTCTTTGGCGTGCGTCTTTTGTGGGCAAGGGACTGAAACTCTTGATCATTGCTTTTTGTCGTGCTCTCAAACGAGTATTCTTTGGAGGAAGATTTGGGCTTGGTGGAATTTAAAGTCCGCTAGATTAAGTTCATTTTTGGGATTCAAAAATTTGGTTCAACGGATAGATTCTCAACGTAGACGGGGAAACGTTTTTCTTGCGGTATGTGCAGTGGCGATCTGGAAAATCTGGAATTGGGAGAAATGCTGTTCTCTTCGCTGATGCATCCTCGATTGAGAAGGAAATTCATGTTGACCCTTTTTCGGCTGTGTAGCAACTCACGAAGATCTGGTTTAGCAACAGATATCGCAGGCTTCCTCTAAACTGGAACAATTGGTTTTCTTCCCCTTTTTAATATCCTTTCTTTGGGTTTGGTTCTGTTGTTCTATCTGGCTTTGTTTTTGCTTTTGTATCTTGTTTTGTCTTAGCCTTTGAGACCCTGTTTTCCCCCCTTTGTGGGTAATAAAGTCCTCTTGCCTTTCAAAAAAATATAAAAAAAATTGAAGAATGATATTGAACGTAAAAACCAATCTATGCTTTTTAGTTCACTTTATAACCATTTTTTAAAAATCAATTTCCAAATTAACCGGAATTTTCTAAATTAGCTAATTTTCACTCAAAACCTAATTAACTTATATAAACAATTGGCAAACTACTTTTATTATGTCATTTATTTCATTTATATTAAAGTTATAGATCTTAAATAATTATTATTTAAAAATAAATAAATAAATATTAAAGTGACGATAATTAAAAATAAAAATATATAAAATAATCAAAAATATATTAATATTAACTTTTTAATATACCTCTTGGTTAAAATAAAAACAAAACAAAACGAATAAAAATAAAAATACATTTTTTAAGTAATATTAAATCTATAAATATAAAAGTATTGAATCATTAATTTAATAAAATCATCCCAACAATACTTAAAACTATATTAAAAAATGTCATTATAATAAAAATAAAAATAAAAAACTAATTATTATTATGGTTAAAAGTTATAATTACTATTTTCTAGGTATGCATTTTTTAAGTTCTAAATGTAAAGTTATTTACATAAATGAGTGTTTAAATAGCAACACCCTTGTTTAAAAAAATCCTAGACACCTACATGTAACTCACCTCGTCCAAATCTTTTGGAGGACATGTTACACATCCATATAAAAATTATAGATCGTCTAAAATGAGTAATAAATAAAACAAAATATAAAAATTTCATATCATTTCAAAAATCTTAGGAAAAATATCAATCATTCAATTTTGTTATCAATCAACAAAAGTTAGATATATGTTCATTAAGGTAGGTAGGTTCCGGGGTTGGACTACGTGTACCCAGGCCCCAAAAGTAACTAAAATTGGGCCCAAAAATTTTAAAGACCTTATTTAAAAATCAACATTCAACATGCCAAATTGCCAATTGACGATTATGTGTAAATGTAATGATGGAAGAGTCGAATAATAGATTTTGAGGTTGACCTTGGTTTGGTTTAAGTGGGTCCACCACAAACATTCATCAGATCCAACGTAGCACATCTTACCACCAACCTTTGACTTCTCCAAATCGGTAGGACTTTCGATTTAATCATTTTGATGCTTATTATTATATTTACATATAAAATTAATTTTTTTAGAGGGCAGTTTAGTTAATTGTTAATATATACCTTAGTTATATTAGAAACGTTTCTGCTTAGGTTCGAACCTAAGACTTCTACTCTAAGAAGGTGACCCTTTTATCAACCAAGCTAACCTCAGTTTGTATATAAACAATAATTTTGTTGGGTTTATGTGTTATGTAAAAATATTGGTTATGTATCTTTAAATATCAATCGTATTTTTGTATTACTCAATGTTTTACTCTCTCTATCTAAAACATACAATCCCTTTTACTTTAGTTTATAAAAGATGTGGTGCATATTATCTTGTCAAAAGAGATTGTTTTATTTATTATTGTAATTATTACGGAATATTGGTTAAACTGAATGTGCAATATATAACTTTCTTATATTGCAGTAAATAAAATAATTAGTTATTAACCAGTGTTTTATTAAATTATCATAAAAACTTTATATACTTTAGAAGGAAAAATGATATAAAAACACACAGAAAACATACATACATAATAAACATATGGGTTGAAGAATTTTTTTTTGAACGGCAATTTAACTCACACACACGTTCCAGGGGTATCCGAATCCATACGGGCACCGACTAATCCCCCGCACCCATGAGCCGACCCGAAGGCCAACCCATTGACTCACCCCTGAACAGACCCGAAGACCGGTCAAGAGCTGGATACCGCAGAAGAGGTCTATAAGGCCTAAGAATTAAATAAAAAGTTAACATGAGAAGTATGTAGTTATCTCATTTATCAACCGTTGTATGCACATTAAGATAAGATGCGTCAAAATGAAATATATCGAGATACACCAGATCAATCCCTGTATGAAGCGTGATTTTTCATGGGTGAGTTTGAGATTAAAAGAGATCAAGAGTTCAGATCCACTTCTCACACGACCCCTTCGTCGTAAACATACACACATATGTGTATAGAGTATGTGAGGGATATTGTTTAATTTGTAAACCTTATAAAGGTTGTAAACATTGTTAACCAATTTCATGTAAAGTTGGTTTCTAGTAAAAATATTTATTTTAAGATTTAATCTAGACCATTAAACCCACACTAATTAAAAGTGATTAGTTTAAATCATTTTTTAACTGTTCCATTTAACTCATCATATTCTTAGATGATCCTCTGGTCAAGTATGCATGTGTATATATATCACATATGCATGCATGCATAAACTTTTTTTAACTTTTGTTGTGTGTGTTAACTTACCGTTAAAAAAAGTAACCGTGAAAATGCCAAGACACCAAATCCTAGTTAATTAAGAAAAAAGAAAGGGTGAACTTAGGAGAAAAATAGGTTGATGCATGATCATATATATCAGAAAGTGTGTAAAAACTGTAGAAAATGGAAGGAACTATACGGTGGGCCAATTTCGCTTATTTTCTAATATGGTGGCTAGCGAGTAGCGACTTCCTCTTTTAGAATGAATTGCTCTGAAATTGTGTTTTTTGTTCCCTTTTCCACTTTATAAGCATATGTTTTAGTTGTTTACTTTTCCTATGGGTCCATTTATTTTGACATCAACAAAAAGTTAATAGTTTATACAGGAAAAAAAAACTAATTATGTTTATTTAAATAATATATATATATATATATATGTGGATGTTCAAACAAGAACCCTGTTTTGTGAAAATACGAGATCGGAATATATACTCTTATCACATATACTAATCCATATGCGGCATGTTGGTTTGTAGACGATGTGCCTTGTGTGACTTAGTCGTGCCAAAGATTGTATGTGTCTCTAATTTGTTATCACATGTGATGGATTATAGCATCAAGTTAAAAACACATTTATCACATGCGGTAGTATTTGTGAATGATCGAACATAGTATCAACACGTGATTGCCTATGTGAAAGGGTGTTCTCGCATTCTCATAAAATGAAAGTGTTCTCGTTTGAACTCTTCCATATGTATGTGTGTGTGATATATATGAATCTATAGGGTTGAGTTCCGCTAGGAAGTTGAGTTAACGTGAGAATAATGAAAAATGTTATCAACTGTTGCATGCACATTAGGATGAGACGCACCGAGATGCAACATATCAATTCCTTTTAAAGCGCAATTCATGGATCTGCTCCAACTGCAGGGATATAATCGGGTCGGGGATTGGTCCCCCCGTTCTCATTTAAAATAAGCGGGTTTTCCCCATCCCCGTCCCCGTTTATCATCCCCGAACTTGGCCTGTTAATTTTGGGTTTCGGTTTTTCCCGTCGATTTCGGTTTTTTTGTCATCCCTACGTTTAACCTAGTTTTAATTGCTTTATATTGTATCTTTTCTCTTAATATTTTTTATTTTATGCTCAACTAGTTAAATAAGAAATTAATTAAATGAATTGATTCACATAGTTGGGCCATAATCATTAAATGGTTAGTGTTTAGACCGTCTCCTCCCTAAGATTGACCACTATGCTACAAAATACGTACACTTGCGGTTATAAATTTAAAACATCCAACATTGAAATTGAGGAATGATGAAATATGACGAAGAAAACATTAAACAAATGATGAAGAAAAATAATTGAAATAGTGTCGACAAAAATCATTAGGAACTGTAGGTAACAGTACAAGAAACGATATACATGAAAATGATGATGAAAGATTCAACAGATTTACAAAATACCAAAAACCACCAATGAGATCGAGAAAAAATCACAAAAACCTGAGATTTACATAGTTGGAATCGAGGAATTATTAGAATATCAACAATCACATAATCGTTAATCAATAATAAGATATGTCAATTGAAATTGATATAAGATGAAGTACTTTTACTTATGGTTGGATGCTATATTGGGGATCGTGATTTTATTTTTTTGCAATTTAGAAGATGCGTTCAATGAAGTTTATCTTCGTCACTAGTTCTAGAGATCAATAAGAAGTAAATAAGGGGTGAGTTTGCCTCTTATTCTATTAAGGAAATTGAGTGATATGAGGGTCTTGAAAAGGTAAAATAACAAATGGTCTCAATTGATTAACCTCTTACTAAATAAATTTTTTTAAAATAAACAAGACCTGATTGACTAAGACTTGCTCTGACCTGAGTAGCATGGGGTATGTGGAATCTCGTGTGAATTATCAAGGACCACCTTGCAAGGCTAAATACTCCTGGATGACTGATAGCGAAGTAGTACCATGAAGGAACGATGAGAAGACCCCCCATCGGGGAGTGAAATAGAACATGAAACTGTAAGCTCCCAAGCAGTGGGAGGAGCCGAGGATCTGACCGTGTGCCAGTTGAAAAATCGGAAATTAATAAAAAGACTAACGTGGGAAAACGTAAAATGTTGTTTTAACACTCCTCCTTGCCTTAAAAACATCTAACTAGAAGTAAGACAATGTGTGGATCTTGAAAGAAGGCTTACCACATACAATATGTCGAACCTTGTTGTATGATCTATTAAACACCCGAGAATGCTTTTATCATGTGTCGGAAAGTAATGTCCACCACAAATATAATAACCAACAAATAATGATTCTAATTAAGATCCCGAATAACAACGAGAATCAATAGCCAAACATGAACAATATCCAATATAGCAAACGAGAAAATTATAGGTGCCTAGCAATGCCATTAAATGTTGTTGTTCCACTATTGATGTGATATATGGTGTGCAATTTAGGGGTGAGCATCGGAAGCGGGTACCCACTTTTGGAACTGGAATCGCTCCGAAACCGCCGGTTCCAAAACCAGAACCGATGTGAGTGGTTCCGGTTCCAGTTCCGGTTCCAAAAATTAGGAACCGATCAAGACCAGTTTCAGTTCTCATTTTTTTGGAACCGTTACCCGCTGAGTACCCGCTATATTATATAAAAAATTATATAATTAATAATTTCATATATTACCGAAACAAGGTTGGGTTTAGTATAACCCAAATCTCAATTCATGTGAATCCAAAATGTGTCTTTGTGGATTTGCTTCTGAGTTTTGTATGGATTGCTACTTGCTAGGTGCACTATATGGATCTACAATCGATTGCTAGGTTTCTATATGGATTTGCAGCCAAGTTTTCCAGGTTATATTAACATGATTTTATAATAAAAGTGATGCACTATATGGTTTTCATATAGGAAGTTTTTATAATAAAGTGATGCATATGTTTATTACTAATTAGAAAAGAACCACTTAACATAACATAAAGATATAATATAGTTGCTTATTTTTAAAATATACTTTGTATTAATCATATTATTATTTAAACTTCGTATGTATTATATTTAAAATGTATGAAATGTTTAAAATAAAAAAATTGAAACCGGATACCCGGTACCAGAACCGGTTCCCGACGGTTTCGGGACCGGTTCCAAGAAATGAAGAACCGGTGTAGACGGTTCCAGTTCCGGCTCCTTCCTTCCAGGAACCGTCGTTCCGGTTCTATGAAAAATAGGCGGGTACCCAGTTTTGCTCACCCCTACTGTGCATTAACACGAAGAAAGAACAATTTTATTATTCGAATGGGAGTTACAAGCAACTTACAAGATTCTTGATTCAAATATTTATCAACAAAATGCCTCCAATCTTCTAGACTTTCCAAATTTTGAAATTTAACTGAACTTTAACCAAGAGGCCCATTGAATTTGCCTAAATCTGGCCCCTTATTGGAAATACACAACCTAGGGTGTCGACCTTCTGCCGCGAGCCACGGTCACCTGATTCCTAAATTAGTTGTTTGCAAGCCAGTGCAACTGACCTAACCTACATGGTATACCTATGGACTCGCCCGTTCCCATTTGGAAGGCGATAATTTTGAGAGAAGGGGTACCTTTTCTCACAAAGAGGGTCTTGGTGAGCATGCATATCACAAGGTCCAAATACCGAGTTGCAAGTAGACAAAAATGCCCTCAAGTTTTGTTGCATAAAATACTCAAGTTTTGTGGCATAAAACATATGGTAAATAATTAAATTCAAGATATATACAAATGAAGTGGAAATGATTATTTTAGACGTACGTAAAAACGAAAACAAAAACTATCACACACAATAAATGTACAGGAACAAACTAATTTGTAGTATAGTTGTGATTAATCATTAAAAGAATATATATTATTGATGATGCTAATACAACAAATTCACAATTTAAGAATTAATTGAAAATTGTACACACTGATATAGATCCCTTACATTTTTAAGCTATTAGTTTTCAATTTTTTGAAACCCACTATTTTTTTTTGTTATTATGTATGTATACAATGAGATAATTTTTATTATAATCGAGATACCTAGCTTTAAACCTTATGAGGATAGAGACGTATAGGAAGTCCCTTTGCAGGGCTAGGCATCGGGTTGACAATGATCTGTTCATCTGGAATTACTTTCTCCCACTTAAACTTTGTTACTAGATGGTGCATAAACACGAGTATTTCTAAGCGGGCATACTCTTTTCCAGGGCACATTCGAGGTCCTCCTCCAAATGGTACGAATGTATAGGGTGCTGGTCCTTTCCCATCAAATCTTGATGGATCAAACCTTTGAGGTTCAGGATAGAATTCTGGGTTTTTATGAGTCGAGTTTGTACTCCAATACAACTGCAAAATGAAAAACGGTTAGCTAAAAAACTAACTAAAAACCCCGATATTCATAATGGAAACTATAATGGTTAACTGATCATGCATATGTACATGTAAATTACCTTCCAACCCTTTGGAATGGAATAACCATTATACATGAAATCAGTAAGGGCTTCTCTAAAAGAACCTTGCAAAGGTGGAGCTAATCTAAGAACTTCACATGCCACATTCCAAGAATACTTCATCTTTGATAGATCCTCCCATTCCAACAATTCACCCGGTGCTTTGGATTTAGCAATTTCCATTTGTTCTGCATCAGTTATAAACAAAATTACAAAGAAATTAACAAGATATATATTCACTTTATGTTTGTTAGGGTTAGTTGTTTATCTTCTTTATGCTTATTAGTTACCATTTTGAGGTATATTAACTAGCTAGGTCAAATTAGTTTCAATTTCTTCAAATCATTTTATGTAACATGTCTTTCATATTCTTGTATTTACTTAATTTTCCTTCCTATAAATAATTTTTGGGATATTTAAAATAGAATTAAAGAGTAAACTCTAATTTTGGTCCCTATAGTTTAGTGAAATATTTGAAAGTGGGACCTAAATTATAATAATTCAGAAATGGTTCTTGTGGTTTTGATTTTACTTTGAAAGTGATTCCCACTAACTAACTCCATTAGAGCAGGGACGGTAACGACTAAATTGTCCCTCATTCTAACAAAGACTTTTAACAGAGTTAGTAATTGGGGACCATTTTTAAAGAAAAGTGAAAATTATAAAAACTTTCTGAACTTATCAAAATTTAGGTCCTACTTCTAAATAATTCACCAAACCATAGGGACCAAAACTAGAATTTACTCTACGCATAAACTATTGTTTTATTTCTAATTTAGAAATACATTGGTTAGTGAAAAGTGAAAAACACTCATGCTTTTTACATGTCTCTTTGCATATTTTTATAGTGTAAATCATGATGTTTGTTCTTCAACATCAATATTATATTATTACTAGTCAACCCAGGTGTTTTCTTAAATCAAAACTATAAATAATTAAATATAAAATATCAGTTACAAAGTCAACTTACCTATAAACTTTCGAACTAACTTAGGTTTTCTAGCTAATTACAAAGTCAAACATTGGATACATTTCAATTCTTGTTTTTCTATTAATGTAATTGACGTAAATATATATTAAAAAGAAATCGTCAAATAACTAAGACCTGTAATATTTACGTGTTCAATTTGTAGTCAAAGTCTACGTTTAATTATAGTTCTAGATTATAAAAACTTGCATTCTACTTTATTTTTGACGACAATTTTTGTTGTTATATACAAATTCAAGAAAGGTTCTAAACTTCTAATACTAATTAATATATTATTCTCATAAGTAAGTTTTGCATGTGCTTAATTACTCTATAAAGTTTTATACGAATCATGTGTTGATAACCTTAAGATTCAAAATTGTAAGGCTGTACTTGGTTGTGAACTTCTTTTTTATCTTCTATAAAAAAATTTAAGGAAACTAAAAATTTAGAAAACGTATTTGGTTTATTTAATTTTTAAAAATTCTCCAAGAAAATGATTTTTTTTTTGTTTTCTAACTTATACATAAATTAGAAAATTGGTTTTAGTATTTTTTTTTCCCAAAATTTTGTAAACGCGTTTTCTAAATTTTCTAAAACCGAAAATGAAAACTCCAAAATTTTAACCAAACACGCATTCTAAAATTTTTATAGAAAACTAAAAATGAAAACTCAACTCCATTTTCTGAATCGTTTTTTAGGAAAATGAAAACAGTTTTACACAACCAAACGCACCCTGAGGTATGTCAATTGCATGTATTTCTTTTATTAATTTTAGTACCTTTGTAGACTCCTTCGTAAATCTCCGGCAACTCAGCGAGATACTTTATGATGAACGCACATGCCGAGCTTGCAGTATCATGGCCACCAATCAACAATCCGAGAATCTTATCGGAGATATCAGATTCCTCCATGAATTTCCCATCTTCATCTCTAAAGTAAAGCATGTGTGACAATATATCTTGTGTAGCTGAAGCTTTCCCTTCAGCCAAATCCCTCTTTCGCTGCTTTATGATTGCAACCAGTTCTTTTCTAATGAAGTTGGCTGCATTAATTCCTCTCCGGAACGGAGTTCCAGGGAGGTCTATGGGGATCGAGAGAATCCCTCGAGCAATGCTCTCGAACGGGCCAGATAAATACTTCACTCGTTCTGGTTCGTCGATACTAATAAAGATCTTGCATGCAAGCCAGAAAGCGAAGTTCTTGGTGAGTTCATAGGCCACGATTTGGTCCTTTCCTTCCCACCCGTTTTCAAAGTGTTTCCGTGTCACCATGTCCATAATCGGGACGTATCGACGTAGGGCTTCGGGCTTGAAGAAATTTGGAAGCATCTTTCTCATCTTGATGGCTTCCATCTTGGAGTTTTGTTTGGAAGAAGGAAAGATCTTGTCTACAGAAGAAGGCCACCATGCCTGGACAAGTTTGTTCTCATTCGTGAACAAGAACTTGTTACCTTCAGGCCCACAAAACACCGCGGCATCTTCTAGCATGAGAGAGGTCCTAAAGACCTGAGGTGAGAATTTAGCCATGCGGTCGAAGATGAACTTTTCTGGGTGGCCCTTCCATCCAGTGGCAAGAAACTCTATACTTTCTCCGATCACGGGCCACCCTGTTTGGCCAGGTGGGAGTTTTCTATCCACACCTGGCCTAGATTTGTAGAACACCAAATGAAGAGAGAATGAGACTAGGACAAGAAAAAGAGATAAGAGAGAGGCATAGAAGACATCCATTATTACTAAGCTCTAACTCTTGTTTGATGAGTTAAATTTGAGTGTTTTGTGATAGAAAACAAATGGAGTATATATAGAGAAATTTTGCATGAAACATATCTAAAGCAATAATTTAAGGATATAAAATAGGTGAGAAAAGAGGTAAAATATCATAGACTAATATGATTCTAAGTTTGAACTTTGCATGGGAGAGAGAGAGAGCAAATACAAAACGCTTAATATGTGCGTATTTAGTCAATGGATTGAAATAAGTATATTTTGGTCCCCCACATTTATCTGGAAATTAATTATGAAGAAAATGATTTTGATAATATATTGTATGATTTTTATCCATTCACTCATGTTTGTTTTAATATTTACTAAATTATTTACAAATTTTGACTTACAAAAATATATATAACTAAAAGTAATTGAAGATATAAAAAAATGTGTTCAATAAATCATATTTAACGTGAAAAACATAATGTTATATACAATTATGCATAAGTTGAGTGGTTATGATCCGTGATGAAGGATACAAAAAGCCATCACGATGTTATATTATATCAGTAAGAAATGAAAAGAAAAGCACTAAAATTTAAAATAATATACCTTACAATTGACAAATAACTTTAATTAAAAAAAACACGGTGTATATATAATTTGACATAAAAACTCATCAACCAAGCAAATAAAACGTTAATACATCTTCTTTGTACCTTTATATATTAACCGATTATAGTAAATATTCACTTATATATTGATGATTTATAATTAAAAGAAATGAAAGGTTTTTGAATTATTGAGAGTGATAAAGTAATTAAAGGTATTGAATTGTTGAGAGTGATAGTTATTCATGATTAATACAAATAAAATGTAATCTATTAAATAATATTTCATTTATAATTAAAATATTATATTGATTCAAAATTGATATAAAGTTTAACTTTAATGTAAATTTAAAAAATGAAATGACTTTTAGATGTATTAATAATTGTAATAATTATTATTATTACTTTAATTCATGTAAGTTCTATAGGCTTCTTTTTATTTAGATTAGATTTATTTTAATAAAAAAACTTTATTATAAACATTGTTATATATATTATTATTAGTTTTTTTTTATCAGAGAGTATTCGATGTAAAATAATATTTTGATTGGCCAAAATATTGATCTCCAATAAATAAAAACTATAAAAAAGTAATTAAATATGAAACAATTAACTTATTTAATGCTACATTTGATTCTAAAAATACTAAAATTTTGAGAAAATTGTAAGGCCTCAATATAGGATTCTCCTGGAACCATTCTATATTTGAATTGGTTGCAATAGAATTTTTGGTTTATAACTAGCTAGTTATCCATTGCAATGCAACGAAAGATAATATTTTATGACTTGATTAAATGATAACATCAAAAATGTCCTCAAAATCAATGGAACATAAATTTCAAATTTTAAATCAGATTACATGTAATCTTCTGCTAACTTACCTTGGTTCAGCCCAAAATGATGATTTACCTCATAGTAGGGTGGATTGTTTTCCACCATATTTATTTGCCTAGCCATGACTGCATGTTCGTTGTTTCGATGCACCATAACTATCTCACATGCTTTGCAATTAAGATGTGAAAAGAGAAGAATATATTACTTTGTCACTATTTACATAAATCCTTAAGATATTATATTTTTAGAACCTAAAGCCCCAAAACCTTCATTGACTCCATTGGTCAAACAAAGAACCTAATTGCACTAAGCAAATGAAATGGACAAAACAGATTCTATTTATAGCTAAGAACAAATTTAATTCGGAAATCAACATAATTAACAGTGGCGAGATTACAGTAGCAAAGTTGGGTTTCACTTCGTCTGTTATGGTTAAGGTCAGCAAGAATACCTCTCTTCTCTAATTTGACCATGCACATAAAAGACAAAGGCTATGTTTGGCAAACTAGCCGATAATAAGCTAGTTGGTGGCTGATAAGATAGCTTATGAACAAATCATGTTTGGTAAAAACTAGCTAATGAGTATGTAAAATGACCAAAAATGACATCTTTAATAAATAATCAATTACAAATATTTCATAATATAATTAAGACAAGTTTCTAATAATATAACTACAATAAATTTTTAGTAATATAATATGTTAAATAGTACAAACAATAAAAAAACTATATAATATAAAATATTAAAATAATATAGAATTAATTATTATTATATATACATACTATAAATCTAAAATTTGTTAAAACAAACTTTAGAAAAAATCTACATTGACTTATAATTAAAATTACTATTAAATATAATAAAAATAAAAATAAAATTGATCAGTTTTACATATCTTAAATAACTAATAGTTTTAAAAATATATAACTAAGAATTAGATATAAGTATTTTTTTAATAAAATATTAAACATATTTTAACCATATAACATTTTAAAAATTATTATATTTATCTTTTAATAATTAAACATAATAAATAATATCTAATACAATTAATAACATTTAAAAATAAATAATATATAATACATAATTTAATTTAATTAATAATTAATTTTAATTATTATAAATTAATATTTATTAATGATACTTATTTATTAATTATAAATTATTATTATTTATTAATAATTAATATATAATATAATTTTAATTGATAATAATTAGTTATTAATAAGGGGTATAATTGGAAAAAGTCACAAAAAGTTCCTCATAAGCTACTCAAAGTAGTTTATCAAAAAGCTAGGTTATAAGCTAGTTTTGGTCTTACCAAACATGTACACATAAAATAAGCTAGCTTATTTTTACCAAACAATGCCAAAGTAATTAACGTAAGAAAAAAAAAAAGAGTAAGAAGACCCAAAAATAAAGAGTTGGAGAACAAAAGCGATATATGGTAGCACTCGAAATTTGGTGAGAGTTTCATGCTTCCTCTTCTGAAACAATACCAAAAGTGAGCAAAAATTTGCTTCTATTTTAGAATTACTTAAGGCATAAACAAGAGTTGAAAAGTATAACTCGTTGCAATCTAAAATGTACAAGACTCGACAACCACAATTTGGGACGATCTAAATTGTGGATAAAGATAAAAAAAATTTAAAAATAAACTATTATTCACAATTGGGACAAACCCAGGTTGTAGGATGTATTTACCAACTCAAGTGACATATGTCACTTTCTAATTGGTTAAACTTATATTTAATAAGATGTTATTTAATTAACAGATGATTTGAATAATAAAAAAATATCAAAACTCATGGTTTTCAATTTTCTACAAATAAAGATCAATATTAATATATTTTTATCACCCAAATTTTTCATCATTTATAAGTTTTTTATAGGGAAAAGTCCAAAAAAACCCAACGAACTATTGCATTTTGAATGGTTAAGTCCCTAAACAATTTTTTTGAACAAAAAAAACCATTAAACTTTCTCATTTTGAATGATTAAGTCACTAAACTATTCTTTTGAATGAAAAAACCATTGAACTTTTTCATTTTGAATGATTAAGTCCCTAAACATTTTTTCCAACAAAATAAATTTTTGAATTTTTAAAACTTTGCTACTTATATTTGTTTAACTTAAACTAATATTGTTATATTTTACTTTTAAAACCTTCATAGTCGGTTACATTTAATTTTTTTATTTTTATTAAAAGGGGGTAAGTAACCAATTTTTGAAAGGTTAATGGTTTATTTATCAAAAAGAAATTGTTCGAGGACTTAATCAATCAAAACGAAAAGGTTTAATGGTTTTTTCATTCAAAAGAATAGTTTAGTGACTTAATCATTCAAAATGAGAAAGTTTAATGGCTTTTTTATTCAAAAAAATTGTTTAGGGACTTAACCATTCAAAATGTAATAGTTTGTTGGGTTTTTTTAGACTTTTCCCTTTTTTATAATTATAATTACCTAATATATTATGTAGTTGGTTATTTAATCTATTTTTATACTTACAATTAAAAGTAATAGTTATATTTTGTATAAAAAATAAAAAATATAATTTTTATAAAGTAATAATCTAGATTGGATTGGATTGTAGGGGATTGCAGTTGGAGTATAAAAAAGTTTGAGATTGAATTGGATGAGTAAAAAAGTAACATTTTAATTGAGATTGCATTATTGTGGATTGTTGCTATGGATAGTTTAAGAAACCAAAGGATAAAAGAACCATAAGAAAATCTCCAATGCAAGGTTCTTACAAGTAAAAAGTGTATTGACTTGTAAGAACTACCATTGTCAAGAGTTCTTATAAGAACTCAATCTCCTTTAGGTTTTTAAATAAGAACCTTAATAACCTTGATGTTTGGTGTGAAGTGACATTACTAGTTCTCAATTAATACTTAAATTAAATACATTTTTATAATAATAATTTTTGAAATAAGATAAAGCATGAGACCCAAAAAAAAAAAGTTCTTATAAAAACTCTCATTATATTAATTTATATGAGTTTTCATTTTGATAAAGTGGAAATAAAATAACAATAAAAAATGTAAAAGGAAAGTTTTTATAAAAACCTTCATCAAAGATGCTCTAAAATCACCCTAAATTATTCTTTGACTTGCACCTTATATCAAAAATTACTTGCACAAGTAGATTTCATAATCACGACACCTAACGCGTTTAAGTGACAATATGATATATATATATATATATATATATATATATATATATATATATATATATAGAGGGAAGTTATTTTGCAAACCATAAAAAACGTGCAAACCGTGCAAACTCATGGTTGCACATGTAAAATCAGTGAAATTGATTCATGGAGTTGTTTAATATGATGAAAATGTTTCATAAACATCAAATTTTGAGGAAATTGTTTCATATGTTGGTGTTTTTTATTCATATGAAACTTTTTTATCGTTTCTATGAAACTTTTTCATTTCTACGTAAATAAACACCTTCATATGAAAGAATTTCATCACAAAATTTAGTATATGAAACATTTTCATCATATTAAATGACTCTATAAAAGATTTTTCATTGATTTACGTGTGCAACCATGAGTTTGCACGGTTTGCACGTTTTTTATGGTTTGCAAAATAACTTCCCACTATATATATATAGAGGAAAGTTCAAATGTGAACCACTTTTTGGTTGTGAACGTGAGGACAACCGAGAGCGCGACACGTGGCGACTTTGAGTGTGGTCCCCTTCTTTAATTCAATGCCCTCCCATGAATCGCGCCTAGTCACCCGCCGTGGATCTGACGTGGCGCCTAGTCATCCGCCACATGTCATGCTTTGGGTTGTCCTCACGTTCACAACCAAAAAGTGGTTCACATTTGAACCCACCCCTATATAGATATATATATATAGAATTAGGTTCAAAAAGAACAAAACCAATTTGCAAGACATAACTACTATCCATACTTTATAACTTTATGGTGCAAGACAATATGATATATATATATGGTGCTTTATATAACTGTATCATAGTTAATACCTCTTAAATTTCAACACATAACTACTATCCATACTTTATACACATATAGTTTAAGGGTATAAAATGAAAAGTCATAATGTAATAAAATATAAAACAAATTAATTTATATTTTTTTAATATTTAATAATATGATTAAATCAAAAATATTCAATATTTGACTGATGTTGAAGGTATTTTCAACATGATTAATTATAATGGTATAATTTATTGATAAGAAAAACAAAAAGTTTAATACCATTTATTTCATATATATTATTTATGTTAATATGATAAGGGTGTAAAAAGGAAAAATGAAAAAGTGAGAGATAAAAAATAATTTAATTAAGTAATTGTAAGGATACAAGGTGTAAGTTATAAAATTGAAATTAATGAATAAGTGTGAAATTGATGGGAGTGTGTGTGATGAGTGGGAGTATGCATGCTTCAGAGAATTGTACGGCCTGCTATAATCTTAAAATTTCAAGAGTAACCGTTATATCTCTTTTACAATAGTAGTATAGATTATTGCTAAGTTAACAACAAAGTAAAAAGTTAAATAAAAAGTAGATCTAATTACATATTTGGTTCCTGACGTTTGTCATTTATTACGGATTTGGTCCCTAAAGTTCGTTTATTATGTAGATGGTCCTCTAGGTATGTATTATGTTTTGGATTTGGTCCCCGGGACTAACGTCTGTTTAGTTTCTTCGTTAAGATCATGGGGATTATGGTCTTTTTACCATTTCTTTTCTATTTTAACATTTTTTGTTAAATCACTTCATCATCTTCTTCCAGATCTGCACTCATAAGAACTAACAACAATACCACTCTACCCCTTCCACTCCTTCATCCTACCCACAACCACCGCCACCCCTACTGCCACTCCACCACCACCATCGCCACTTCTTCCTCCAAATCTGAAAGCTTCTTCATCTTCCTCAATCACAACCTCCTTTGAAAGCTTCTTCATTTCCGACGGCTAAATCCACCACCAAGCACAACCACCACCACCGGCGCTTCATGGCACACGCACCACCATCACCAGTAGGGCACAACACCACCTCCCCTCAGATCTATCTCTTCTTTCTATCTCTTTCTCAGATCTGGTTGTGAAATCGAACCCACAGACAAATGAACCTACATTCATCTGATTTATCTTTTGCACTTTGATCTGGATTTGGTTTCTTATTTAGGTTTTTGATTTAGGGTTTGTAAGAGTATGATGAAATTGTAAAAATTTGTAAAGTTGGTTTTTTGTTTCTTAATATAGGTTTGATTTAGATTATTAAATCTGTTTTTGAATTAGGTTTTTGGTTTTTCACCATCTTGAATCTAGGTATTCAAGATGTTCTTCATAACATTCATCAAATACATCACTATGTAATTATATAAATTTAAGGTTATCAATTTTTATAAAATTTTGAATGGATTTGGTGATATTCTTGGATGGATTTAATGATAAATTTTTGGATGGATTTTGTGATATTCTTGGATGGATTTGGTGATAAATTATTGGATGGATTTGGTGATAAATTTAGGGTTTGTAAGAGTATGATATTCTTGTTTAAGATGATGAACCTTCTTCATCCTTTATTTACTCTTAAAACTATTTTAAAATGTTAAAATAGTGAAAAGGGTATAACAGTCATTTTGCCAATTACTTAACGGAGATGACTGACGGTCATTATGCTCAAGGAGCAAATCTATATCGATTTGCATACCTGGAGGACCATCTACATAATAAACACACTTTAGGGACCAACTCTATAATAAATGACAAACGTCAGGGACCAAATTTGTAATTAGCTCTAAAAAGTATATTTATTAAAATATAAATAATAATTTATTTTTTTGAACGGCATAAATAATAAATTTTTAAGTTTTAATTTAATTGATAAGTTATTAAAAGAAAATAAATGTAAGGTAATAAAATAATATATTTGTTATATTAATATTATTTGATTTTGATTTAAATAAAAAGTTATTGTATATAAGATTGAGCATCTAAGAAATAAAAGAATTGAGTAAATTATGGATTTGGTCCTCGTGGTTTGGTGGTTTTTATGGATTTGGTCCCTAAACTTCACTAATTATGGATTTGGTCCTTGTGGTATGCGTTTTCTATTGGATTTGGTCCCTGGACCAAATGGCCATCCATTAAGTCTGTTAAATCCAAGGGCATAAGGGTCATTTCCTATTTTCTTTTACTTTAACAATTTTTTTAATTATTTTTTTAAACCAAGGACCGAAATTATATCTATTGGAAATTCTGGTTACTGTTCATCTTCCCCAAATTCTTTTTGGATCTGACCATGTAAACCTACACCCCACACCCACCTTTCTCCTTCAAAAACACACACACCACCACCACCACCATGACATTTTTTCGGCAAGCATACACACCACCACCACGACGTTTCTCCGTCGAGCACACCCACCACCACAACCACGACGTTTCTCCGGCGAGCACACACACACCACCACCACCCCACGTTTCTCCGGCGAGCATACACACACCACCACCACGTTTCTCCGGCGAGCACGCACACACCACCACCACCATATTAATCCGGCTAGAGGCAAACGATGCTCTGAAATCGTCTCCGGCAACCTGCACATTCCGAGGGGGTGGCAGATGGGGAGAGAAATCAGAAGAGAAAATGTATATATTAATGTATACATTTACGGTGGGTTTTTTTAATATGTTATGTGTGTGTTATGTGTGTGTTATGTGTGTTTCTCCAGTAGGTTTTTTTTATATGTTATGGGTGTGTGAGAGGTGTGTATATATACATGTATATATTTACATTAGTTGTAGGTGTGTGTATATATAGGTAAAAGAGAGGTGGGTTTTTATATGTTGTGTGTGTGTGAGGTGTGTATATAAATGTATATATTTATATTAGTTGCAGGTGTGTGTGTATATATATATATATATATATATATGAATGTGTAGGTGTGTACATATGGGTGTATTTGCTGGTTAAGAAAGAGAAGAAGATGAAAGAGAAGAGGGAAAGAGGTGGTGGGAGGTGGGTTAACGGTCAAAGCTGAGTCATAGGACATTTGTCAAAGTTTTAAGTGTGTTTTAAAAAAAACATGATGAAATGACAATGTTACCCTCCAAATCAACGGATCACTTTGACGGACGTCAAGTCTAAGGACCAAATTCAAAAGAATTTGCAAACCACAGGGACCAAATCCATAATTAATGAAGTTTAGGGACCAAATCCATAAAAACCATCAAACCACATGAACCAAATTCGTAATTTACTCAAAAGAATGAATAAATTATCATCAATCATCAATAATATAACCTAAACCGATCACGTGGTAGCTTCTAAGCCTGAGAACCCATCATTTCTTAGTTCTCAATTCAAATAATGTTTTTTCCTTAAATTTTTTTTGAGTAAATTACGGATTTGGTCCTTAAGGTATGACGAAAATTACGGATTTGGTCCTTTAACTTCAAAAATTACATCGATGGTCCTTAAGGTATGCATTTTATTATGGATTTGGTCATTCCATCAAACGTCCGTTCAATTCCTGCATTAAGTGTGAGGGTAAATTAGTCTTTTCAATTAATTTATTTATTGTCATTTTTCTTAAAACACAAGGACCAAAATTGAAAATTGAAACTCATCTTCTACAAATCAATCCCAGAACAACAAAACCAAACCCAAATCTCATTTTTATTTAGGGTTACTTTTTGAAACTCATCTCAGCCACCACCACCACCACACCTCCACGGCAACTGCCGTCTCCGGCACAGCAGCACTACCACCTCAACGGCAACCGCCGTCTCCGGCACAGCCACCACCACCACCTCCACGGCAACCGCCGTCTCCGGCACAACAACCACCACCGTCTCCGGCACAACAACCACCGTATCCTCCACGCAACCGCCGTCGCCAGTCGTAAACCTCCTTCACCGCCACCATCTAACGTGAACAGGGTCCAAAACGATTGCATCTCGTCGGTTGGGGTTCTGGGTTTGAAATCAGATTGCAGATTTTTGAGGCTAGAAGATTTTCTTTCAGATCTCTCTCTCTCTCTCTCTCTCTCTCTCTCTCCCCAGAGTTTGCTCAAGATTTATGGGTTCTTGGCTTCGTGTTCCCCTCAACGTTTTATGGGTTCTTGGTTCTTGAAATCAATTGTAGAGATGGTGTTCTTCTTGTCGTCCACGTTTTTGCATTGAAACACAGGTCTTGGGTTTGATGAGATGGGTTTGGGTTTTTTACCTTTTATTTTTCATGTGGATTTAGATTTGGGGTTTAAATAAATTTGGATTTTGGATTGGAATTGGGATTGGGTTTCCATTTAAATTTGATTGAAGATTTGATTTAGTCTTGATTTAAGGTTTCCATTTTAATTTGATTGAAGATTTGATTTAGGGTTTTCATATTAATTTAATGAAGATTTGATTTATGTGTTAATTTGTTTAAGTTCTTAGAGTTCTTCATCACTTCATAGTTCATATTGTAGAAGATGAAGAGTTAAGAGAAAGTAAAAAAAAAAATTGATTAAAATTGATAGGAAAAGTAAAAGGACAAAAATGCCCTTTCATTTAACGGAATTATGGACGGCCATTAAGCCAAGGGACCAAAACCATAATAAAATGCATACCTGGAGGACCTTTTATGTAATAAATGAAGTTTAAGGACCAAATCCGTAATTTTCGTCATACCTTAGGGACCAAATCCGTAATTTACTCTTTTTTTATGTTAAAGAAGTAGATTAAGGAGAAACCATTCTATCTTTTTTTTTTTATTAAAGACAATATAATTAAAATAAGCCAGTAAAATGCTAGAAATACTCCTAAAGTTACACCAAAAAAATGCCTAACACAAAGTACGAAACCGACAACCCTAACCAAAAACTCGCAAGCCACTTAAAGGCAGTCATCCAGTGAACTTGAAAAGGATCGACCTCGACCATAACACCGAAAACAAAATCCCCAAAACGACGAACAAAGTAACATTGGCCACATCGTCATCAAACTACCCGAATCTCCGGAAACCAAAATGGGCGACGAGCAAATCATCCCAAACCACCTAAACCAATATGGGCCACGGCTACATCCACTTTGAATCAGACTCGGACTACTTCAAGTCTCCACAAAACTCGATCTGAGCCACAAGACTAGTCTCCACGAAACATGATCCGAACCACAAAACTCCAACAACCCAACACTGTGAGCCTCGACACCCATAAAACCAACTACCCTCCACTGAACCCCAAACCAAAATCATGATACTATCATCAATGAACCAGCAGTCGACGACAAGCCGTACTCCTTGACCAACCACACTCCAAAACGAAAAACCTCAAAGAACTGTGGTGTGAAACCTTAAACCACAATTTCTGTAACCGCAACAACTCGACACAACTTGAAAACCAAATGCACAACAAAAGAAAGATGGAGGTGAAAATAGAGGTCCTCCAAAGCACCAACAAGCACCGACGATCGAAGAAGGAAGTGACGACAAGAAAAATGAAATCCCCGAAATGAACCCACTTTGAATCAGACCTGAACCGCTTCAATTGTCCACACAACTCGATCCGAACCAAAAGACTAGTCTCCACAAAACTCCATCTGAACCACTAGACTCCAACGACCCACCCAACACCGTGAACCTCAACACCGCAAACCAACAACCCTCCTTCAAACCTCCAGCCAAAATCATGATACCATCACCAAGAACCCGAGCGTCGAATCAAAACTAAACCGATAGCCAAAGAAAGAGGTGGCAGCAGTTGTATTTTGTTGGTTCAAAATGATTATTATGGTTTGTAAAAATATCGAAATTTTGTCTCCAAATTAGTAGTCTCTCATATCATATCATATAAAATCTAGAGTAAATTATGGATTTGGTCCCTGTGGTTTGGGAGTTTTTATGGATTTGGACCCTAAACTTTAATAATTACAGATTTGGTCCCTGTGGTTTGCAAATTCTAATGGTTTTGGTCCTTGTGGTTTGCAAATTCTATTGGATTTGGTCCTTATGGTTTGAAAATTCTATTGGTTTTGGTCCCTGCCTATTTGCACTACCAGGGACCAAATCCAAAAGAATTTGCAAACCACAGGGACCAAATCCGTAATTACTAAAGTTTAGGGACCAAATCCATAAAAACCCCTAAACCACAGGGACCAAATCCGTAATTTACTCTAAAATCTAAGAACTTTTCAATTGCTTTTCATTTAAATCAAAATCTAACACTTTATTTTATTTTAATAACTATCATTGAATTAAAGTTTAGAGTTTATCCTTTTATTTATTGTTTTAACATATTTTTTTTTGAATGAATCTATTTATTTTTTACTTAATTTTGTAGTTCTCTTTGTAATTTAGTAATGCTTATAAATCAAAAATTTTATTAAATATGTTTATTTATTTTAATCTGTTACTTTTTTATACTTTAACTAATAATGTTTATAAATCAAAACTTATTAAACAAATTTACATTTTTATTTAATCTTTTAATTTTTTTCAATAACCTAGTAATATTAATAAATCAAAACTTTTTTTAAGTGAATCTATTTTTAGTTAGATAACAATGCTTATGAATCAAAACATATATTAAAATTTATTTTTAATTTTTCAACTATGTTTAATGTTCATCCATATTTCATGTTTTATATGAATCCATTTCTTATTATCATCGATTATAACCAAAAAGTTTTTATGATAACACAAATATCTAAAGTTATTTAAAGTTAATTCTACGACAAAATTTGGAGTCTGCTACTGTAACCGTAACTCGACATGGGTTAAAAAAATCAAAGGCAACAAAATTGAAAATTGTATTTCTATTTATTATGAAATTTTCATTAAGAAAGTACTTTAGCAACAAACCTCAAAACTTTTACACTGGATTGTCAATAACGTTTTTGAATTTCACAAATTCGATTTTGTTGGTTTCTTTAATTATTTCCAAGTTCAACTAAGTTTTATTCCTATTGTTAACTTATAGACAAGTTTAAATAAAATACATTCATAAGCTAATTTTTTTTGTCTACATATCCTATAAGACACAATTTATTATAAGGCTTATTTATTTTAGTTGTCTTATAAAATCAATTTTGTTCAAGTAAAAGTTTATAAACATTAGCTCTTTTTTTAGAAAGGTAGACACTTTTAATAATACAAAGCCAAGCCAATATAGACACAAAACAAAACGTCCCAACCATAGGAGAAAAGCGAAAAGAAGCAGCAGTTAATAGAAAGAAAATACAAAGCGACCGAAACAGAAACGCCGCCGCCGTAGCCTGGCGGTTATGAGGAGTAACCCATTAGCCGACAGGCGTTTGCAGCAGGTTCCCTATCCTCTGCCTCGATTCGCACCTTTGTTCGAGACAACATTCAGGTTTTCGAGCCACAATTCCCACGAGACACTCCAGTTTTTAGCCCTCTTCGAAATACACTCGTAAGTGCACCTTTGATAGTCCACCATTTTATCGATCAGTTTGCCGGGGGTCGTCGAGAACACCAAAGTGTTCCGATTAAGCCAAATGAAGTACAAAAAACACCATTTTCCCGATGTCCAAGTCTCATCCTTTCCTTCCAGGATCGTGTTTGTGTTATCCGCTTGTAATAACTCGCTAACCGAGTTTATACCATCTAAAGACTTATTCCACCAAGTACTTACAAGATTCCAAAGAGTTTTAACTTTCGAATATGTTACTAAAGCGTGATCGGCCGTTTCAAAATTCAGATCAGGTTCAGGTTAAATGGGTCGTGTTACTTTCAGGTCGGCCATTTTCGTGTTACTTTCGTGTCGACCCATTTTTGACCGAAATCCATTTCGTGTCAGGTTCGGTTCGTGTCGCTTCCATTCGTGTTCGGTTCGGGTCGTGTTTCGTGTCGACCCATTTTACTACCGAGAAAAAAACTGTGTCAAGTTTTCTTGCGGGAGGGGGGTATTCGGGTCGGGTTTCGGTTTGACCGGTTGACCCATTTCAAGAAAAAAATGCATACATATTTAGACTTTAAAACTGGAAAGCACATAAATATTTTAAGCTAACAAATCCAAAAATTTAATTCGCACTTTTTTTCTTTCAAATTGAAAACGAAAATAAAACAAAATTTTCAAATTCCCACCACTTTATTAAGGCTATGTTTGGCAAGCGTAGCTTTTAAGCTAGCTGGTAGCTGATAAGCTATCTGTTGATTGATAAACTTTCTACTAGCTGATAAGCTAGCTTATGAACAAATTATGTTTGGTAAAAACTAGCTTATGAGTATGTAAAATGACCAAAAAGGGTATCTTTGAATTAATAATTAATATTAATAGGGTATAATTAGAAAAAAACTACAATAAGCTCCTCATAAACTACTCAAAGTAGCGTTTCAAAAAGTTAGCTTTTAGTACATGTTTGGATGGACTAGCTTATAAGCTAGCTTATTTTTACCAAACACAGCCTAATACTTAAAAATATATTTTGATTCAATTCCCATTTTTTTTTCTTTCAAATTGAAAATGAAAACAAAACAAAAATTTCAAATTTCCACCACTTTATTAATACTTAAAAAATATATTTGGATTCAATTCCCATTTTTTTTTCTTTCAAACTGAAAACGAAAAAAAAAAAATTTAGAAATTCCCACCACTTTATTAATAATTAAAAATATAAATTTAGTAGGTTAATTTAGAAATTTAAAAATTTGATGTAATATTTATTTTAGTAGTTAGATAAATATTTATTTAATAATTCGGGTTAATCGGGTCATTTTCAGGTAATCAGGTTTTACCTGAACCCGACCCATTTTTTTCGTGTCATGTTCGTGTCGACCCATTTTATATCCATTTTAATTTCGAATCGGGTTCGTGTCGACCCGTTTCGTGTTCGGTTCAGGTCGGGTTTCGGGTTCGTGTCTCAGATTGCCAGCCCTATCCCAGCCACTTCTTGGGCACAACACGGAATTTAAGTCTATACCTCTCTTGTCCAAGTTTGACCGGCAAGGAAGTTTACCAAATAAAGATTGGGACTTTTTTGGGAATATTTTGGACCAAATAAAAATTGGGACTCTTTAATAAAAGTTGGGAATCTTTAATGATATTATGTAATTTGAAATTAACTATTGACTTTGTGTAATGTATGTTAGATTATGACAACTTTTAGTCTTTGTATATTTAAGAATATTAACTTTTCCTTGGTTACATTTAATTTGGCATCAATATATTATTGACTTTGTGTAATGTACATTATTAGATTATCTCGCTTTTAGTCTACATATATTTAAGAGTAAATTATGGATTTGGTTCTTGTGGTTTTCAATTTATTATGACTAAGGTCCTTAAACTCAAAAAATTATGAATTGGATCCTGTGGTATTCAATTTTACACTACCAAGGACCATCAATTAGCCTCAATTAACTCAAGGGCAAAATTGTCTTTTTCATATTTGAACATTAAATTGTTGTTATCTTTTTCCTTATTCTGTTTTTTGCCTTTTCTTCACAAGAACCAAATACGTCATCTACTCTCAATAAATATATACATATATATATTTAAATATAAATATATATATATATATAGGTGAAGGTTAATTTGCAACCCATGTAAATCTAACAATCCATGCAACCCACATCTTAACCGTTGGATTAATGAAAAAACGGTTATTTTGTTTTTATTTTTTTGTTTTTTTTAATTGAAAATATTAAGCCCACTCCATTGTAACCGTCGATCAAGAATTCAACGGTTAAGATGTGGGTTGCATAGGTTGTTAGATTTACATGGGTTGCAAATTAAACAACCCCTATATATATATATACTATCACCATTATCATGGTGATATATAAAATCAAGTTTGTTATTATGATATTACGGTAATATATTACCTTTTCTTCACATGGACCAAGTAGTGTATAATATCAAGTTTGTTATTATGATATTACGGTAATATATAAATATATATTACCTTTTTTTTATTACATTGTTACGAGTATGTGTGCACGGCATGTTGCACCACCATAACAATTTCTGTTTTTTTAATCAAGAAATATGTTAAAGTATAATATAAGAAACATAATCTGTTAATTAAATAATAAAATAAAATAAAAATAAAATAATTACTATACATGAAAATGTTTTAGCAATTAATAATTTATTTTTCTTGATTATATTTTTAATTTTATTAATTGTATTGTTCTTTTTTGTTCAAATTACTAGTATATGTTGTTCATGGATAGCTAATCCATTATCAGTTTAATAGTCATCGTAATATCAACTTTGTTGGTTAAGAGGTTATAAATGAAAAAAAAGTATTCAAATATTATCATAATAACAAACTTGATTTTATACACTACTTTTATTTTTTTTATTAAACAAAATAATGTGTTGATGAGAGATTTTTCTGGGTTAATTTAAAAAAAGGAATATACTCCCACCATTCTTTTATTTTAGAGAAAAAAGAACAAATATAAAAGAAGAATAGGCAACCTCAAATGAGATACATGTCTTTCCAAAACATAGTTTAAAATGAACAATTCCTTAGAAATACACCCGTTAACATCTTTATTTTTTAAATTTAATCATCATGTAAATCGTTTTCTGTATCACTAATTGAAACCAACAATTTTAAAATTTTAAAATGTTTTAACCCAAATTGTTTATCAATCCCGAGTCATTATTAATATTCTATGCTGAGTATGCACAAAAATAAAAATAGAACAAACCCACTTTATGATTAAACTTCGTTGCCTAGTCTTTAGGTTACGATTTTCAGGCCCGTGTATTGGGGTGTTCTATAGGTGTCGTCGCACAGGGCCTCCGATCGTTGGGGGCCTCGGAATAATTTTTACCATTTTTTATATTACTATAATAATATATAAGTAGACAAAACTAATTTAAAAACAAAAGAGCCTCTTGGAGTAGTTGGTTATCACTCCTTGTTACTTTCCAAGTGACTCGCTTTCAAATCTTGGGCCCCTCAAAGAGTTTACGATTTTTTACGCATCTTTCATTAATTTTAACAATTTTCAAGTAAATCATATATTATTTTTAGGGTTAATGACTTATTAGGGTAATAAACTATTCGTTTTGTACAAAAAATACCATTGAATGTTTTTTTGTACTTGATATACCATTGAACTATTATTTTTTGTACACATTATACCATCGCAACCGGGAATAGCCGGTTTTGACGTGGATTTGTACACATTATACCATTGAACTATTTTTTTTGTACACATTATACCATTGAACTTTTTTTTTGTACACATTATACCATTAACCTTTGATATGTTTACAAAAAATGTGGCAATGACTTTTTCAAGACACCACCACTACCACAACCACTACCACCACCTCCCTCCTCCTCCTCCACCACTCTCCAGTTCTCCTTCGCATACTAAAATTCATTTCTCCACCGGAGTTCCTTAACGACGAAGACATACTCATGGACTTCTTGCCGAAAAAGGAAAAACCCACCACCAACAACAGCAAGGGCTCTTCCACTGGGTTTTACGGGTTCGGGTCGCATCTGAGTTCTCCGGTAGAGTTCGTCGTGGGTTCCACCGAGATAGAAAGCGACGTAGAGGATTACCTCACCGGGTTGACCCGAAAGCTCTGTAACAGCACTCTTTCAAGACGATTTATGGAAATCATATTTCAATTTCAAGGCATGCATAAAACATATGTTTAAGGAATTGTCACTTTTTTTTTGTATGCATATCAAAGGTTAATGGTATAATTTGTACAAAAAAATGAGTTCAATGGTATAATGTGTACAAAATAAATAGTTCAATGGTATAATATGTACAAATCGACGTCAAAACCGGCTATTCCCGGTTGCGATGGTATAATGTGTACAAAAAAAAATAGTTCAATGGTATATCGAGTACAAAAAAACATTCAATGGTATTTTTTGTACAAAACGAATAGTTTCTTACCCTAATAAGTCATTAACCCTTATTTTTATTATGACATTTTTCATTTTTTACAATTTTTTATTAGTTACGACAATTTTCTTTATTTTTGTAACTAACTATTATGTATATTTTTTTTTTTGAAAGGAAGATCCTGGCAATTTTATAAAAATAAAAATAAAAGTACTAATACAAAAAGCAGACTAAGTACCCTACAACCAAGGGACACAAAGCCGCACACCAAAAGCATCAAAAGATACTAACAAAAGAAAAAAACCCGATCCCAAGAAACTAAAGAAAGACAACACTAAATCTCTCTCTAACGGAACATCACTGCATGTCCTGCTCCATCTTTGTAGACACCTGCCTGTCAGACCATGAAACTTTCTTTGGTCTAGTGTCCATGAGAGTATCATGGTCAGATAAAACATCATCATCGGACGTAACGTCATCATCATCATCCCCAACATCAATCCTGTCCGGGAGTGTAAAACCACGAAGTTTGCCATCAGGCTCCTTCCCGAAAACTCTTTCCCACCTATCAATGAAGTAGTCCAGTTTCTGACGAGACCAAGAATTAATGATTACCGGCTCAAGTCCCACCCCTCGTTTTTCAACATAGCAGTCTACTTCCTTTTTATCCGCAGTCCACTTAGGATGTTCTTCCAAAACAGTAAACTGATTGGAAACTTTAACTGGCATAGGAATCCTTTCAGTCTTAAAAATAGGAGCCTTAGGAGAAGGGATATCATTATTAAGCTTTGTCTTTCCTTTATCAAGCGGGTCAGTGGTAGGTAAAATAACTTTAGGCACGTACCTTTGGTTGATTTTGATGCCAGCAACCTTAGGCCCCACTTTCAAAGGATCAACTGTCGGCTTGGGTTTCTTTTTCCTCTTAGGGAAATTGAACCCATCAACCTTAGGTGTAGAGGATTCACCAACAACATGGTTTACCTTTTTCACCTCATCAGTTGTTCGAGGCCTTATGACACACCCCTCAAAATCATGACCGAACACTTTGCAGTGGCTACATCTCTTAGGTTTCCAAAGAAACTCAGTTTTGAATTTCCTTAGTTTACCCAAGATAATCGCATCAATATACGAAGGTAACTCATAATCAGCCGAAACATTAACCAAAACTCTGGCAAAATTAGCTCTACCAGACTTGGTTTCACACATTTCATCCGTGTAACGATCCACGGACACAGGTTCCCCAACGACACTAGCAATCCGACTAATAATCTCATAATCCCAAACATCCAAAGGTAAGCCATAAATATTAACCCATAGAGGGACTGTTTGCAGATCAGGCTTATCAAAACAAAGACCCGGTTGCCATCTCTGAATAAAGATAGGCATGCCATTAAATAACCACGGACCATTTTCAAAAACAAAGTTTAATCCTTGATCAGAATTAAATTTGAAAAAGAAATATCCTTGGTCATTTAGAATAACATCAGTAAGGCCATACTTTTTCCACATTCGTCTAGCATGATACTGAACAAAAGGAAAAGCAGGCCTTTTACCAATAAAGTAGCCAGCAAGAGTAAGAACCCACTCATTGGCTTGCTTTTGGACCAAATCATCAGGAATAATCGCACGCCTAGTGCCAAGCTCAGTTACTACCGGAGGATAATACGCGAGTTTACCTTTACCGCACATTAGGTTAGCACTTTTCTTCAGAAGGTCAGCAAAAGATACGGGCTTATGAGCAACATCCGTCTCATCAGCATGCAAATAAACCTTACCCTCAGAATCCACAAAGCTACCAGCATTTGGTTCTTTTCCATCCGACAGATTATGTTCATTATCCGCATCAGCCGTTGACAGCATCGATGATTGTTGATGAAATCCCTGAGTACCTGAAACATCCCTCAGCAACTGCTGAAAAGGACCCACATCATCACCAATCACTCCCGTAGTCCCCGTCGGTGAGATCGACGGCCGAGCTACGGTGATGGTAGTAGCCATAGTTGGTGAAGACAACCCGGCCGTAGCCGGAGACGTTCGCGACGTAAACCAGCCGGAGGGGGCGGCAGAAGCCTCAGCCGCAGCCACCAAAGGGGGCGACGACACCGCAGGGGAGGCGGTGGTCACCGGCGATGAGGCTGGAGCAGCGGACAGCGGCGGCGAGGGAGGATCCAGCGATAGGGCAGCAGCGATGGTGTTTGTTTGGGGCACCAACGTGCAGCCCTCAGCAAGGCGGTCATCAAGAGTGCCACCACACGCCGGTACGGCGGCTGTGGTGGCCGGCAGCGTAGCGGGAAGGGACGACGATTTCGTGCCCTTGATTGCGTTGATCTTTCGCGCACGGTTGCGTGTAACCGGAGGGTCGGGCGGATGATCCGCCACCATAGGAAGAAAGAGAAGGTCAAGGCGACCCTCCCCACCAAATCCGGCGACGATCCAACGGCGGCGGCCGGAGAACCCAGAACGGCGGAAGAAACCCTAGGCGGAAAGAAACCCTAGTTGATGAACATTATGTATATTTTGTTAATCATTTTTTCTAAATCTATTTACAATCGACTACAGATAGATTAAATGTTTTATGTTTGATTATGATTGAAAATAATTTCCTCATAGATCTTGATTCATGAGTTTACAATATAAATATTATTTTTATTTTTATTTGAATCTTGTTTATAGTTATCTTACACTTCAAAGAACATTCTAACTAAAAATGATTTATTTTTAATGTAATAAAAAAATAATAAATAAAATTACTGAAAAATATATAAAATCACATTTAGATTTTTTTTCTTGATAACTGTGGGTTTTCGGGCCAACTTACGTGTACCAATTAATTCCCAGGGTGGCCACGAATGACCTAGAGGTGAATCTCCATGACCATAAGGGTTTTGACAACGCATGGAGTGGATGAGATTTTCCACTACATCTCCCGAAGCTTTACCGAGACGTCATAACCCAATTGGTTCACATTTAGAATTTGACACAAGGCCTCCAATATGTCAGGAACGGCCCTGTCGATTGTTAACTGTTGCAATGAAATAGAAGTTCAAAACAAGAGCCTTGTTTCTTCCTTTAAGAAAATCTTAGGTAATGGCTCTTAAGCGTCATTTTGGAAAGATAGCTAGGGTGGTGGGGCAAGGTACAAGGCAGAAGGACTTATGTCGTAGGCTTTATGCTTTGGAGAACAATAAACACGTCGGGGATAGAAAATGGATTTTTCCGTTAAGCACTTGTCTTTGTTGCTCCATAAATCTTCGACTTCTGATAAAGGTGCAAATAGTCGAAGTTTTTGGTGCAAGTTATTACCGGAAAAAAGTTAACATATTTCTATGGCGCTTCGTGAAAAAGGCTATCCCAACTAGATGAAATTTCTGTAAAAAAGAAATCATGATTCATTCTTTAGGTTGTGTTTTTTGCGGCACAAAAGTTGAAACAATGGGTCATTGTTTTTTCACTTGCCCCTCCCTAAGTGACCTTTGGAGAAAAATTTGGGCTTGGCGGGGTTTGAAGTCTCCTCGGTTAACTTCGGTGCACTTCTTTATAAGTTAGGTGCATCCGATGGGATATCAAAGCAGAATAAGTCGCTATCCTTTGGCAGATTTGGAAATGGCGAAATGACATCCTCTTTTGCCAATGCTGATACGATAAGATGGAAGAAATTTGTAGACCATTTTTCCTTAATTCAGAATCTTACTAAAGTTTGGATTGGAAACAGGAGTAAAAAGGCGTGTCCAAATTATCAATTATCACCAAATTAAGTATTTCAACAAAAACAACTCCTTGCTTTTGCGTCTTTTTAAAGTAATGAGAAGAAACCAAATGAGTTTTTTCCCTCTGCTCTTCGTTTGGTTAAGTACAAGGATACATATAGAAACAACACATATTTTAGAAAATCAAAAACCATCAAATATTTTTGGAAGAGGTATCTCAGACAACATTGGGCCCAGACTAATCCTCGGCAATTTTTGGATCGAAGCCCGACTGCTAAAGCATGCAGCCCGGGGTCGAAGCCCCCGTACCTCCAGAATGCGTCCCCCAGGGCTCGAACTTGGGTTCACCACTATGTAGTGCCCAAGCCTTACCACTAGGCTACCACTCATTTGGTTAAAAAAAAAAACCATCAAATATTGTCATAAATAACATTGATCATGAATATTCTATTATGTTATTCATCATGGATTTCGATAAAAGTGGTTCCTATACCCCTGAATATTTAAAATTCTTAAATGATCATATATACATACATATACAAGGGCAGGTTCAAATGTGAAATCAATTTTGGTTGTGAACATACAGACGAATCTCAGCCACACATCTTCGATTACAGTGGACGCGATCACGGACGATTGACGCGATTCATGGGAGGGTGAAGATTATTAAAGGAGGGGATTCCGTCAAAGCCGTCTATATTGACCGGATGAGTAGCTGAGATTCGTCCTCATGCTCAGAACCAAAATTGAGTTCACATTTGAACTTTCCAACTTTCCAGAAAGTTCAAATGTGAACTCAATTTTGATTGTGAACATGAGGACCACTAAAATCGCGCCACGTGGCACGTTCCTTCTTTTTCCCCCTTTTTCCGCCTATGTGGGTTCCCCCCCCCCCCCCCCCCAAAATATTTTAGGAATTAGTTCAAATTTATTAAATTTGGAAGTTAATTTTAGCCGTTGATTAAAATGATCAACGGTGATTACTAGTTAACATAGTTAACACAAATTGCATGGTTAACAAATGAACCCAACCTTGTATAAGTATTTTTATTATTGTATGTATGTATATATATAGATAAAAGTTTGGTTGCAAACTCAAATTTCATTGTGAACGTGAGGACAACATAGAGACCGCCACGTGAATTATTTAGTCTGAATAACCATATATTATTCAGACCGAATAATACAACATTCAGTATTGTATTATTCAATTTTAAAATGCTTTTTGCCGTTAAAAAAAAATTATTTAGTTTGAATACTACATGATTAGTCAGACTGAAATGCCACTTGACGCACTCTCGCTTGTCCTTGCATTCACAATGAAAGATAAGTTCTCGTTTAAACCTGATATATATACTGTATGTACGTATTCATGTGTAAAAGTTTCTACTTAATTGGTTAATTTGCGAAGGATAAATTTGGCTACAATTCTTCAACGTAGATGCATGATGCATGTCGGTAGCCAGCTCTTCGATATATATCACCCTAAAGCTGCATGACGAAACCCTAGCTAATGAATTAATTAAGAAAAAGAAAAAAAGAAATAGTCAACTAAGTAAAGAGAAAAGTAGGTTGATAAATTATTTAGTCAACGCCCTCAGGGGTTGGCTCGATTTCACTTATTTTTCTAACATGGTGGCTGCCAACTTCTTCTCTTCGCATATGAATTGGTCGGAAATTGTGTGTTTTTCCAATTCTATCTTTTAGTATACGTTGAACTATTCCTGTGTGCCCGTCCATTTTGACATTAACAAAACGTTAATTATAGATTTATACAGAAGAAACAGAGGAAAGTAACCACTTTTTCATTGTGAACATGAGGACGAATCTCAACGACTCATCTGGTTAATAAAGGCGGCTTTGACCGGTCCCCACTTTAATAATCTCTATCCTCCTATGAATCGCGTCAATCCCCATGATCGTGTCCACCGTAACTGCGAGATGAGTGGCTCAGATTGCTCCTCACTTTTTCTTAAATTGACATGCTTCTTTGAACATTCGTACAACCTTACTCAAGGAAAAACAATCCTATATATATATATATATATAGAGAGAGAGAAGGGGGGGGGGGGGGGGGAAGAAAATATACGGAAGAGAGAGTTAAACGAAACTAAAATTGAAATAAAAAAAATACTAATATTAGGTTTAAATGAGAAGTGCTAAGAAAATGAAAAGTAGAGAAGTGATCTCTACCACTTTTTGGTTGTGAACGTGAGGACAGCCGAGGCGCGACACTGGAGGAGACTAGTCAATAAGGCGCTTTGAGGTGGTCCCCTCCCGCCCCCCCTTTAATTCATGCCCTTCCATGAATCGCGCAAGTCATCGCCGTGACCTGACGAAACTAAATTGAAATAAAAAAATACTAATATAGGTTTAATGAGAAGTGCTAGAAAATGAATTAGAGAAGTGATCTACCACTTTGGTTGTGAACGTGAGACAGCCGAGGCACGACACGTGGAGGAGACTAGTCAATAAGGCGGCTTTGAGGGGGGGGGGGGACCACACCCTTTATTCAATGCCTTCATGAATCGCGCCTAGTCCATCCGCCGTGAACTGACGTGACGCCTAGTCATCCGCCAGATCGCGCTCTCGGCTCTCCTATGTTCACAACCAAAGTGTTTTACTTTGAACCCACTCTTATATATAATAATATATAGGGTGGTTCATTGCAACCCTTTTCTTGTGACGTGAGGACAAACGAGAGCGCGCCACGTGTCACTCTGAATTTCGCGACTTAGTGTTATCGACTGAATAACGCTATATTCAGACTGATTTAGCGTTATTCAGTCTGAATAACACTAAGTCGCCGAAATTCAGAGTTGAACACGTGCGTACTTGTAACCAAAAAGCCCGCACTAGTGTTATTCAGTCTGAATAACACTATTATTCAGTGTTATTAAGACTGAATAACACTAGGTCGCGGGAAAAGTCGCGCGTCTCATAAAATTTGTTGCCACGTGTCGCGCTCTGGGTTGTCCTCACGTTCACAATGAAAAAGTGGTTTGTATTTGAACTTTCACCTATATATATATATATATATCATATATACGTTTTTTTTTAAGTTGTGGGTTAAATCACATTTAACATAGGCGTTTTTTTGTGTGATATTTATTTTTGATATGTTCAATCTAAAAATAGAAGATTTTTGTAAATATCAACGATATTATGCACAAGATTATTCGAAAGTGCTTGTTATGATATTTAATGATGTTAAATTCAAATGTTGACTTTTTTTAAATAACTCAGTTCTATTTATCTTGAAGTGGAAAAAGTAAAACCAACATTTTGTCGTGATTAGTAGACATTTGATCCAAGATGCAACTTGTATTTGCATTCATAAATAGACTGTTTGATTTACTAAATTTTCTTTTATTTCTTCAACTCCTATTTCATATTGTTTTGTAGTGCAATTTTAGTGGTTCTCAGGATTCATAATAAAAGATAAGTTCACAATTTTAGTGTCAAAGTCGGCTTTATTGACCGGATGAGTGGTGGAGATCACTTCTCTACTTCTCATTTTTTTAGCACTTCTGATTTGAACATAATACTAAAAAACATGCAAACTGTGCAAACTCATGGTTGCATAGATTAAATCAGTGAAATTGATTCATGTGGTTATTTAATATGATTAAAATGTTTCATATACCAAATTTTTTGATGAAATTGTTTCATATGTTGGTGTATTTATTCATATGAAACTTTTTCATTTCTACGTAAATAAACATCTTCATATGAAACAATTTCATCAAAAAAATTAGTATATGAAACATTTTCATCATATTAAACGACTCCACAAAAGATTTTTCATTAATTTACGTGTGTAACCATGAGTTTGCACGGTTTGCACATTTTTTATGGTTTGCAAATGAACTTCCTATATATTAATTATATATATATAAAAGCAAATAACTCAATATGACAGTTTCTTTTGTTCAACATTTCATTTTACACAATTTAACTTTGTACCCTCATATTTAGTTACTAGTATTAAATCTTATTTTAGTTCTTTACTTTTTCATTTCTATTTAAACCCATTATCATATAATCTAAATAATCATATTTTATCAATAAAATTTATATTAAAATTACGTTTTTTTAACAAATTATATTAGCATAATGTCTCGTCAATACCTTCGAATAAAGCCCTGATAGATCTGATTATCAATCCACCATGATTAAAAAGCTTCAATTTCAATCACAAATCTCACTTTTATTTAATATGACAATATGAACACATACACACTCTTGACTTTCTCTCTCCTCTATCAATCACTAGATCTGACAATACGTATCCTCTCTCAATGTTCTCACAATATTATGAAATCTAACTAACACTAAAGCTTTTATACCCTAGGGTATTTACACTTAGCTCCTCAACTTTACAACAATACAAATATAAACCAAACTTGAATACAACTATATTTTTAACCCTAACAAGCCCAATATTGAATATTTTTTATTCAATTATATTATATTATATTATATAAAGATATAATTTTATTTCAATTTTCGAGATTGACTATTCAATAACTATTAGAAGTTAATTGATAGAACACACATGATTAAATTGATGTTTAGAATGATGTATATAAAAATCGGCAATTGATACTATTCGCGCTGCAACGCGCGCGGTACGTTTCTAGTGTATATATATATATATATATATATGTATAGTGCCAGGTTTAAATATGAACTCATCTTTAATTGTGAACGTAAGATTCAGTCTGAATAAAGCTTGTGTTTAGAGTGTATGATATTCATACTGAATAAAAGCTTAGACGTTGATTCAGATTGTTACGTGACGCGATTTTAGTGGTCTCACATTCACAACCGAAATTGAGTTCATATTTAAACTTTCCTCTCTCTTTATATATACAAAATCAAGTCTTCGTCATTGGCTTTTTTTTTATATTGGCACTAATATTAACATTTACTTGGGTCTAACTCTAAACCTTATAGATAATGCATGTCTATATATTACGCAAGTCTATTTGCAAATTTGATGTGGACTTATTCATTTTCAAAATAATTTATGATAAGGCATCATACTTTTGGTGTATCACTTTTTTTATCATTTATTAGTCCACTATAACCAACATAGAGATGAGGCTATAGAACATCAAAAGCTTTGAACATTAAAACTTAACCTAATGTAGGTCCATTTATACATGTCTATTCAAAATAATTTAGAGTAAATTACGATTTTCGTCCCTGTGGCTTGGTGTTTATAACGATTTTCGTCCCTGTGATTTAAAAATTGTTTTTTTCATCCTCATGGTTTTTATTTACTTCTATTTTCGTCCCTAAAACTAACACTGTTAAAACTAACCTTTTCAATTAAGGGTAATTCAGTCTTTTTAGTATTCTTTATATTTTATTTACTATCTTGTACAAGATTATTAAAATTTATTAGAAAAAAAAAGCTAATAAACTTCCCCTCCCCACACGTGACTATCTCCACCTCCACACACACACACACCCCATATGGCTCCTTCCATCCCCACAACCATGTGTATGCAAGTAATCCTCATCTTCATCTTCAAATGAAGCATAAACCCAATAAGCACCTTCAAATGAAGACTAATTCTTTCTTTTTGGGGGTTTTTGTTTATTTACTCTAAAATTCTTAATTCAAATAGTGAAACCATGTGACTTTTACAATAAAAGAAAAAACATCGATAGAACTTTGGTTTTTGTTTATTTACTCTTGAGGGCGAGATTTGGAAGGTTTAGCTGATGGAAAAATGTTTCCACTCTTCGCAAGAATCTGAAGCATCTCCTTTAAATCTGGAAGCAAAACCCAAGATAACTAAAATACACAGACCTTAACCACCATTTGTAAAGATTTAATTGTTGCGAGATGGATAACATTGATTTTGGAGTTGGGGAGATGTAGGTTTACCAGAGATGGGTTAAAGGAAGGGGGAGGAGGATGTGTGTTTGGGGGGGGGGGGGGGGAGGTCAGGTGGTATATGATGTGGGGAAGGAGTGGATTTGATAAAAGGATAGAAAACGAAAGTATGAAAAAAAAGACAAGATTACCTTAATTTAATATACTTTTTCTAACAGTGTTGTCTCAAGGACAGAAATAGAAGCATAGAAAACCACAGGGACGAAAAGGCAATTTTTTAAACCACAGAGACAAAATTGTTATATAAACATCAAACCACATGGACGAAAATCGTAGTTTACTCAATAATTTTATGAACATGCATCTTACTTTTGGTATGTCTAGTTTTGATCATTTATTAATATTATAGGGTTAATTTCACATTTAATCTTATTAAAATATTAAAATATCATTTTATCCAATCTAATTTTAATATCATTATGTATTAAAAAGTCTAAACCTATCAAAAAATACATTTACTCTAATAACGACTTTTGTCAAATTTATCATTTTAAATCAAAGAGTAAATTATGATTTTCGTCCCTGTGGCTTGGTGTTTATAACGATTTTCGTCCCTGCGGTTTAAAAATTGTTTTTTTCATCCTCATGGTTTTTATTTACTTCTATTTTCGTCCCTAAAACTAACACTGTTAAAACTAACCTTTTCAATTAAGGGTAATTTAGTCTTTTTAGTATTCTTTATATTTTATTTACTATCTTGTACAAGATTATTAAAATTTATTAGAAAAAAAAAGCTAATAAACTTCCCCTCCCCCACACGTGACTATCTCCACCTACACACACACTACACCCCATATGGCTCCTTCCATCCCCACAACCATGTGTATGCAAGTAATCCTCATCTTCATCTTCAAATGAAGCATAAACCCAACTAATTCTTTCTTTTTGGGGGTTTTTGTTTATTTACTCTAAAATTCTTAATTCAAATAGTGAAACCATGTGACTTTTACAATAAAAGAAAAAACATCGATAGAACTTTGGTTTTTGTTTATTTACTCTTGAGGGCGAGATTTGGAAGGTTTAGCTGATGGAAAAATGTTTCCACTCTTCGCAAGAATCTGAAGCATCTCCTTTAAATCTGGAAGCAAAACCCAAGGTAACTAAAATACACAGACCTTAACCACCATTTGTAAAGATTTAATTGTTGCGAGATGGATACATTGATTTTGGAGTTGGGGAGATGTAGATTTACCAGAGATGGGTTAAAGGAAGGGGAGGAGGATGTGTGTTTGGGGGGGGGGGGGGAGGTCAGGTGGTATATGATGTGGGGAAGGAGTGGGATTTGATAAAAGGATAGAAAAAAACGAAAGTATGAAAAAGACAAGATTACCCTTAATTTAATAGACTTTTTCTAACAGTGTTAGTCTCGAGGACGAAGATAAAAGCATATGAAAACCACAGGGACGAAAAAAGAATTTTTAAACCACAAGGACAAAAATTGTTATAAACATCAAACCACATGGACGAAAATCGTAGTTTACTCAATAATTTATGAACATGCATCTTACTTTTGGTATGCCGGGTTTTTGATCATTTATTAATATTATAGGGTTAATTTCACATACACTCTTATTAAATATAAAATATCATTTTATCCAATCTAATTTATAAATATCATATATGTCATTAAAAAGTTCTAACCTATCAAAAAATCACATTTACTCTAATAACGACTTTTGTCAAATTTTAATCATTTTAAATCAAAGAGTAAACTACGATTTTCGTCCCTATGTTTGGTATATATAACGGATTTTCGCCCCTGTCGTTTAAAAACTGATTTTTCCATCCCCATGATTTCCATAAGTGGATAACAAAATTTTATAAAAATATATAGAAAATAATATTAATTTGATATATATAAGTTAGTCATAATTCATTATTATATACCTTAGAATTAAAATCCAAAAATCGTATTTGTAACACCCATGTAATCGTAGGACGGTATGATATGGTAGAATTCATAACAACATATGTAGATAACATATATAGATCAACACTAAACTTCTACCAAATCCATCAAAATAAAAGTGTGGGAGACCAAAATATAAGATGACATAGTTAAGGTTTAATATTTACAAACCAACAAGTTTACTATCCAAGGTAGTATTCAAATATCCCATAGCACTCACTCCCTTGACGATCCCACCAGCGAACCTATACCTACCCGAGGATAGAAGCAAACTTCAGCTGAGCCAATTGCTCTGTGAGCGGATAACTAAAATAACAAGGATCACATCTATATAATCGGTATCAAAAGAATATAAGACATAAATATTAATTACGAACCGCAAACCAGACCCAGAGTAATCTGTCGCTAATTCACAAAAAAAAATCTCAACCGTGTTAATTAAACCGTATAATCATATCATAAGTTAAGATAAAATAAGAAAGTCAATTTGGTTCGAGGGTTGTACGGACCACTGAATAATGGAAAAAGTAGTGTAGGGCAATACACTCAAATCCCTTCCGATAATCGGCTCCCGAAAACGGATCCCAAATTCGTAGAGAGTTCGTAAAAATAGGATATCCGTACCTTAGATGATGATCGATGCAGTGAGGACAAATTCGGAATCTTAGGTGGATTTTTGTTCACTGGAATGTTTTTGGTGGAATTGGAATCCATCATGAACTAGAATATAATTTCATATTCTGTTTGGTTGGCAGGAAATGGAATTGGAAACCAATTCCTTATTCTGTTTGGTTCTCAGACATGTCAAATGAACTTAATTTCAGTGATGCAAAATAATAGAATTACCCTTCTTGTTTTTTGCTTTATTTTAGTTTGTTTTATTGGTTATATGTTAAAGTATATTATATATTATCTCAAAATATATATATATATATATATATATATCTATGTGTATTCCATTTAATATATTATTATATACAATACATATATAATATATATATAATATATTAGACTTTAAGTTCGCTGAGACCACATAAACCAAGACTTAATTGTACATAACTTCACAAAAAAACACCGTGAAGGTAAATAAAACTCGAATACTCATTCTAAAAAAACTTTCGAGTAAAAAAATAATCCAATACAAGGTAAAAAATGAAACATTCACAGCTCAAATGCTGTGAAGGTTACAAATAAATAATGCGAACCTTCACAGCGGAAATGCTGTGAAAGTATTAAGAAATATAGTTTTGACATCAAAAACACCGTGAACGTTACATTTACATTGTTTTTACTATGAATGCACAATTTTTTTAACCTTCACAGTGTTTCGATGTGAAGTTTAATGTAAAAGATGTTGGTCTTACCAGTCTTACGGAAACAACTTGGTCTCCCCGAAACCCAACTCTCTCTCTCGATTTTTTATACCTTCACAACATTTCCGTTGTGAAGGTTCGCATTATGTATTTGTTACCTTCACAATATTTGAGGTGTGAAGGTTTCGTTTTTTTACCTCCAAAGTATTTTTGAGAATGGGTATTCGAGTTTTATTTACCTTCACGGTGTTTTTTGTGAAGTTTTATACGTCAGATCTTGGTCTCAGGCGCTTTCACGGAAACAGCGTGGTCTCACGCTGTTTCACGGAAACAGCGTGGTCTCACGCTGTTTCACGGAAACAGCGTGGTCTCACGCTGATATAGCCAAAATTATATATGTTTTGTAAATGCTATCTCTATGGTTTTTTCCCATTTTTGGATCAGTTTTGGTACGTTTGAACTCTGATTGAAAAGCCTTGTTTCTTAATTTTGTAGGTTTGGAGGCACTTGGAGCGAAAAGTACGAAAAAATGTCAAAAAGTGTGAAAAGTGGATTTTGTGGAATTAGGAGAATCTCGCGATCGCGAGATCCATATCCCGCGCCGCGATGTCCAACACTTGGGAAAATATTCTACGCTTTTGAGGTCTGGCGTCGCAAAAAGATACTTGGCGTCGCGCAACATGTTGACTTGTTGAAGAATGTTCCAGAATTGACGAGATTGGGATGAGTCCCTTATTTTTAGAAGTGGATCAAGGTCTCGCGTCGCGAAGCCCATCTTCACGATCACGAGTTGCGTCGACTGGCCTTTTAAATATAGCCTTGCAGCATAGGGTTTGTATGATACTTTAGATATGAAAATCAGAATTAAAAGCCGGGGGAGGAGAACGTTGAAGTCGGAGAATCGTATGAACCGACAATTGAAGACGGTGCTTAATCTCAGTGGAACGTTGTCGGTCTCTATCCGGAGTCGAATTGCTGGTGTATTATCTTCAATTGCTGCACGGTGTGCCTAATATGTTCATATCGTTATTCTATTTTAATTGATATCATGTTTAGTGGCTAATTTTCTTATAGTACTTAGTATGGTTTGATAAACTTGGATGGTGATTTGACTTTATTTTTTTAAGTGATTTATGACTTTTGAATGTTTATCTTGTGAACTCTTGTTTATGGTTTTAACTGTTGCTACTTGAAATCGTTGGTTGAGTTTATTTATTATTTGACAATTAGTAAGTAGACTCATATCGGTTAATCAATCTCGCTTACCTTTCACTTTGGTGACTTAGTAAGTGATTTCTTTGGATTAAGTAAATTGGATAGTATGGTCCAATGACCTAGCCATAAATAAGGATAATTGGTTATAAAGGTATCTATCTTTATGTTGTGGGCTAGAAGGTGTTCTAGTTGATAGTCACTTGATAATCTGGATTGTCTTTACACAAGTCCTAAAATTCTCATTTATCAAAGCTTTCATCATATAAGTCAAATCATCTGAAAGTGAATTCTATTATAAAGTTATTATCTTTAGTTACCCTAGTTGTATATTGCTTTTTTATCATTAGTTGTTAATCATCAAAACCCCCATAAACATATTTTACTAGATTAATTAGTAAAAGCTGTTAAACTAGGATACGTAGCTTCACTGTTCCATGTGGTAAGAACGATACTTGAACTTGCCTACACTATATTATTCACGGTCAGGTATGCTTGCCTGTTTGTGGTAGTTTAGTTAAGTGATTTTATAAAGGGTAAAACTTGGTTAATATTATATATATATATACCACCATCACACGCGAACCTAAGTCTATATATATATATATATATATATGCTTAGAAGGGTTAACAATGATTTGAGGGGTAAAAAGGTAATTTGTCAAATTCATGAGTCTATGAAATTTGAATTTCTTCCATATGCTAAAGGATTCTAAATTCTCTCATATGATGGAATTCATTCCCTCCTCCAGATTTCAATTACATCCTTAAAAGCCAACCAAAACATGAGAATCCCTCGGAATTGGATTCCAATTCCTCCAGATTCCCGCAAGGATTCCAATGAACCAAACGCCCCCTTAGATATAAGCCACATCGCTCCAAATTATCGTAAGGTTCTATAGATATTCATAGCTCTTATCTCATCGATACGATCCCTCTTTTATCTTAACGTTGACCCTGAATAAGATTAGACAAGACTGGAATCATAAGCCCTAGAGCATGAGGTAGAAACCCTAAACGTAACCTAAACCCCATACCCGACAGCTTCGAACTGTCATGTTTTTGAGCATTTTTACCAGGCTTAGAGGCTAAAGTAGGTGTTAGTATGTAAATGAAAGTTGTAGGTCTATCTCTTAACATTTCAACAGATTTGGATTCATCTCATTCTGAGCAACGGTTGATTTGATATGAATTTTACAAAAACTGACTGTAAATCCCGTATTCACCATAACATCCCTATAAACTCACTGTTTTAGGCTAGTTAGTTAGAGTCATAATTAGCTTTGAGACTCTTCATACAGTTGCAGCCTATACCAAGGGCTATCTGCCTGCAAAATTTGGGTTCTATCCGACGTACGGTTTGCATTTTATGCGCTGTCCAAGTACTGGACCTGCACATAATGCTACACCCGGTTTCCATAATTTTACCCAATTCATTTTTAGTGATCCAAACGTCATAGTTTCCTACATTTAAGTGGTAAAAACATACCTTGGCGTACTAATCAGTAACATAAAGTCCAATGGCTAATACCCTAAGCTCAAACAAAAAAACTTGTTCTCTTAGACATTTAATCGAACACCTAGTGTGCAATTATACAAATAACCATAATTTACCCAACTTTAATTCCATCTTACACCCTTTTTAATCCTACTTCAGATTTTGACTATCCAACATGTTTTAAACATGTAAACACCACAACCTTTGCCATAGTAGTTCATAATCCATCTAAAATTAACTAAAATTTCACCTCATAAACTTATACATAAAAACTTAGCTAAGGATGAAGAAAACTATACCTTGAGAAGAATTTAGGAAGTAGAATCTGAATTTTTAGTTGAAGACTTTGATTCCTTTGATAGATTTGAGAGCAAAATAAAAGGGAAAGAAGGGTTTATAGAGAGATGGATGTTTAGAAAGAAGGGTTCATGTGATGCGAGAAACATAACTTTTTAAGAAAACGCGATGATAATTTTCAACCACTTATCTGGTCAATAAAGGCGGCTTCGACCGGGTCACCCTCCTTTAATCATCTCCACCCTCCATGAATCGCGTCAATCCTCCATGATCACATCCACCGTAACCGAAAATGTGTGGCTGAGAATCATCCTCGCGTTTTCTTAAGTTGACATCGTTCTCGTATGAACCCATCCCTAGATATATATACACACACAACACACGTACATATATAGGGTGATAGCTATTTGAGAACCTGGCCATTTGTGATAACTGTAATATCCAACCATATTCATTCTTTTAATGAATATTTACAGTATGAATTACCATGTCTATATTTAATGTTTGTGACATAAAACACTCATCCTAGGATTGTTGAGTATTAACATTGTGAATCATGATGTTTGGGTATAATTAATGTTTAAAGCTAGTAGCCGATTGGGAAAATATCTACCTACATACTGATCATATCTTCGCAACCCACTTTACCTACCGACATTCCTTGTTTAGCAAGTTTTTCCCTACATACTTTCACATGTGAAGGTATAAGTGGGGGATGGAATAGTAGTACTATGTGCAATGTAGTTAAAAAAGGTTTCCTTATATAATTTTGTTACCGCATAGAGTGGTCAGTGGTATAAAAGGCAATCGACTCTACTCTTTGTTAGAATGAGAGAGAGGCTGAAGGTTTTTCGTTGTATTAAGAGAGAGTAATGATTACAATGCTACAGAAAAATGAAAGAAACCTAGGCTACTTATACATTGTATACAAGGAAAGAGACCAAGGCCCATGGGCTATGCATATATCTAACACTCTTTGACTCTGCTACTCTTTAGTAATTGAAGAAAGCTTATTGTTATTCATTTCATGCTAGTATTCTTTGTGTTATTCTTGTAAACAAGATATATACGATACACACACATATATATTTAATATAAATTTAAGAAAATATGTAAAAATGAAGAATACCCCTCACTAAAACTGGACTTTTACGGAAAAAGTTGATTTTTGTTAGTTGGAAGAACGAAATACGATGGAAAATGACAAAGGTGAGGGACCAAATCTAAGTTTTAAAGTTTAGAAATGAAAACGTTGAAAGTTACAAATGTTAGAGACCAAAAACGAAATTTACTTTTTATTCAATTATATTGCTTCTTAGATAACATTAACAATAACTATGATTAGAATTGTTAACCACATGAAAACAAACCCAAACCTTTCAATTCCACAAACCATAAAATGATGTGATGATCAACGACCGGACCAAAATTAAACTACATGTTGATGGATGTGATGTATTTTGAAGATAATTGTATAATTTTCTTGGCCTCGTAAAAGATAACACATTATAAGTGTATAATAAAAATTTATAAAAATATTCACATAATATTAATTTGATATATAAATTAGCTATAATTCATTGTTATATATCTTAAAAGAGTTAAAATTCCAAACACGTATAGATTAAAAGTCAAACACGAGGGTCAACTTTAATAATTGTAAGAGTAAATTACATAACTCGTCCATTTGGTTACATTTTTTAACGGCAAACACACATCCACTAAACCTACTCCTAAATCTATATCATTGTCTACAATGAGACTCGAACCCACAATCATAAGGAACGAAAACACCATCTAAATCTACACCAAATACCGTTGGCTACATGCCCTTTGATTACATAACTATGCTTATAATAAGGTGGGCGAATTCTGAGTATATAAACCTGAGTTGAAGATGGATGATGCACCTAATGTTTTGAGGCGTTACACATCTCCATCCCAACACTATAAATACTAAAGACACAAAAATAAAGACGTTCTTCTCCCCAATCTAACAATAAAACACTAAAAAGTATATACATATATTGATTAAAAGTGTAATTTATTAAGATGTTTATTATTATTATTATTATTATTATTATTATTATTATATAAAAATTGATTTTAGTGTGTTTTTTGAGTGTGTGGGGTTGGAGTTTGGTTTTTTTAGTGTTAAAAGGTCCTGCCTTTTTTTAATGATTTTAGTATTAATTTTTTTAGTATACGTTTGGGGTTGTTTTTTTTTTTTTTTGGAAGAGGTATCCCAGACCACATTAGGCCCAGACTAATCCTCGGCAATTTTGGGCCGAAGCTCGACTGCTAAAGCATGCAGCCCGGGGTCGAAGCCCCCGTACCAAAATTAATTGGGGTTGTTTGTTTACCTCTTAACAATTTCATTAAGAGATAGTCTCTGAATGGTTCTAAAATCCTCTGAAAGGTTTTATACCGTGGACCTCCCTTACTCATTAAGCGTCATGCTTTCATTCTCAACAATTATCAAACAACCATATTTCATTTTACACTATATCATATGAGCCAGTCTCTTAATCATTCTGACATTCTGACCACTTAGGGGCTGTTTGTTTACCTCTTGATGGTGCTATTAAGAGGCAGCCTCTTAATCGTACAGAGGAATATCTTGTTTGGCAAAAAAAAAAAAATAAAGCCTCCTAATGGTTACAATTATCTCTAAGCGATTCTTCACCCAACCCTACACAAAATGGTTCTGAGGTGTTATTTTCCCACAAATGCCCTTCATCCATCGTCTCCTTCATCCATCTCATGGTTTCTTCTCATCTCCACAGAAGATATGTGTTCAACAATTGTCAAACACTCTGATTGTTTTTTTACGGTTGGATTGAAGATATAGTTTTTTTTTCTTCTTTTTTTTTCCTTTTGAAGTACACCATAAATAGTTAAATAAGTAAATTGTCATGTTCGAGGTTCGGCAGACACCATACCACATTAAATAGAGACATGGTATGTTACTAGTTTCTAGACGACCATGGGGATGAAAACACACCGACTTCCTGCAAACTCTTTTTCTATTTTAACACAAAATTAATTGATATGAGAAATTTTTGTTTCAATATATGATTATTTGTCCCAAATATCATAATTGTGCGATGTTATTTCTTTTTTGGAGATCATCTTAATCTTATTGTTTCAAAAATACCCTTAAAAATTAGTTACAAAATATGCATAATGAACATGCATGCTATATACAAAAAATTTACTCTAATGCAACGACAAAAGTCATCACTGATGCTTTAGTTATTATCGCAAACGACGTATTGCATCACAGTCGTCGTTATTGAGTTTGTAACTATTGGCTTGTAGTTGTAACTCCCTATAGCTACAACATGTTGCTATAATATATAAAAGAAGTTCGAACAATAATGTGTAAAAAATATAATCTTAAATCACCACATCAATGATGTGAGTTATCGATGTAGCCTTTATCGCTATGATTGTGATTTCTTACTCCATCATGATATATATTATCGTCTATTATCTTGATGGATTGTCAATTATTGATTTTATAAATTAATAAGATGGTCTATCTATCTTCCTCTTTGTTTTCTTGATGGTTCAATTTAGATGCCTTTTGAATTGATTTTAATGGGTCCTACGGAATTTTCAATCGTCTTTGATGCGTTCCATATGATTTTGATTCTTTCGTTTAATATATATGATTTGGGTCAAATTCATCTTGGGTAACTTCTCTTATATGTTTCCTTACCCTTTATATAACCATATAACTACATCATCCAAAGTGGTGAAACTTTTAATAACTTTAATTACTTGTCATATTTTTTCTATCACTTTCCTTTTCTTATGTATAAATTATTTTATAATTTAATATACATATATATAGGGGAATATCAAATACAAACCGAGTAGTTGTACAAACCATTATAATAGAAAGAGTAAACTCTAGTTTTGGTCCTTGTGGTTTAGTAAAAACTTTGAAAGTGGGATATGAACTTTATTAAGTCTAAAGACATCCTTATGGTTCTTCTTTTACTTTAAAAATGGTCCCTAACTACTAACTCTGTTAGTTTTGTCCGTTAAAGAGAGGGTATATTTGTCTTTCTAAATTTTTCTATTTTTTAATTAAATAAAGGAAAACCAAGTAAATATATGACGTATATCTCTTTGCCCTTCACCTAATTCCAGATTTCCATCACCGATTTCCACCGTTGCTCTTTCAGTTCCCGACGACCCTTCTCGTATATTTCCGATCATCTCTCTTCTGCATTTCCGACGACCCCACTCATGTATTGTAACACCCTAAAAATCAGGGCGAATAAAAACTTTCAATTGCACAAAAGGTGGTATACAAATTGTAACGCCATGGCGTGAGCTCTTCCCAAAATGGGGTATAAGTAATGTATAATTACAATGTTTGTAATCAAATGAAGAAATACAATAACCAAACTAGTCTAGTTCCGTCTAGGAAGAAGACTACAAAAGGGTTATCGTCAACCATAAATATTGCGGCCTAAAGGACCGGTCTCTCATCTTTCCCCCATGCTCACTCAAAGCCCGAAGCCTACTTGGGGGCGGCGTCCCTAGTACCTGAGAGACACATCGACACCAAGCAAGTGTTAGGCTAAAGTGTTGGGTTTTTGTGGGTATCCTCGGATCAAACTGACTCGAGGATTATCTCAGATCTATCGAACCTCGCTGGTTTGATATATCTCATAGGTTAATCAAACTGATAAAACCTACGCGATCAGAAACACACTGTTTCTGATCTAATCGTGCGGAAGCAATATAACTAAAAACCCATTATTAGCCTAATGATCTTTAATCGTTTTAGTTTTAATCCTAACAGATTAGATTAAGTCAATTTACATGGATTGCTTGATGATAGTCCACCGGTGATCGACCAACGAACGTCCTTCTAGTTGAACTGTATGAAACCCGAACAACAAAACTGGAATCCGACCTGGGGGGGGGGGGGTCGGCGCCGATTGGGAGAGAGAGGAAACTGAAAAACTGTTTTCTTAACTGAAAAGCTTCTACTTTGCCTTAAGCCTATAAGGCTTATTTATATGGAGAAATTATACAGTTTGTATAAGATTCAGTTTCCTTTTATAATTATCTCTAATCCTTTTTCCTTTTTAAATAGCTGGAAAAGAATTTGCATACGATAATTATAATTATATATATTTATCTAATATATATAAAAACTTATTAATTAACTATTATATATTTATTTATCTAATAAATATATAATATCCTAATTAATTAATGACCCTCCAACTTTGGTAATTCTGACTGAAATTACCCAACTGATTTATAATACACTATTATAAATCCTAACTCTCCATTTCTGGGTTTCATCTAACTTGTTCGACTTATAGGTCCTCACAGGTGTGACCCTCAAGTGTCTTGTAACATTGGATGTATAATCACTTGGTTTGTCAACTCTGCACATAATCCCTAACAGACTCCCACTTGTGCAAGTTGGCAATACCACCTTTGATTATACTGACCTAAGGAGGCCCCTAGACAGGCACTTAGGCTGACCAGGTTTCAAGAACTCTTATACCCAGACTGGTGATATAAACATTCCGTGAGGAATTGGTATCTATGAAACTACTGTTCATTGATTGGGTATATCTTGGCTTTTCCCTTTGCATCGCGATATTTCATCTGTGAGTATGAGCTTGGAAAGTGTCAACTCTAAATACTCAAGATTCTGTTCTCTTGATTATCTGACTTTCACTGATAGGTAAACGACAAAGAACTAATCAGTTCGTTTGGGCATGGCCATGCACTTCATCAGTATACTTAGTCAGTCAAGATGGGCCCAGAAATATCTCTCTTCTGAGAAGAGGTGCAAATCCCATCTTGCATATCTGCCTTTAACACCACGGCTTCCGCTGAATCTAGTTACACCCTTTATAGCCACCCTGTTACGGCGTAGCGGTTGAGTGCACTAAGAATTCAGTAGTCCTCATGGTATCAAATCAGATACCTCAGGTGATAGGGACAACCACTGTGAGATTCACTTATGACTTTATTCCAAGAAGTAATCTCAACCGCGGATCACGTCCGATATTTGCTACTCTATCAAATATCTGTGCAACTTTTAGTCTACAACACTTGTAGCTGTTATTCAGCAACTGATCATAACTACCTAAAAGTTCACAATGACTTTAACACCTTATCATGCTCCCACATTGATAAGTTGTCACGGACAGATTTTGAATGAAAACTGGAAACTAGTTTCATTCCTGGATTGATTAAAACATGCAAAATAGTGAAAGTAATAAAGAAATTAATTTTGTATAGTCCATACTACATGCTGTAATAATAACAAAATTAAATGTCTTTTCTTTAATAACTTTCATATTATCTATTTAACATTTGTTAAATACTGGTCTAAAATGAAGTATCACCTACCTTCAGTTTATACCCTTTGATTAAAGTTTACCATTTTAATCAAAATGATAACCAAAAATACAAGTCTGTTTATAGGATCTGCTTGTATCTGCTAATTATTGTTTTGCAAACACCTCTTAAAAAAAACAATAACTAGTCTTTTATCATATTCCATGAACTTGGAGACCTGGACTAACTTCCAGTTCCTGAATATGTAAGACTGCAACTTTCCTTAGTTGCTGTGTAGATGAATGATTTCTACCTGAAATCAGATTCCATTTGCAATACTGGCAAATCTACTGGAATCCTATATTTTAATCCAACACTTTAATTATTGATTTTAAAGTCAGTCATGACCTTTGTTTCAAGGATTTTGAAACTTTTATCCCTTTTTGACTAAAAGGGTAAATTATATCTTATGAATTCTTATCCTACCTGGATTTATGAATTCCGAGATATATCAATAATTATATCCTTTATTCTTTATCTGAGACTAGATAGAGAATAAATTGGGCTCCCACTTGCTTATAAAAACTAACTATTACTCAGAATTCTACTATTGACTTGGTCAAAACTTTGATTAGTCAATTCTAATTTTAAGTAATGAACTTTGAGAATTTCCTTTTATGAAACTTAACTGGATTTGGTCAAATCCTAATTCCAGATCTTGGAATCTTTCTAGTTTCATAAATACTGTTATTAACGCTATCTGAGTTAATATTCTAAATTCTCTATTTAAAACATTTGAATAATGAAACTTGATCAAACTAGATTAGTTAATTCTGAGAATTTCTTTTATAAAACTTAACTGGATTTGATTAAATCCTGATTCCAGAACTTGGAATCTTTCTAGTTTTATAAATACTGCTATTAACGCTTTCTGAGTTAATATCTCAAATTCTCCCTTTTGATCACAAAACTATTATTCATAAATGTTTTATTCTTCAAAACACATTCCTATGGAATTCCTTGTGTTTTGTTAGTTTTTATAAATTACTTCAATTGTATTAAAGTAATTATAACTAGGATCATACAGATTTAAGAACACTAAGCATAATCAGATATTCCAATGTCAAGATAATAATTTTTGAAAAATAAAACCATAGAATTATAAATTCAAAAATTACAATCATCCAAAAACTGTTTAAAACATGAAAACTAGAAATAACTGTTTTAAAACTTTAATTCATAAATATCTTGACTTAAATTGAAATAAACTTGTGCTTCAGATCCTCAGCAACCTCTGGGCATTTCACTTCATTTCTGACCTCCTGCAATAATCATTTGCTCTAGGTATCAGTATAGTTGTAAGCTAACAAGTAAGAAGTGACAAAATAAAGCAATCATAAATTTCTGAGGTTTATATACCTGCTTCATGACGCTTAGGGCAGTTTTGCCTCCAGTGACCGATCTCATTGCATATGAAGCAGCGATTCTCGGTCCTAGCTTTGTTTGGCTTAACCTTCTTGCCCTTGCCCTTGCTTTTGCCTTTCTTGGGTGCACTCTGGATGGCCTGGACTGGTCCTTTTCCTTTACTGGTGCTAGCTTGCCCATTCTTCTTTTTAACCCCTCCGTCTTTCACCATCAAGACATCCTTGGTCTTGTTCTTGTTCCCCATATTCAGTTCAGCTGTCTTAAGCATGGAGTGTAACTCTGCTATTGTTTTCTCCATGTTATTCATATTGTAATTGACTACAAAGGGCCTGTAGTCTTCTGACAGTGAATTGAGTATGGTGTCTGTTGCTAGCTGCAACGGAACAGGATGACCTAGCCTCTCCAGATGATCTAAGTGCCGTTTCATTTTCATGACATGGTCACTTACTGATGTCCCTTTTACCATCTTGCACTCATTGAATGCTTTGGTGGCATCGTAGCGTTCTGTACGAGCCTGAGTCTGAAACATGTCCCTCAGCTGGCGGATCATGTCATAAGCATTTGTATTTATGAGCCCTGCTTGCAGATCTGGGCTCATAGTTGCTAGCATCAGACAGGCAACATCAAGGAGATCATCCGAGTGCTTCTTGTGGGCATTTCTGGCAGCAGCCGGAGCGTTTGCCGGAGGTGCCTCCCCAAGTGGCTCTTCTAGCACATACCATTTTCTCTCATGTCTGAGTACAATCATTAGATTGCGCTCCCAGTCGAGAAAGTTAGAGCCGGTCAGTTTATCCTTCTCTAGGATAGAGCGGAGGGAAAGATTGTTAGTGCTGGTAACAGTGCTTGCCATCTACACAAAATAAAACTTTTGGTCTTAGCAACTGTAAATAGACTAATTTCCAATAAAATATCAATAAACCCTTAAATGATCAATTTATTGGACTAGGATCCTTATTTCATACGTCCTGATGTGCGTAATGTTCTTGCTCCACCAGACCCGTATTTATTTCGGTAGGTAAGGACTTTTACCAATCATGTCTAGCTGACATGACTCCTAGATCTTTTCGGGACTATGGCAACTACCTGTGCATGTTTTAGTCCCTCTTAGTGCTTTTTGGCCCGGTACCACCCGGTGAACATTATAGTACCAAAACAGATCTCACCATTTTGGGGACCTGATCACTATACTCTGGCCGGTACCACCCGGAGATAACTCGCAGAGTTATGTAACCCCTTCAGCTTCAGTTTGAACACAGACGTTGAATGTGTGATCACTTACAACGCCTATGTACTTTACGCCGAAGGTGCCCCTAGATGGGTTGCACTACTGATCTATGATTTTTCGGGGTTTTGAAAAACTTTACTTCCAGGCTTTTGAAAAATTGATTGTTATAAAGGCTACTTATGTTTTAAACTAACTGTTTCAAACATACACGTAATTTTAAAACCAACTGTTCTAAAATTACTTGCTAATTAAAACTAACTGTTTTAACAGCACACCTAGTTCCTTAAAACTAACTGTTTTTGTCAACTTGCCTTTTATATAAAACAATCATCTATAGGTTTTTAAATCAAAAACTATCGTTTTGAAAAGTTTAACGAAACTAAAACCTATATTCCTTTTGTGATATAAACTAGTTTTAAAGTAACAACTCTATTTAAAACTATTAACATGCAAGATATCACAAATAATTAATCAACCATGCAATTAAACAATAATTAATCACATAGTACCTAATTATAGTTTTTGCCAACGTTTCCTAGGGACCAATAATGACCTATTTTACTAAAAGCTTCAAAACTCGCGTAGCTCCCACTGGCCTCGCCATGTTTTGTTAGTACTCCGGTAAGTTGAGGAATTTTAGCAGCTCCCACTGGCCTCGTCATCCCGAAAGAATAAAACAAATGTCTATCCTAAGGTCATTATTACATAAGGGGTTGCAAATGGCACGCAGGCCTCCCCGTAAATATGTCAAGGGTCTAAGTTGGCAAATACTATAACGTATATATATATGTAAAATCAAACTGAAATCCATATATAGTGCTCAAGCAATTACGCAATTATGTATATATATGCAATATAACAAAAGCAATATTATAATTACGAGAAATAAACCTGGATCCGTTAAAATTATCTTGTCTCAATTATTGCAAAACTTGGTTTTATAACTGATTCGAAAAACAAACTGTTTTATGAACCAAAAACCTTTAGACTGAAAAATGGTTTTTACTTAAAACTGAGATTTATAAACAATAAATCCTATTTTACAAAACTAAAACCATTTTAGCTAAAAATAATCCTTTTACCAAAAAAAAAAAATATATCAAATAGGTTTTATCGATCCAATTTTTAAAACTGGCCTCTGAGTAAAAAACACAATATTGGGCTTATCTTAAAAATTTAATTTTATAAAACCGTTCATTAAACTGGATAATTTAGTCTAACTGGTTTAGATAAAAATTAAACAGGGAAAAGAATTTCGGATAAAAGGTTATTTTGGAACTTGGTCCAAAGAACTGGGCTTTGGGCCTGGTATCATTTAGGCCCAATTATACGAAAAACCCTAGGTCGCTCGGGAGTCTGGTTCGTGTCGTGAAAGCGCGGCTTGAGCCGTGATTTCCTCGAGAGCAACACCGCACATTACTACCACCATGATGGTTTCTGGTGGTCGTATCTGCCGGTTGATCGACTACCGCCACCGCTTGGCGCGGCCGTGAGGCAGCCAGCGGTGGCCGGTTCGCACACCACCACCACCACGGTGGTTTCTGGTGGTCGCTGTTTGGTGATTACAACCATCATCAGCTGCCGCCGCCACCAACACGGTGGTTTTGGTCAGCCACGGTTTAAACGGTAGCCGCCGCCACCGTTTTGCGCGGCTTGGCCGGCGATTGCGAGAACCGGCGTTGACGGTTAAGAACACCGCCATCCACCACCGCTGTCGCGGTTTCTGGTGGTTGCGGTGTGGCCTCGTCTTGGCCACGCTTCCATCAAACGCCGCCACTGCTGATCAATGATCGATTAAACAGCCGTTGGCCACCACCTTGCTGGTGGTTTGGCCGTGGCGATTGCGAACACCAGATGCCGCTATCACCACCACGGTGGTTTCTGGCCGTGATTGATCGCGGCTGTCGATCGGAAACAACAATCGCCTTCGGGCGATCCGGTTACGATCAATTGCCATTGCCACCACCGTCGATGTGGGTGGTGTGGTTGAGCAATCCGCAACCCGGCCATAGCCGGGTGGGGTGAGGACTATCCACCAATCGCCACCGTTACCATCGCCTAGGCACGGCCTATTACGGCAGCCGGCGATTGGTTCGGTTTGATTCGGCCACCACCACCGTTAATCGCCCCCATCGTCACCACCTGTTCTGGTGGCAGACTTGGTCGGCGAGCATCGCTTATCCACCACCGGACTGGTGGGGTTGGTCCGTGGTTTTCATTCGACAGTTGACGCCGCCACCACCAATCTGGTGGTGCGGCTTGGTGGTCTGCGGCAGCAGCCGACGCCATCACCACCGATCTGGTGGTTTGGCTCGGGGCTTGGTTTGTTTTTCGTAATCCGGTGAACGACCTGGTGGTTCGGCCGGCTAACTGCCGCCGTTCCACCGCCGATCATTGGTTTGGTGTGTTTGGTGTGATGCGAAAAAAACTTTAAAACCAAAACGAGAATTAAAACGAATAATTTTAACGGATCACACATAGATAAACTGATAAAACTAAAACGATTATCAACAATGGCTCTGATACCACTGTAGGGTTTTTGTGGGTATCCTCGGATCAAACTGACTCGAGGATTATCTCAGATCTATCGAACCTCGCTGGTTTGATATATCTCATAGGTTAATCAAACTGATAAAACCTACGCGATCAGAAACACACTGTTTCTGATCTAATCGTGCGGAAGCAATATAACTAAAAACCCATTATTAGCCTAATGATCTTTAATCGTTTTAGTTTTAATCCTAACAGATTAGATTAAGTCAATTTACATGGATTGCTTGATGATAGTCCACCGTGATCGACCAACGAACGTCCTTCTAGTTGAACTGTATGAAACCCGAACAACAAAACTGGAATCCGACCTGGGGGGGGGGGGTCGGCGCCGATTGGGAGAGAGAGGAAACTGAAAAACTGTTTTCTTAACTGAAAAGCTTCTACTTTGCCTTAAGCCTATAAGGCTTATTTATATGGAGAAATTATACAGTTTGTATAAGATTCAGTTTCCTTTTATAATTATCTCTAATCCTTTTTCCTTTTTAAATAGCTGGAAAAGAATTTGCATACGATAATTATAATTATATATATTTATCTAATATATATAAAAACTTATTAATTAACTATTATATATTTATTTATCTAATAAATATATAATATCCTAATTAATTAATGACCCTCCAACTTTGGTAATTCTGACTGAAATTACCCAACTGATTTATAATACACTATTATAAATCCTAACTCTCCATTTCTGGGTTTCATCTAACTTGTTCGACTTATAGGTCCTCACAGGTGTGACCCTCAAGTGTCTTGTAACATTAGATGTATAATCACTTGGTTTGTCAACTCTGCACATAATCCCTAACATAAAGGAGCCTAGTGAGTTGTACAAATAATATCATGCGCGTAGAGCATATAAAGACATGCGAGATATACACGATTATACTAACAATACAATTAGCATATTAAACCGGTTTATTATTATCTTCGGAAACAATGGGAGCGACCCATTTCCACCAACCAATGCCCCGACATTCAATAATTCCAAACACCTCGATGTCCCGAATTCAGCATGGCAACATCATCCGAGGCCCGCGCACCAAGGAGCAACCCGAGGGCCGGCGACATAGGGGCATTCCTATTTCAGAACCTCCCAAGACTGTTTGGTGTGGACACATTGCGTTGGTTCGTCCAGGTTATTATCATATAAGACCGCGATACGGAATTTAGCATCGTGTCATGTCCATGTTGTTTCATACAAGACTTAGATACTGAATTTAGCATAGTATCTCGTCCACCTCATTTACACACAAACCTCGACACTGAATTTAGCATAGCGTCATTGATAGAGGTATATATCGAGGGACTCAAGCCCTTTACATCATTTCACATATACCAATATATTCGGGTATCAAACCCCTTTTATATAATTCCATGAGTTTAACATATACGATAATCATGTACGATATTCTACCACATGTATTAAACCACATAATCCAAATCATTCATGTAGGCACAATCGTCATACGTTTCATGAAACTTTAAACTCGACATGATAAGTGATTCATACTAAATTCGTATTCATCCACAAAATCAAATAAGAAATGTAAAACCATCAAGATAATGTGCTCTCAGTTTTAACAAAATGGTTTTAACAACTCACCTTAGGGTTTTGTGACAAAACCCCCAAATCCAAGATTTAGGTCAAATAGCGAGCACAAACCTAGAATCAAGTAAATCGAACCCTAGGTTAGTTTCATAACTCTTACATGTAGATTAACCAACCTAAGAATGGTTTAGATAAACTTACCTAGCCAAATCTTGAACAAACCCTAGAATGGAGAAGCACCAAGATCCAACAATGGAGGTTTGGGGTTTTGAGAGGTGGAGAAGATGAAGTGGGTGAGATGTAGTTTCCCTCCTAGCTAGCTCTAAGTGTAAATCCAACTTCAAGATCTTGAAGAGCTTTGAAAATGGAGAGAGTAGGAAGAAGAATCAGCAAAATCGGACAAGGAATGAAGGAGTTATGACCAAATGAAGTGAGGAAGGGTTTTAAACCCGATTTCAGCTCTCACCAGCTACCTAGCGATCGCTAGGCTCGAGGGCTAGCGATCGCTAGCCTTCCCTTGTCTCACGGTCGCTAGGCTGTTCGAGAGGAAAGTCAGCAGCCTCACTAAAGGTCCCTAGCGATCGCTAGGTATATAGCTAGCGATCGCTAGCACCTGAATGTTTTCGGTGGAATTTTGTTTCGGCCATAACTTCTTCGCTATAGCTCCGTTTTCGATTCCGAGAGAACCGTTGGACTCGTAATTGAATTTCCTAACATATTAGACCATAAAATGCGTGATTTGATCTAAGATTCTAAATTCCATATTTTATCAAAGAGTCGTTATTACACCGAAATTACGGGTGTTACAATCCTCCCCACCTAGATAAAATTTCGTCCCCGAAATTTGTTACACCTACGTGAACAATTGTGGGTATCTCCGCTTCATGTCCTCCTCGGCCTCCCACGTGACATTAGCACCTCGGTGGTGCTTCCATTGGACTTTGACCATTGTCACCTCTTTATGGCGTAGCTTCTTCGTCTTACTTTCTAAAATGGCTTCCGGTTCCTCTACACATCGGTTACCAGTGTCAACTCGAATCTCCGATAACGGAATGACGCTCTCCTCCTCGGCTAGGCACTTCCGCAAGTAACACACGTGAAAGGTGGGATGTATCCCATCCATTTCGGGTGGTAGCTCTAACCGATAAGCTTGTAGTCCAACCTTTTCCAAAATGGTAAACGGTCCTAGGAAGCGTGGGCTAAGTTTCCCCCGTTTCCCGAACCGTATGATACCCTTCCAAGGAGACACTTTCAACATCACGCGTTCTCCCACTTGGAAGTCTATGGGGCGTCGTTTCTTGTCGGCGTAACTCTTTTGGCGATCTTGGGCGGCTTTCAAGCGTTCGCGGATCCCCTTAACTTTGTCCGCCGTCTCTTGTATGATCTCGGGTCCCGCGAATTGCTTCTCACCCGCTTCCAACCAACACGTCGGCATTCTACACTTCCGTCCGTACAATGCTTCGAACGGTGCCATTCCAATGCTAGAGTGAAAACTGTTGTTGTAGGCAAATTCCACCAACGGTAGGTGTGTGTCCCAATTTCCACCGAAGTCGATGACGCATGACCGCAACATATCTTCTAGTGTTTGGATCGTCCTTTCGCTTTGTCTGTCGGTTTGAGGGTGGTAGGCGGTGCTCAACTTGAGCTTCGTACCCAAGCCTGTTAGTGTTAGATTTATTAAAGAAGTTGAGGGACCATTTGTGAACATTTTATCTTTTGTAGGAATGAGGTATAAATACCTCATTGCCTTGTTTTGTACTTGAAGTCTTTTACAATCAATGACATATGAGTTTCACATTTTCTCTCTCTACTTTCTCTCTCTACTAGATCTACCATTTTTCATGCTAGATTGATTCATCTTGCACTTACAAGTGGTATCAGAGCTGGATTTGCTGATTGTATGAAGATTTATCATGAAGATTGATTGAAGATTTGAAGAAAAATGAAGAAAACTTGAAGAACTCCATTTTTGGTGCAAATTTGAAGATATTTGAAGATATATTACTTGATTGATCATGAAATTGTGTGTAATTTCATGATTCTATCAAGTTTTATGCATTAGAAGTGATTTAGAATCATTTAGAAGTAGTCAGATTTGAATTTTGAGTGAAAATAAGCTGAAAATCGAGTTTTGTTCGTAAATCTTCATATGTCTCGAGTCAATCTTCATATGTCTCGAGTGGTAGTTGGTTGGTAGTTAGAATTCGAGCAAAGTTAAGTTTGGCTCGAGTTGTATCTCGAGCAGAAAGAAAGGTTTTGGCTCGAATTGAGTAACTCGAGTAAAAGCTAAAAGAGTAACTCGAGCAGTGTTCTGATCTTAACTCGAGCCGTATCTCGAGCAGAAGTGTGTTTGTGACTCGAGCCAAGTGACTCGAGATAGTTTGTTTCCATCTCGAGCTGTATCTCGAGCAGAAGTGTGTTTGTGACTCGAGCCAAGTGACTCGAGATAGTTTGCTGTATAACTCGAGCCAAGTCATTTTTGTGCATCTCGAGTGGAGTTATAAAGTTGAAATTTTTTCAAACATTCTCAAAACTGATATTTCTCATAAAATCAGTAACAAAGATCCGTTTTTAAAGATGAGTCTTGCAAATCGGAGAGATGATATGTCAATGGGATCAGAGACCAAAGCACCGGTGCTATTCAAAGATGAGTATGAATTGTGGGTCTCACGATTCAAGCTATACATAAGGAGAAAGAAAGATGGAGATAAAATTCTTCATTCGATTTTACATGGACCTCATCCTATCCCAGTTACCACACTTGATGGAAGACAAGTGCCAAAAGAATATTCAGAGATGGATGTGGCTGAAAGAGAAAGGTTTATGATTGATGTTGAAGCTCAAAACTGTCTAATTCAAGCAATTCCGAATGAAATCTTTCGCAAGTTAGATGGTTATGATGAGTCAGCAAAATCTATTTGGGATCAGCTACAAAAGATAATGATGGGTTCTAAGGTCGGAAATCAAATGAGAGTAACTAATTTGATGGATAGGTATGAAAATTTCAGAATGAAGGAGGATGAAACACTAGAAGAGACTTATGATAGGTTTGTGGAACTGATGAATGATATGAAGAAGAATAATATCATTCGATCAGAAATGGATTACATTGTGAAGTTCATCAACAACTTGTCATCAGACTGGAAGCAATTTTCAAGATTTGTGAAGCAACACAAAGTTTTAAATGAGTTGAAAGTTTATGAGGTGTATGAGAATCTGTTATTGTTCGAGGAAGAGGTGAACGAAATTGCTGCTGAACGAAAGAAGAAAGAAAAGTCTGAAGCTGATTCTATGGCGTTGCTTGCTGAAAAGGAGAAAGCAAAGAAGAAAGTAAAGAAAGGGAAAGCTAAAGTGTTGGAAGTATTTGAAGATGAGGAAGAAGAGGATGAGGATGAATATGATGAAGATGAAAGAGATCAAATGCTGCAAAGCTTATTGAGTCTAACTGAGGCTTATAAGAAGAAGTATTATAATAGGTCTGGGTCAAACAACAGAAGATTTTCTACAAGAGGTGGACGAGGCTATAACAGAAACTACATGCAAAGTTCACAAGGATATCCTCCTCGAGTTGAAAATCAGTATGTTGACAGATATGCTACAAAGAAAGAAGAGGTTGTCAAAGATACTCCAGAGAAAACAGAGGAAAGGAAAGGTCAAGCTGGTATTACCTGCTATAAGTGTGGAAAGACAGGTCATATTGCTAAAGGGTGTACTACTAAGATGTCGAAAGTGGAACTACCGAGGAAGAAGTTGGAACTGGCAGAGAAGCAAGAACAAGGATTAGTGTTGATGGCTGATGATGAAGAATGGCTGGATTATTCTGACAATGATGATCAAGCACAGATGTGCTTTATGGGCTTAATGGAGGAAGAATCCGAATCTGATGAAGAAATTGAGAGAGAAGGAGAAACTTCAACGGTACGTTCTGTCTCTCTTGCTGATCATAATAGAAAAATGCTTGAAGTGACAACATTAATTCATGACAAAAATAAAGAACTCGAACTTGTCATTTTAAAACAAACTAACGAAATTACTGATTTGTTGCAACAAAAAGAACAATTAAGTTCTCAATGTGCACAATTGCAAAAATCAGTGAATGAGTTTGAGACAATTCGAGCTGAACATAAGTCACAAAAGCTGGAAATTGATTTTTTAACCATCAGCTTGAGTGTGGAAAAAGAAAATGTTTCTAAGCTAAATAAGATGATTTCAGATCTTGATTTTAAACTTCATAAGATAGGTCAAACTGAGCATACAATTTTCTTGAATAAACAAGTTGAGTTTAGAGATTATTACTCCAAAGAAGGTCTTGGTTACACAAATCCAAATTATTTGAAAAAGAATCTTGGAGTTAAAAATCCAAACCATTTGCAAAAGGCTCTTAAAGAAAATGCAGCATTCTATGATCTTACGAGTATGTTAATGAGTAAGAGGTTTCCTTCGTTAAAAGGTTTTCAAATGAAGGAAGAATTTTCAGAGATGCAACATATGAAACTACATGATCCTCTGTACCATGATTCTAAATATCATAGGGTCAAGTTTGTGTATAATGATGATACTCTGAAGATTAAATCCAATTCAATTAAGGATGATCCAGTATATTTTGTATACCCAGAATCATCAAACAATATTGTGAAACCATACATATCAACCAAGGAGTTGGAATGTAAAGTTTCAGAGCTTGAGAAGCAAATTGAAGATTTGAAGATTCAGAACTCAAATCTTTTAACTAAGTCAAAGAATTTTCTTCATTGGAATACTACTGATGTTGATTCTGAACCAATTTCACTGGTGTCAGAAATTCTAAATGATTTAATTTGTAATGTGTCAACATCAGTAGAAAACAGAAACTCTTCTCAAGATAATTCTGGGTCAAACCAAAATCTGAAAGAGGGTGTTGATGATGAGCAGGAAAAAGTTGTTCGTGTTGTTAATAATAAAGGTTATTTTGAATACAAAGAACCCTCAGCGATGTCAACTGATGATGTTGAGGTTCCTTATGATTTCAACTCTGATAATTCAAACCAACCCATAATTGATGACATATCTAATGCTCAGTCATCTTCAACAACCTCGACTAATGGATTATCTTCCACTGATTTGTCAAAAAGTGATAGTGAATTGGGTGAATCTTCAAAAGAATCAAAGGAGCAATCTCTTGGAAATTCTGAATCTGTGTACTCAGCAACAAGATCAAAAGTTTGTCATTTTCATGATGAAATCTCTTATTTAGAAAAGAAACATGACAAGGAAAAGCACAGTTTTCAAAACACAATTAAACAGTTAAAGACAGAACTGTCTCGTCAAAAGTGTGATACAATATTTTGGAATAGCAAATGTGTAACCTTAACCAAAAACTATGATAGACTAGTTGAAAGACTGTCTATATATGAAGAAGGTCATCACTATGCTGGGAAAAACCAAAAGATTGTTCATACTCCAGTCACTCATGCATACATAAACAATGTTCAGTTCTCTCAAGGGGTAAAATCTATGTTACAGAAATTTCAGCATCACATTGATTTGAAAAAGCAAAATCCGAACATGGTGATTCCTGAGGAAACTGAACAAGACATTCCAACTGTTCAACCTAAGTTGAAACCTTTTGATATCTGTACTAATCCTTCTACAGGAAGTTCCAACAGTGTGAGCCTTGAGAAGTCAAGAAAGAAGAGGTCAACGAAGAGGACTGTTAAGAAATTAGATTTTAGTATGAAATATGCAAATAGCAAGTTTAGTGTGGGAAACAAAATGAATTCTAAAAATAATGTACCTTCCAAATTCAATTCTATGAATAAAAGGTCTACATCTGTTTCTTCAGTTTCTCATGCTTCACGTTCTTCACAGAATATACATCATACTAAATCTAATTTCTCTACGACTCTTCGTTCTTCTGTTCCTACGTATGTTCCATTTCATGTTTTTAATATGCTTAGAGGAACAAAGTATTACTGGGATTCAATTGCTTGTACTTTTAAGAGTAATGCACGGAGTGGACCCATTTTAAAATGGGTTCCTAAATCCAACTGATTTCCTCATTGCAGGCCAGTCATAAATGGTACCTCGATTCTGGGTGTTCCAAACATATGACTGGGAGGAAAGAGCTTCTGTCTAATTACAGAGAAGAATATGGAGGCTCAGTCAAATTTGGTAATAATGAACTGTCACCGGTTGTGGGTCATGGAGATATTGTGTGTAAGGATATTACAATAAATAATGTAGCACATGTCGAAGGTTTGAATCATAACCTGTTCAGTATTGGCAAATTTTGTGATAAAGATTTAGAGGTAAATTTTAATAAACGTCGATGTGCAGTCAGAACTGAATGGGGTAGAGAATTATTAGTTGGCACTCGGAAAACTAATCTCTATACGATCAAACTTCGACATATGCTTGCAAAGAAATCTCAGTGTCTAGTCACTCAGAAGTCATCTCATCAATCTTTACTTTGGCATCGTCGATTGTCTCATTTGAATTACAGATATCTTGACAGACTGGTCAAAGAAAGGTTAGTATCTGGCATTCCAATGATCAAGTTTGAACCCGATCAACTGTGCTCAGGTTGTGCTCAAGGAAAAATGAAAAGAGCGTCTCATCCCCCAAAACCTGAACAAGGGTCCAAATCTCCGTTGAGCTTAATCCATATGGATTTGTGTGGTCCGATGAAAACTGTCAGTCTAGCGGGTAGAAAATATGTTTTGGTCATTGTTGATGATTATTCACGATATACTTGGACACGGTTTTTGAAAACAAAAGATGAAACTTCGAATTTAATAATAAATTTCATCAAAGCTGTTCAAGTACAATTTAAACTACCCGTTCAGACTGTCCGATCAGATAATGGGACGGAGTTCAAAAATCAAGTATTAAAAGGTTTTTATAATTCATTAGGTATTACTCAAACTTTTTCTGCCGCACGAACTCCTGAACAAAATGGTGTCGTTGAGCGTCGTAATCGTACGTTAGTTGAAGCAGCTCGGTCTATGTTGGCTCAAAGTCAATTACCTCAGTATCTATGGGCTGAAGCTGTGAATACTGCGTGCTACACACAAAATCGATCTATCATTCATCGGAGATTTGGAAAAACACCCTATCATGTTTTGTTTGATAGAATTCCAAATATTGATTATTTCAAAGTGTTTGGCTGTCCTTGTTTTGTTCTTAATGAAACTGAGAATCGGGGAAAGTTTGGCCCTAAGTCTGATGAGATGATTTTTGTGGGATATTCAGATTGTTCAATTGCCTATCGAGTTTTTAACAAAAAGTCGAGAGTTGTGTATGAAAGTGTAAATGTTAAATTTGACCCGTTTGCTGAGTTGTCTTCTAATGCAGATGCATCTACATCCACATCTAGCTCCAGTGATCCTCCAGCTACATCATCTGAGTTGGACAGTTTGTTTGAGTATTTTTATGATGACTTGTATGGTACTAATCAAATTTCTTCGTCTACTGTAGGTATCTCATCTACTCCTTCGAGTTCCTCTACTCCCTCATCTGAAGTTTCTCCAACATCATCCATACCATGTTCAGATCTTCCTAGTATTGTCTCATCACCTTCATCATCTCCCATCGTTATGGACACTTCTAATCCAGATATTATCATAGATTCTCATGATCAGTCGTCTTCTCATGAAGTTGTTCATAATGATTCTATTCCTGAAGGGCTTGAACTACTTCCTGTGCATCCTACATCAATTGATAATCTCTTGGAACCATCTTCAGTAAATAATCAAACACCTTTACCACATACTGTCAAATGGACAAAGGATCATCCTATTGATCTGATAATTGGTGATCCTACTTCTGGTGTTCAAACACGAGCTGCTTCTGCAAATGAGTGCAATTTTTCTGTATTTTTGAGTAACATTGAACCAACACGTGTATCTGATGCTTTACAAGATTCGGATTGGGTTACTGCTATGCAAGAAGAACTCAATCAGTTTGAGGCTTTAAAAGTATGGCGGTTGGTCAAGTTACCTGAGTCTAAATCAGTTATTGATACAAGTGGATATTCAAAAATAAGAAAGATGCGAATAACATAATTGTTCGTAACAAAGCTCGACTTGTAGCCAAAGGTTATCGTCAACAAGAGGGTATTGATTACGATGAAACTTTTGCACCTGTTGCTCGACTTGAAGCTATTCGTATGTTTCTGGCATATGCAGCTTACAAAGATTTTACTGTTTTTCAAATGGATGTCAAAACAGCATTTCTATATGGTCATTTGAAAGAAGAAGTCTATGTCGCTCAACCAGAAGGATTTGTACATAAAGAACATCCAGATTATGTCTATGTTCTAGACAAGGCTTTATATGGCTTAAAAGCAGGCACCACGTGCTTGGTATGAGGAGCTGTCTAAACATCTACTTTCCAAGGGTTTCAAGAAAGGTTCGGTGGATTCAACACTGTTTTTGATGAAGGAAGGCGAACATATTGTGGTCATTCAGATCTATGTTGATGATATTATTTTTGGATCAACTAGTCGGGAGTTGTGTAAAAAGTTTGAGAATGTCATGACTGAAGAATTTAAAATGAGTATGATGGGAGAGATTAATTTCTTTCTGGGTCTTCAAGTAAGACAGTTTTCAGATGGCATCTTCATAAATCAATCCAAGTATATCTTTGATTTACTGAAGAAGTATGATATGTCTGGATGTCATTCGATAGGAACTCCAATGGCTACGGGTAATTCCATTGGCCCAGATCATGAAGGAAAGGATGTAGATTTGAGGAATTATCGAAGTATGGTTGGTTCTTTAATGTATCTTACTGCCAGTAGACCTGATATCATGTTTGCAACATGTGTGTGTGCTAGATATCAGGCCAAACCAAAGGAGTCTCACTTAGCTGCAGTTAAGCGTATTTTTCGATACTTAAAAGGGACTCCTTACTATGGCATTTGGTATCCAAAAGGTCTTGGATTTGAGCTACAAGCGTATACTGATGCTGATTATGGTGGATGCAATATGGACCGGAAGAGTACATCAGGTCATTTGCAATTTCTTGGAAATAAGTTGGTGTCATGGGCATCCAAAAAGCAACAATGTGTATCTACCTCCACTGCGGAATCTGAATATGTTGCTGCTGCGAGTTGTTGTTCACAAGTACTCTGGATGCAGTCACAACTTCGTGATTATGGTCTTGAATACAAAAAGATACCCATCTATTGTGACTCTAAGAGTGCAATTGCCATCTCAGCTAATCCGGTTCAACACTCGAAAACCAAACACATTGATATCAGGTATCATTTTTTAAAGGACAATGTGGAAAAAGAAAATATAGAGCTGTACTTTGTCAATACTGAATATCAACTTGCTGATTTGTTTACCAAGGCTCTAGATGAGAAACGTTTTAAATTTCTCATCTCTAGACTTGGTATGATTGACAAAAAGATTGTATAAGCTATATTTCCTCATACACATAGCAGTATAATGAAATACTGAATCAGGTATGGTCATTGAACTTCTATGTATATTTTGAAATATAGTTTATTTGTTTTGCTTTTTGTTTTTATTTCAAGTTGATTACGTTTGGTATTTCTCTTATTCTTTTTCATGTTGATTACTAATGTGTTTGTTTCTACTGAGAATATGGTTTTGTCAAGGGGGAGCTTATCTAGTACAGGTTCATACGTCTGTTGTGAATCTATCTGTTACAGGTAAATACAGGTATGCATAGTTTAAGGGGGAGCATTATGAATGCATTATGGTAGGGGGAGTAATTGACTCGAGTCATTCATAATTAGCACCTCTAACTCGAGTCATGATACTCGAGTCATGTAACTCGAGTCTCTCAACTCGAGCCATACACATCTCGAGTCAAACAACTCGAGCACACTCAACTCGAGTCTCATACAACTCGAGTCAACCAACTCGAGCACACTCAACTCGAGTCTCATACAACTCGAGTCAACCAACTCGAGCATTCACAACATACAACTCGAGTCTCTCAACTCGAGCCATACACATCTCGAGTCAAACAACTCGAGCACACTCAACTCGAGTCTCATACAACTCGAGTCAACCAACTCGAGCACACTCAACTCGAGTCTCATACAACTCGAGTCAACCAACTCGAGCATTCACAACATACAACTCGAGTCTCTCAACTCGAGCCATACACATCTCGAGTCATTCACAACTCGAGCCACACACAACTCGAGTCACACAATTCAAGTACACATCACTCGAGTTATGTACCTCGAGTTATCTATCTCGAGTCGAGCATCTAGAGTCTTGCAACTCGAGTCATTCATCTCGAGTCATACTACTCGAGTCATCCAACTCGAGTGTGAGTCAGTTATTTCAGTTACACTACTCGAGTCATCTAACTCGAGTCAAGCAACTCGAATAAATCAATTCGAGCCATTTCACTCGAGTCACACAACTCGAGCACACACAACTCGAGTTACACTACTCGAACCATCTAACTCGAGTCACGAGCACATTCAATTCGAATCATGTAACTCGAGCCATATAACTCGAGTGAAACTACTCGAGTCATCCAACTCGAGACACACTACTCGAGTTATTCTTATTGAACAACTCAATTCTGTTATACAATATGAAATGCCGTCATGTATCTCGAGTCATCTATCTCGAGTCACATAACTCGAGTCATTCATCTCGAGTCACATAGCTCGAGCCGTTCATCTCGAGCCTTTGATTTTTTAGTTGTGTGTATACTATTGCAAGTATCTCGAGTGGGACTCGAGATATACACTCGAGTTATGTATCTCGAGCCGATTCATCTATCTCGAGCCGATTCATCTATCTCGAGCCGATTCATCTATCTCGAGCCGATTCATCTATCTCGAGCGGGTTATTTACCGCTCGAGACACCGTTGGTCCAATTGCTGAATGCCACGTGTTCTTGTCATCATGACTAAGATATCAGTTTTTCAAACATATCCTATAAATATGTTGTTTCGATTCATAATTCCAATCTTTCTGGAATTTCAAACTCGTGCGGATCTGTTCAAGTTGCTGCTGTCAAGTTCAAGAATCTGTAGTGTACTTTGTGTCGTGTGAGTTTTGTATACGTATCCCGGGTTCTACGAAGCCTATAGGTATTCACTCGGTCATATACCGATTAGGCTAGTAGGTTAAAAATGTTTGTAACAACTTATCTTAAAACACGGGTTAACATCTTGGGACTGTATTCTTGATATTTTTAAACCGAAACGTGTGAATGACCCGTTGTTCCGGATCATAAGGACTTGAGACATTGGACTTCTTATTTTTGACCTTAAGAATGACCTTCAACTCTACAATGTATTGAACTTATTAAACAAATTATGTATAAGTCTTTCGTTATTAAGAACATGGCACATATTGGTTAAACTCAAGTTTAAGTGAAGTTTTAAAGTTTAAACAAATGGAAGGCTTATATATATTTAAATCTTAAAGAGTTCAGTATTTTGATCAACTGGTCTTTCGTTTGGGTATTTGTTTCTCAAGTCCCACACTGTGTGAATTATTTCTTCACACTTGTTTTTCATAAAAATCTAAATGTAAAAGATTTATCTAATGTTTTTTATGAATTACAGAAATGGAAGATTATACTTTCCCAGATTCAGATGGTATGGAGATTTCAGACATAATCTCAATACAATCAACTCCACACAATCCGAATGCTGATGCGGATAGACAACTGCTTCGTCCGTCATTATATCAGCCGTCAATATCGAACAACGTTCCTTTCAATCCTCATGCAAGGGTGAAGGCTCCGGTTATTACTGCCATTCTACGAAATCATCCTTTGTACACTGTTCTTACACAGACAGTAGAAGTTCCAATGCTTTATGCGCAACAAGTATGGAACACTCTGCAGTTTCATGCTGATCCGGGTAATCATCACTTTACAGCCGAGCTGGATCACTATACCATCAGTTTTGGAGTCAACAAGTTTAGACGTGTACTGGGATTTCCAGAAGCAAACAGTCGTCCGAATGCTACTCAGTTTGAACCGTTTGCATCATTGGCAGTTGCAATGGCTGGGGTTGAATCAGTTGGTCATCTGGAAGCAATAAATGCACCGTCTCAGTTCAACAAGTCCAACCTACCTCCAACATACAACACGTTGTTCACGATACTTAGTAGGTGTTTGACGGGGAAGCGTACGGCACAAGACACGGCGACACAGTCATTTTTGGTTCTGTTTTATGGAGTCTTATTCAACAAGCATTATGATTATGCTTCGTTGATTTTTCATGATCTGAAGGAGCTTCTGGCCAAGAAGCAAACGCATCTACCATACCCGAGATTTCTAAGCACTATTATTGCAAGTGCGATGCGTCAGAATCCAGATATTCCACGCCGATCAGATGCGGAAAAAGTGAAGATCCATGACATGCAGTCAATTCGTTATCCAAAGAAGGTGTATGCTCCGGAAGTCCCATTATTCTCTGAGTTGTTAGCCTATGCTGATCAGTACGTGGCGTGTGTGAGAGAGTATAGGTCTCGTTTTCCACCTATGGTCCAGCCAGAGCCGGAGGGACCTACCCAAGGTGTTATCCCTAGAAGTGAGGGTTTAGTTCTTAGGGACCAACGATCACGGGATCTTGGTCAGGGTGTGTTGAGGGAAAATACCGAGAGGGGTGAAGGTGGGGTCCATTCTGATCAGCTAGCTCACTCGTCTACCATCAATGTAGCAGCTCAACTGGGTCAAATCAGTTCGGCAGTTCAGATGGATGATGTCTTTGCTACAATTGAAGATGAGCACGGAGCTACGTCACCTATCTTGCACACTCATGTTGAAGCTGAGTTGGATGTTTTTGCTCTTTCACCGGTAAATGAGCACTTTGTTGGTGAATTTCCTGAACTTGAGGAAGTTGCAGAGTCTTTACTTGATCTATCTCAACCGATCGTCGAAATATCCGATACTCAGTGCTACTCTCCGAATGAGTTGGCACAACGTCTCCATCGGCTTATGGGATATGACTCCTCTTCTGAAGATAATATTTCTTCAAGTGATGATATGGCTGCTGACCTTCCCGGATCACCGGATGATGATGACCATGATAATGATGATGATATGCCTGATCAAGGCTCGAGTCGGTTGTTGACTCAAGGTGACATAAGGATGGCTGAGGGAGATAAAAGAATTGATGAGAGTGAGACAGGGCCAGAAAAGAAGTACAAACCCCTTCCCAAACCGAGTCTAGCCGGGTAGCCACATCTACTAGGGGTGAGCATATGTTGCCACCACCTATTGAAAAAGACATGAGATTCCCACTCATGCAATGCACAACCCAACTCACCCACTCTACCGTTTCTCAACAAACGGTAGTTTCAACTTCTCACGGGGACTTACCACAACTTGTACCCATTCCTCACTTGGAGGTTGGTGGTACTGACACAGTGAGGCAGCTGCCCCGCCCACGACTTCACTTGTTCACTCATCGAGTCTAGAACCACTTGCGTCAAATGTTAATCTTTCTTTGTCTAGGACACAGGTGCAAACCACCTTTGTAGGAGGCTTTAGTAGCCCTGCCGGAACCACCGTAGTGAGTTCTGCATTTGTTGCGGGCTTGCCAGGATCGGAGGGAAATCCCATCAGCGCTAACATCATGCCAACACTGAACATGGGTTCCTTGAGTTCTACTCTTGGATCAACGAGAAGTCTAAGTGACCTCGGCGTTAGTTTGCCCGCATCTTCTATTGTCACGGAGTTACGGCAACGATCTACTATCTTGGGTTCTTCCTCAACACCCATTGGTAGTATATCGTCAGATTCAGTTCCAGTTTCCACATCGTCCACACTTTCGGCTTCTTCTGCTTCGTCTGCCCCATCTATCTCAGTACCTCCTCCGACTTGTAATAACCAAGATCCTAGATGGAGTTAAATAAGTTAAGTTACTGTTAATTGACCTTTTGTGAGAATATGATGATTTTAGGGGTTAATTATGTAACCATTGAAAAGTTTAATGGTATGGGCTTTTACCATTTTAGGTATGGGCTTGGCCCAAAACCCTAGGTATTTAAACCCTAAACCCTAATCTTTGCCATTTTTGGGAAAGATTAGTGTGTGTGTTTAGTGTGTGTAGGAAGATCTAGCTTGGAGCCATTTTATCATCTTCAAGGTCGGGAAATCATCACCGAGGTAAGATCTCGATGTTATTTTGCGTATGGTTTATCTAAATTGATGCGGGAATAGCCTATTGACCTTCTAGAATTACTCTGGATCCAATTGGATCAGTCTCCTTCGAATTTTTGGGGCTTTTATGATTCTGCTCGGTTTTTCCGATTCGGATTTTGAGTTTTCCGAATCGGGAAACATGTTTTCCGAATCGGAATTCATGTTTTCCGAATCGGAACTCAAGTTTTCCGAATCGGTTTCTTTGAAGCTAGTTTGAGTATCTCTGATGCCTTTCCCGAACTGGAAACTATGTTTTCCGAATCGGGAATTGGGCTGTCCTAGTCGTTATGCTGACCTCGTTCCTTGCGAATCGGGAATTTGGAGTTTGAGTGTTTTCCGAATCGGAAATGGGTGTTTTCCGAATCGGAAAAGGGGGTTTTCCGATTCGGAAAAAGGGGGGATTTCCCGATTCGGATTTTGTGAGTCAGAAAATATGTTTTCCGAGTCGGATTTTGAGGAGTTTCATTTGTAAGGTTAATTTTCGGAGAGGATTTTTCCATAGTGATTTAACCCCTTAGAAATAAAATTTTTCGGATTTTGAGGAGTTTCATTTGTAAGGTTAATTAGCGGAACCCCGTGCTAAGTCTGCCTAGGGATGTCATAGTAGTGGGTTTTGTTGAGCGCAATTATTAATGCCTTAGATATTTACAGGCACGTTAGGCGAGGTCCGTGGGAGGACAGTGAGATCTACTCAGGTGAGTTCCCTTGCCTGAAAATGAATGGATAGTTTTAACTGCTTTTATAAATGTATATCCATTCGATTTGCGAACTGCCTTGCTAAAGATGATGAACTGCTTTTGTGAAAATGTGGATAATGATTGGATTTCGTTTAATGCATGCTTAAATGTAAATGTTGAAATGTTTCGGATTGAAATGTGTTGCAAGTATGGACATTGGGTACCTTGGAACTGTATGTTCCTTGGGAGTGTTTACCATTTGGTCTGGTCCACCATTTGGGGGTACCTTGGGATAGCGTCCCTTGGGAGTGATGTGATTGTGGCCTTGGTGCCTTATAGAAGTTCTTTGTCCGTAACACATTTGCATTGTCATTATTGATAATTTGGATTTTTACGGCCAGCGGGCCGGAACTGTTGATTAAGTGTTTTGAGGGAATTCACTAGACCTTTCGGTCTAACCCTCGTTTTCAAAATCTAAAACCTTTTCAGGGAAAGATCGTGTTGCGAGAGGGAAGGAGAAGGTAGGCGTCTAGCGTAGCTCTACCAGTAGAAGTTAGTACTCTGTCCTAATTTTAGAATCTCAGCTGTGGAGGGATGTTCCGCATGCACTCTTAAACCATTTACTTTTGTGTTGAGAATTCTAAGACTTATGCGTATTAGATCACTGGGAATTATTATTAGTATTAATATTGCGTAATTATTTGCTATGTTATTTTGGGTATCGGGGTGTTACACGACTGGCATGGCATCGTCATCTGATGTTGATCTCTCGCGTCTTCCAGTTGTTGTTACGGCCAATCAGCTTATTACCCGATCTTTGTTTCGAGCTAACAATGAACAGATGGCAACGGTTATTCAGCAGCAGACTGCTCGAATTTCTGCCTTGGAGAAACAAGTAGCTCTGTTAGCTAAGGATAAAGCTCCAATGTCTGATCCTCCTTCACAGCCTTCTCAGTCAGCGGCTGATTCACTTACTATTCCAGAGTTGAAGGGGTTGTTGTTCTCTAAACTCTTGGAGTCGGGTTCAGCTGAAGATAGTGACCTTGTGGGTATTCTACAACAACAGACTGCTTTACAACAAAGAGCTATTCAAGAACAACGGTCTCAGGCTCACTTGGTTACTCATACGGAATTTCAGCAGTTTCAGGCCACTCTTGATGCATCTCTCACCAAGACATTCACCGAGATCAACCAGATGTTCACTGATGGCTTATCACAGCTATCTGATCGGATTCGGGGCATTGAAGAGACGTGTCAAACTGCTGCTAGACGGCCCACTAGACGGCATGATGATCATGATGATCATGATCGTCATGAGGGGGAGAGGAAAAGAAGGAGACTTGAAAGTGAGCCGTCTAGGGTACCAACCACGTCAAATGTACGAATTGTTGACAGGCTTGAGGAAAGGCATCCGAGAGAGAAACAACCTGCAAGACACAGAGATGCAATTGTTCTAACGGGAGGTGAAGAGATGGAATCAGAACCAGTCTTACAGTCCACTCTAGATTTCTTGGGTTCGGTGCAAGAAGAGATGCCAGAAGAAAGAACTGAAGAAAGAGGAGTGAAGTTTTCAGGGGCGTCTAGTTCTACATCTGAAATAGATAGAGTTCTAGCGTTGCTTGAGAATGTAGCTTCTGAAATCAGAGATTACCAAGTACCGAACGAAGAGATTCAGGATGCAAGGTGTGCAGAAGATAACAGATTGAAAGATATGTTTGAGGATGTACAATTTGATTTTGAGAAAGAAGAAGCTGTGGATGATGTGGAAGGTCCTCTATTGGAAGAAGTATTGCCACAGAATGACTTGATGCCTGTAGATCCAAAGAAAGTTGAACTTTGGGAAAAGATGAAAGCAAGCTCGGGGAAATTCCTAAAGAGAACAGAATGGAATCGATTTACTAGAGCCACTGGGAGGTATCTGGAAGAAAAGTACAAGAGTCGTTTCTGTTATCATGAGCGGAAGTTGAGCTATGTGAAGTTGTATGGGATTGAGAATCTGAAAGAAGAACTAAGAAGAGAGTACATCTACATGAGGAAGGTGAACAAGCAAAGAAGAGAAGCCTTAGTGTCAGACTACAAGTTTGTTGCAGTAAAAAGTTACAAGACCAACAGATTGAGTACGTATTGGTACCCAGTAATCACTTTCACCAGAGATGATAGGAAGGAATATGTGATTACTGAAGCTGATTTTCAAGACGTGAGCTTTGATGTGATTTTTGGGATTTTATATGATCTCAAAGGAAAAGCTTTTAGATCAGAAGAGGAGATAATTGCTCTAACTGCTATAGTTAGACATGTCAAGGCTTCGATATCATTGGCTCATCTGTATGACTTTCAACTGGGACTGGAGAATTGGTCATCAAAGTTATTTTGTCACAAACCTCAAAGAAGTCTGGTTGGTGAAGAAAAGGATTTTGTCTTGTACACAGTGTTCTATGATGCAGATGAATCCAAGATCTCATGTGTATATCCGGATTCTTTAGGCAATAAGAAGAGGATGTACTCTCATGAAGTGATGTTATTTTGTGATGACACTTTAAAGATGGTGATGGATGGGTTGAATACAAGATTGCAAATGGATAGGCATAAAGTACATGATATCTCAGCTGCAAACAAGGTGCTGATCAAACATTTTGTAAAGGAGATAGATAGAAGATTGAAGCTGAGAAATGATATTAGATTTGCAGAAATCAAGTTCAAGTTGAGAAAGCCTTCCGTGAAGCAATCTTAGTCGAGTAGTTGTTTGTTTCTTTTGTATGTCCCTCCTTCTTTATAAAAGGGGGAGATTGTTAGTGTTAGATTTATTAAAGAAGTTGAGGGACCATTTGTGAACATTTTATCTTTTGTAGGAATGAGGTATAAATACCTCATTGCCTTGTTTTGTACTTGAAGTCTTTTACAATCAATGACATATGAGTTTCACATTTTCTCTCTCTACTTTCTCTCTCTACTAGATCTACCATTTTTCATGCTAGATTGATTCATCTTGCACTTACAAAGCCTTCTTCCAATCCATGCCAAAACTGGGAAGTGAATCGGCTATCTCTATCCGAAACAATTGATAACGGTATGCCGTGCCTTCTCACGATCTCTTTTATGTAGAGTTTGGCCAATTTGTCCATGGGCAGGGTTTCACGCATCTCGAGAAAGTGAGCGCTCTTCGTGAGTCGGTCCACGATCACCCAAATAGTGTCGTGACCCCTTAAGGTTCTCGGTAGTTTAGTCACGAAGTCCATGGTGATATGCTCCCATTTCCGTTCCGGAATATCCAAAGGTTGCAAACTACCATAAGGCTTTTGGTGTTCCGCCTTGACTTGAAGACATGTGACACACTTCTCGACGTAGCTAGCCACGTCAAGTTTCATGATCGGCCACCAATAATTCAGTTTCAAATCTCGGTACATTTTGGTGCTCCCGGGATGTATGGAATACTTGGACTTGTGAGCCTCCTCCAATAGTAACTCCCGATTACCCCCAATCTTCGGTACCCAAATCCGACCTTGAAACAATTTAAGTCCGCGGCTATCTTCGGTCAACAACTTCTTTTGCTTCACCATCACCTCATCTTTGAGGTTTTCTTCTCGTAGGCCTTCCGTTTGACTAGTCTTTATCCGCTCCAACAAGCTTGACACCACGCTAATCCGGTTGAGGGTTACACCGATCCCGTCGCCATGGTTCTTACGGCTCAAGGCATCGGCAACCACGTTCGCCTTACCGGGATGGTACAACAAGTCGCAATCGTAATCTTTTAGTAGCTCGAGCCATCTCCTTTGTCGCATGTTGAGCTCCTTTTGGTCGAAAATGTGTTGGAGACTCTTGTGGTCAGTGAATAACGTACACTTGGTCCCGTAAAGGTAGTGTCGCCACAATTTCAAAGCAAACACTACCGCCGCTAATTCCAAGTCGTGCACCGGATAATTCCTTTCGTGATCCTTCAATTGTCAAGAGGCGTAAGATATCACCTTGCCTCTTTGCATGAGCACACACCCGAGTCCCATCTTTGACGCGTCGCTATAGACCACGAAGTCTTCCGTCTCGTCCGGTAACGACAAAATCGGCGCTTGACATAACTTCTTCTTGAGTGTCTGAAAAGCCTCTTCTTGCTTGTCGGTCCATAGGAATTTGGCGTTCTTCTTCGTTAACACCGTGAGCGACGAAGCGATCTTCGAGAAGTCTTGAATAAACCTCCGATAGTAACCCGCTAAGCCTAGAAAGCTTCTTATTTCTGATGGGTTCGTTGGCGACTTCCAACTCATCATGGCCTCGATCTTTGCCAGATCCACTTTGATTCCATCTCGCGATACCACATGGCCTAGAAACTGCACCTCGTGAAGCCAAAATTCGCACTTTGAAAACTTGGCGTACAACTTCTCGTTTCTAAGGACGTTCAACACCTCCCGTAAATGTCGCTCATGTTCGGCCTCATCCTTCGAGTAGACTAAGATATCGTCGATAAAGACTATAACCGACTGATGCTGTAATTATCATATATAAAAAGCGTAACAAGTTTTAACCTCTAATGCCTAGCCACCGTCTTACCACATATACAGGCAAGCGTACCTGATCGTGAGAAATATAGTGTAGGAAAGTCCAGGTATCGTATCTACCACTGGGAACGGTCAAGTTATTGTAGACTAAAGTCGAATTAGTTCAATTAATCAAAAGGGGGGGGGGTTTGTATGAAAAAGGTTTAATTACTTAAAAAGACAATTAACTAAGTAAAACTAAGAAAGCAATTGAAATTATGATTTAAGTTTATAATAAAAGAAAACAGCAGCACTTATCATGATAAAACGAATCCCCAATATGGATGACATGAATAGATCGAAAATTTGGTTGTTTTGACTATTGTAGGAATTTAAGTCTGGGACACCCTAACATGTGCAATTTATGGTTGAACTAGGACACGGTCCTCCTAATTCCAATCCTAAATCGTTTGGTCTACAATCTAGAATCGGTAAACCCTTCCTAATCAATTATTGTAATGGCTCTTTTACTATCGGTCACTAATGGTCAAAGTAACCCCTTAACATAACTCTATGGTCCAAGTCAGGCTAAGGTAGGTTGATTATCCTTTCGGAGTCTATCTGTCTTGGTCCAACAAATACACCCAACCAAGTGATTTCAAATCGCCACAACAACAATAATCAAGAAAGAACCATAAACGACATTCAATTAATCAAAAATAAACCAATAAACATTAATTGCAAAATATCATCCATAATGGTTCATCTATCATGACAAGCACTACTAATAAACTACTCACTCATAATGAACACAAAAACATAAACAAGGGTAGACATCGACATGATACCGACAGTACAACGATAGATGATCAGAGATCGACTTCCGCAGCGTATCGGCACCTTTCGTATTCTCACTCTCGTTCCTCTGACTTCCCCTCGTGTATTGCACTTCAAAACTCATGTCTAAAACTGAAGGAGGAGGTTGATATTTAAAGAAAAACGACCAGGCGTCATCTGGCGATCGCCAGACTGCCATCTTGGCGACGCCAAACACTTAATAAAACCCTAATCTTCACTTCAGTCGCACTTGGCGGCGCCAAATTGGGCACTTCGCGATCGCCAAGTGTCTTCTGTGTTGACCTTGTGCATTTTTCTCGTTTTCTCGCCTTTTTCCGTACTTTTCCGTTCCACGGCCTCCAAATCCTTCATAATCAATAAAAAGCTCAATTAGTGCATGAAATGATCATAAACGGGTGAGAAATGGGGTAAAGTCATACGATTACGCGCAACCAAAACATGTATAATTTTGGTGTTATCAAAATCCCCACACTTAAGCTTTGATTGTCCCCAATCAAAAGACTGAAAACAAGGAAAGATAACTCCAAAATTATCTCCACCCAAGATCGTCAAAGAAAACAAAGTATACTCACACAATCGAACACACAAACAAGACTCATCAAGTAATTGGATACCAAGGCCAACCTTTTACCCTCACATAATATGAAGTGTATCTCTCGGGGGTAAAAGTGTATATGTAAGTGATCACACCAATACTCGACTAATTCCCTCATGCATAAGCTTGTCACCAAATCTAATCTCCACCACTGAGAAGTTGTCAACCGTCAAGAGGACTTTAGGGTTGCAATGTTAGGCTAAGGGTTAAGGGTAGGATAAAGGATATATATAAGTGACTAAGGGTTTTGCAACAAAAATTTGAAAACTTAATCAGTAATGATCCAAACAGTGAAACAATCTGACTTTCAAACAATGAGACTTTTGGGATGAATATTCTCTCTTTTCTTTTAGAATTGGCCTAAGCCTATGGCTTATTTGGGGCGCAAATTCTTTTTTCATTCTTTTCAGCTCTCATTCTTTTTCTTTTTTTTTGTATTCTCGACTCTTTTGATATTTCTTTTATTTTCTGAGTCTCAAATATTTTTCTCTCTCTTTTTTCTCTCTTCCTTTTAGAGCAGCAACTATGTTGCTTTTGGCTCTTTTTACTCTCAATCCCATAAAAACTGTCAGATACGAAAAACTGGATCAAAACATCTCAAGATTCAAATTTAAGTCACGGCCAAGAGATAGATAAACAATTAGGCTCAAGGATAAAGTGTATAGTGGGTAATGAAATGAAAAGGCTAAGGCTCAAAATGGTTTCAAGGGATAAAGTGTTAAAAGTGAACACTTTTCAATTACATGCTAGGCAAATCAAATAACCTTATGATGAGGTTATCTGACGAAGGCTAAAAGGGTTAGAAACGAAGGCCTCTATCAGTGCAATGGTGATAAATACTTCTCTTATGTGGTCTCGACAAGCATTCAAATGACAAGTTCTACCTTGGGTCAAAGTCGGTATTCCTCACGAAATAAACAGATATAACAATATAGGCTCAATCTCTCAAAGGAATCGGGTGAGGCACTCATGGTAATCAGTATTCCAAGGCATCCTTTTACTCAACTAATCCTATTCAGTGTTCTCCTACGCAAGCAACTCAGTCTCAAAAACAATCTCAGATTTCGAAAAAATTGGGGTCAAATCTCAAAGCTTTCAAAAGTTTGAAAAACGACAATCCACAAGCAAAAAGTGAACCCATTTAAACAGATAAGTCTACATAACCCCCTCCCCACACTTAAAATTTGCAGTGTCCTCAATGCAACAATTAACACAATTAAGGAGTAATTGGGAAAAAGAGAAACTTCCCGGGTTATGTGACGAAATCTGTTCTGATCTGAGAGTGGTGCATAAAATTCGTGCTCGATCATAAAACGCCATATCTACCAACAAAAAGAAAAAGAAAAAGTAAAAACGAACAAAAGAAAATAATCCAAACCAAACTAGTTAAAATCCTAAGCAAACCAACAGAAAAATAAAATTGTTCAAACACAACCACGCAGTTCAAAAAAAAATAAAATTGTTTAGGACAACCAAATCGAATAATGGGGATAAAAGATAGAGATCAATAAGGGCCACGAGGTTGGTTTTGCCAATCCTCGTAAGTCGGGTAACCGGGCGGAGCATCTTCGGAGTATGGCCAATATGGAGATGGAGCATAAGCGGTATTCGGTTGAATACCGAAGTGGGAGGCCATCTGGTTCTTCACTCCACTTTGCCAGTTGGCTTGGTGAAGAGCCTCCACGGTGTTGTACTCCATGTGCTGATAATGCCGGCCATAGGAAAGTGACATCTCCGAAAGTTGGTTACTCAAATCTTGGTAACCCGAATAAGCCGTCCAATCCGCTGGTTGTTGACTCACATTCGCCCCACTCGTTCCACCGGTCTCATGCGTACTCCTCGGTGCTTGACTCGGTTGACTTCTCGGTTGACTCCTATAAGATTGAGGATTACAGATCCATGCATTGTAGTCCCTTCCGATCGCATGCTCAACTCTCGCCACGCCCATACCTCGGAGTTGGTCCATGTCAATCAACCCCATCTCCCCGAGGTTCGTCATCGAAGCAATCGCGGCGTCGGTTAGAATACCGAAATGCTTGGCCAAGAGTGTCACGTACTGGCCACCAACGATGCGACTACCCTCGCGATAACCACTCGCTTTAGCGAGTTGAGCGGCTATGAGGTACGGAGCATTCGGATATTTATCATCCGTAGAGAGTTGCTCAAGAAGCCACAAATCTTGCACGGTAACTTTCTCCTCACTCGAAGATCGAGCATTCACTGCTTGAATGAGCATGCGGTGTAGAAGTCTATCCGACGAAGCAATAAAACCTTTCACCTTGAGGTTGCCATGATAATCACCATCACCCAAAATCGCCCATGCCAAACGCGGATCAAAATCATCGGATCTCTTTGAAGTCGCCCACATATACTCCTCGAATTCGGGAGCATCGACATCCGCTTGGGTATATATCCCCAAAGCAAGAGCAAAATCAACCAAAGAAAGAGATCTCTAAATGCCACCAAGTCGGAACGTCATACAAGATTGATGAAACTCGTCAAGGGCTTTGATCGCATCGAAACGAAACGTGGCTACAAACTCCACGATAAGCTCTTGGAAGAGGGTCTCGGCAATATCGAAAACTCGCTCCCAAGCATGGCATATATAGTACTCATTGCCATCCTCGTCGTATGCGTGCTTTTCAAGAATCGCTTTGATGTCGTTCTCGACATGCATTGATCAAAGAAGATTCCAATCAACTCTTTTTGGCATAAGAATTTGGCGGGGGAGAAGTCGGTTGACAATATCCCGATATTCCTCCTTCTTTCGGGCGTTCAACGTTGGGTCGTTCGTGAATGAAGTGAAAACATGACTCCCATCCGGTGCATGGAAGTTGATAGCGGCGGTGGTCTTTGATGCGCGGGTCTTTTGTCTTTACAAAATTAAACACCATTGTCTTAGAAAGTTTTCAATCCAATTAGTGCAAGACAAGGTTTATTCACATTCAAAGTTTTAACGAGACAAAAACCTATACGACTAACAAGTTCAAGCATCACAATCATATATGCATGACAAAACAAGAGCAATGGGGATGTGGAGCATCCCCACACTTGAACCTTTAGTTCAATCCCAATTCCAAACTAATCTAGCTAAACAAGAAGAAGTGGGGGATTTTGGTGTTCTCAAAATCCCCACACTTATCATTTAACCACAATCACTAGATTAATCAATCAATTAGCATGCAAGAAACAATATTTCAATTACAATGTATAGCATGCATTCATCTAAACAATCAATGGTGTATCAAGAATCATATCAATTCTATTCAAGCAAACAAACACCATTGATACCCAAAAACAAGATCTCCAACTACCAAATCGAGCAATCCTTGCGAAATCAAAGTTAGGAAACGTACCTTGTTCATGATTAAAGATGAAATTGAAGCTCAAGAAGGTCGAATTTCGCAAGAACATGAGAGGATTTGGCGGCGCCTAAGAGGAATTAGGTTTGTGTGTTTGTGAAAAGTGGGAAAAAGAAGGTTTTAAAAACCCCTGCCCCGACTTCGCGTCGCGAAACCCTGGGTTTCGCGTCGCCAAACAGGTCAATATCAGCAAACCTTGATTTTTCAAAAGTGTCGCGTCGCCAAACGGCCCTCTTCGCGTTGCCAAGTTCGAAATTTTTTGACCTAACTCGTGGCTTACTCACTTGGCGTCGCCAGAATTGGAATCTGGCGATCGCCAGATGGCTACTGTTTCCAACTTGTGAAATTTTGCATCGCATTCCGATTTCGCTCGAATCTGGTTTCTATCCCTTCCGTATGGTTACCTAAGAAACATCAAATGAAAACATTAATAAAAACACACACAAAAATCACTAAAAACGAAAGAAAATCAAAAAGCTCGGGTTGCCTCCCGAGAAGCGCTTCATTTTTGGATGGGTCTAGAGCTCGACCCCACTTTCGGGTCATTTCTTGGCACGTCAGGATGACGAGCCCTTCTTCCTTCTGTGATCTTTCTTGGAGGATCCCGGTTCCTTGGTTGATTGCTCCTTTTTGTGCACCGGGTTTGAGTAATCCTCCGTTTTCTTTCCAAGCTCATGCGGAAGTAACGGACGCTTCGTGCTTTTGGTGTAGGCCAGAGAAGGATCGTCATAAGGTTCATCGAGGTGTCTAACCGGCTCTCCGTTAGGATCAAAGTAAATCCGATTGTCTCCATAGCCTAAGCTTGTGACTTGATTGCGCATATCGGTGTTTACTTGAGCAGTGTGCAAGAAAGATCTCCCGAGGATTATTGGGATTTCAGTGTCCTTTGGAAGATTAGCTATGATGAAGTCCGTGTAATAAACGAATTTTCCAATACGAATCGGGACTCCTTCCGCTATCTCCAATGGTTTTGTCATGTAACCATTCACTCCTCGGTATTGATAGTCCGTTGGAAGGATTTGAGTGATCCCCATTTTCCTGCAAAAACCAACGGGCATCATATTAAGAGCGGCACCCGAATCAACTAAAGCAAGACCTGAAAATTTATGACAATAAATAGGTAAGTTATAACTCCCTGGATCATGTCGAATCGGTGCTATGTAAACGAGGTCATCTTCCGGTGCTTTTTCCTTCTCTTTCTCTTTGCCTTTATCTTCTTTCTTCGGGATCACGAACTCCGCGTATCCTCCTTGTTTTCCATCTTCCTCATCATCATCACTAGAAGCTTCGGGGACCTTGAGTCTTAGGTTTTCGAAAGACACGGTGAACCCCTCCGAATCGTAATCCGTGGCATAGTCAGGCTCACTTTCGCTCTCGGTCTCCACGTACTTCTTCATGTAGATGTCCGTCCATTTCTTCTTTGACGGCTCTCCAGTCATCATGAGCATTGGCTTCACAGTCTCCACCTTTGGGTTGACTTGTGTTTGCGTTGGCAGTTCTCCTTGCGTTCTTTCATTCAGCATTTGTGAAACACGTCCAACCTGTAATTCCAAATTCTGGATGGTGCTTTGGTGATTTCGTAGGTATGAACCCACTTCATCGTTCAGTTTCTTTTGCGCATCCATGAATTGGATAATCCGATCTTCGATAGTCATACGTGGCTCTCCATCCGGCCTTTGGTTCTGTTGAGTTGGTGCAAAGAAACCTGGAGGTCTGGGGATGAAATTACGGTTGTTGTTCCACCTCCCTTGGTAATCGCCTCGGTTGATATAATTCACCTCCTCGGGTGTCATCATTGGCTTGTTCGGGCAATCCCTTGTCAAATGCGGTCCATTGCACTCCTCACATCCAACCTGCAAAGCATGAATAGATTTAATTAGTTCCTCGATTTTGCGTTCAAACCTTACCTGTTGGTTTTTCATAGCGGCTAGTTCATCGGATAGATCGAAGTCGGTAGAGATCTTTCCGGCCATCCTCGGGATTTGTAGTCGCTTGTCCGTCCTCCAATCTATGTTGTGTATGAGCATGTCTTCGAGAAGCTTGTAACCTTCCGTGGGCGTTTTGTACATGAAGACACCACCTGCAGATGAATCCAAAGTAGCGCGTGAGGAATAAGAAAGTCCACTATAGAAATTTTGAACCTGTTCACTCTTATTTAGCTCGTGACTCGGGCACGAGTTTAGGAGGTGCTTAAAACGTTCCCATGCTTCGGATATGGTTTCCCCATCTTGTTGTTGGAAGGATCGGATCTCGGCTCTCAGTTTGTCGATCTTGGATGGTGGAAAGAATCGGGAAAGGAACTTTGAGCGAAGTCCTTCCCATGTAGTGATTGAGCTCGGCTCTAAAGATCGCAACCAGGCCCTAGCTTCTCCGATAAGCGTTAGAGGAAAGACCCGAAGACGAATTGCATCATCCCGGCCTTCCTCTGTTTTGAACAGATCACAGATATCAACGAAGTTCTCCATATGTATGATAGGGTTGCTATCGCTTTTCCCGTCGTAGGTAAGGTCCTTGATCATGTGTAGGAGCTTCCCCGGGATTTCCTTGTTCAGGTTCGGCTTCGTGATTGGATTGGTGGGTACAGTTGGAGCGGCTCTCCTGGCGGTCCACATTGGTGCCTCGTCTCCCATCTCAAAAATCAAAGCTCTCGGACGAACTTTGTTTGCTTTTGATTTCTTTTTGTTTCTTTTTCTGAACTTTCTCTCTGGTTCCTCAAATGGCTCTAACAAGTCTGCCGTGACTGAAATCACAACAAACGGTTACGGGCAACTTGCGGGAAACAAAGATAAGATATAAATAGAAATAAAACTAAAACTAATTAATTAAACTAGAAAGCGAAAAACTTGCAAGGGACAGAATCCCTCACAATGATCGATTAACTAAACTACTTAAACTAAAATCTAGCAACTACCGTTCCCCGGCAGCGGCGCCAAAAACTTGATGTTGTAATTATCATATATAAAAAGCGTAACAAGTTTTAACCTCTAATGCCTAGCCACCGTCTTACCACATATACAGGCAAGCGTACCTGATCGTGAGTAATATAGTGTAGGAAAGTCCAGGTATCGTATCTACCACTGGGAACGGTCAAGTTATTGTAGACTAAAGTCGAATTAGTTCAATTAATCAAACGGGGGGGGGGGGGGGGTTTGTATGAAAAAGGTTTAATTACTTAAAAAGACAATTAACTAAGTAAAACTAAGAAAGCAATTGAAATTATGATTTAAGTTTATAATAAAAGAAAACAGCAGCACTTATCATGATAAAACGAATCCCCAATATGGATGACATGAATAGATCGAAAATTTGGTTGTTTTGACTATTGTAGGAATTTAAGTCTGGGACACCCTAACATGTGCAATTTATGGTTGAACTAGGACACGGTCCTCCTAATTCCAATCCTAAATCGTTTGGTCCACAATCTAGAATCGGTAAACCCTTCCTAATCAATTATTGTAATGGCTCTTTTACTATCGGTCACTAATGGTCAAAGTAACCCCTTAACATAACTCTATGGTCCAAGTCAGGCTAAGGTAGGTTGATTATCCTTTTGGAGTCTATCTGTCTTGGTCCAACAAATACACCCAACCAAGTGATTTCAAATCGCCACAACAACAATAATCAAGAAAGAACCATAAACGACATTCAATTAATCAAAAACAAACCAATAAACATTAATTGCAAAATATCATCCATAATGGTTCATCTATCATGACAAGCACTACTAATAAACTACTCACTCATAATGAACACAAAAACATAAACAAGAGTAGACATCGACATGATACCGACAGTACAACGATAGATGATCAGAGATCGACTTCCGCAGCGTATCGGCACCTTTCGTATTCTCACTCTCGTTCCTCTGACTTCCCCTCGTGTATTGCACTTCAAAACTCATGTCTAAAACTGAAGGAGGAGGCTGATATTTAAAGAAAAATGACCAGGCGTCATCTGGCGATCGCCAGACTGCCATCTTGGCGACGCCAAACACTTAATAAAACCCTAATCTTCACTTCAGTCGCACTTGGCGGCGCCAAATTGGGCACTTCGCGATCGCCAAGTGTCTTCTGTGTTGACCTTGTGCATTTTTCTCGTTTTCTCGCCTTTTTCCGTACTTTTCCGTTCCACGGCCTCCAAATCCATCATAATCAATAAAAAGCTCAATTAGTGCATGAAATGATCATAAACGGGTGAGAAATGGGGTAAAGTCATACGATTACGCGCAACCAAAACATGTATAATTTTGGTGTTGTCACCGACTTATCTAAGAACGGTCTACACACTCGATTCATCAAGTCCATGAATACCGCCGGTGCGTTGGTTAAACCGAACGGCATCACCAAGAACTCGTAGTGCCCGTATCTCGTCCGGCAGGCGGTCTTTGGTACATCGTCCTCTTTCACCCGAACTTGGTGATATCCGGATCGTAGGTCGATCTTCGAGAAGCACCCGGCACCTTGAAGTTGATAGAAGAGGTCGTCGATCCGAGGCAAGGGGTATTTGTTCTTTACCGTCACTTTGTTTAGTTCACGGTAATCAATACACATCCGCATGGAGCCGTCCTTCTTTTTGACGAAAAGAACCGACGCTCCCCACGGTGACGAACTCGGTCGAATAAATCCCTTCTCGGAGAGTTCTTGTAACTGCGTCATCATCTCCTTCATCTCGGTCGGAGCCAATCGGTACGGAGCGCGCGCTATCGGAGCCGCTCCCGGCGTAAGGTCAATGTGAAACTCTACTTGGCGTTCCGGTGGTAACCCAGGCAAATCTTCCGGAAAGACGTCCGGAAACTCTCGTACCACGTCTACATCGGCGATCCCTTTCTTCTCTAACCCCGTGTCGATGACATAAGCTAGATAGGAGGCGCATCCCTTAGCTAGGCACTTTCTTGCCTTTATCATAGAGATGGTCGTGTTAGTGCCCTTCTTCTTATCCCCGTACACGGTGATCGATTCCCCTCGAGGCGTTGGGATAGTGACCATTTTCTTACCGCAACCTATATTGGCGTCGTGAACGCACAACCAATCGATCCCTAGCACTGCGTCGAAACTACCGACATTCATGGGTATGAGGGTTGCGGCGAAAGGTTCTCCATCTAACTCTATAGTGCACCCCTCAAAGCAATCTCGAACGGTCACAAGAAATCCGCCCGCTACTTCTACTACTAACGCATCAGATAAGGGAGTGGTAGGCATAGTGAATTTCCTAGCTAGAGTATCATGCACAAAGGAGCGTTCGGCACCCGTATCAAACAAAACTAGTGCGGGTATGGAGTTAACGAGAAACGTACCCGATACAAGATCGGATGTCTCCCTCGCCTCCGCGGCCGTCATCTGAAATGCACGGCTAGTCACCTTCGGCGGGTTTCCTCCCTTCGCGACCGATCCACTCGGACCCTCGGTAACCGCCTTCTTGAACTTCGGGCATGCATCACGATAATGCCCCGGCTCCTTGCAATCATAACAAACTGGTACTCGTGCCATACAGTCTCGGGCCACATGGCCCTTCCTCCCGCATTTCCCATAAGTGACGGGGTTCGTCGGAAAGTCGCGGCGGCATGGTCCATGGTGTTTACTCCGGCATTTACCACACCACCTCGCTTCGTCTCGGTTCCCGCCTCGTTTCCCGTCTTGGAAAGTCTTGTTCGGTCGGGCCGACGCGGCGGCCTCCTCAAACTTCCTCTTTTGCCCGGCTTGGTAACCTTCTACCCGGGCTTGGGTGATGTCATCCTCGATCCTCAACGATTCCTCGATCGCCTCGTGCAAGGTGGTGACCCTTGCAATCCTCACCGCCGACCTCATCTCGGCCGGTAATCCACGAGAATAAGCTTTGATCTTTGACTTTTCATCGGGAGCCAAGTGCTCCACCATCCCTAGTTTCTCCAAAAAGTCCTTTGCATAAAAGAAGATGGGGTTGTTGCCTTTCTTCATCCCTCGGAATTCGTCCTCGATCTTGTCAAGGGCTCGCTCGCTACAATATTTCTCGAGCATTTTCTTCCTGAACTCGGCCCAAGAGAGCCTAGCATACACCTCCGGCGTGAGGGAAGAGCGGGTCAACTTCCACCATGTGAGGGCCTCTCCCTTAAGAAGGTGGGATGCGAACTTGACTCGTTGAGAAGAGTCGCACTCGCTTGCCTCGAAGGCCATCTCCATCTCGCGGGTCGCTACACGACCGGGTCGCTACACCCACGGAACTCCGGTGGTTTACATCCCAAGAAATTCTTGTAGGAGCACCCCTTAGCTTTCGCCTTCTCTTTTGCCTTATCTCCGGTAATTCGGGTTTCCTCGGTGACCACCACCACTTCCGCATCACCCGACGCCGTTGCGGCGTTCTCTCCCACCGTCTCATGACGACGGTTGCTAGTGTCACGATCCTCCAACATTTTCATGAAGGACTCTTGTTGTTTGCTCATGGCCTCGTTCACGGCCTTCATGACGTTATCAAACATCCTCATCTCCGGGGTCACCTCGGTTAGGACCGGATTTGGATCCTCGAGATTGACCCTTGGTACGTGCTCCGGTCCCCCACCTAGGACTTGGAGCCTCGGTGGGCTCTCAACCGTCTCGACCCGTACCCGTTGCTCGGCGGTTGAAGCGGTTTGGTCGGGTGGTCCTCTCGCGGCGCCCGTCTGACTGCGGGTGTTCGCCATACCAATCTGTCACACACACAAATGCACGAGAATAGGATAAGAATAGACTATTTACGAATCTCCACATTTATCATCCTCATAATAACAGTTACTCAAACACTCGCATACAACGCATTCATAGATCAGTAGCTAGGTGATTTATGAACTAATCATACGTAAGCATTCTCGTCACCATCACCATAACTTTGAATAAATGTGAACTCGTAACCCTATTGCTCTCCCCACCTAAGGTTCTACCCAAGGTATGTGTCGCATTTTCTAATTTGCTAAGTTTAAGTCTAGGCATGCTACAGTGACTACCTAGTTCGCTTAAACTAAAGCTCTGATACCAACTTGTAACACCCTAAAAATCAGGGCGAACAAAAACTTTCAATTGCACAAAAGGTGGTATACAAATTGTAACGCCATGGCGTGAGCTCTTCCCAAAATGGGGTATAAGTAATGTATAATCACAATGTTTGTAATCAAATGAAGAAATACAATAACCAAACTAGTCTAGTTCCGTCTAGGAAGAAGACTACAAAAGGGTTATCGTCAACCATAAATATTGCGGCCTAAAGGACCGGTCTCTCATCTTTCCCCCATGCTCACTCAAAGCCCGAAGCCTACTTGGGAGCGGCGTCCCTAGTACCTGAGAGACACATCGACACCAAGCAAGTGTTAGGCTAAAGGAGCCTAGTGAGTTGTACAAATAATATCATGCGCGTAGAGCATATAAAGACATGCGAGATATACACGATTATACTAACAATACAATTAGCATATTAAACCGGTTTATTATTATCTTCGGAAATAATGGGAGCGACCCATTTCCACCAACCAATGCCCCGACATTCAATAATTCCAAACACCTCGATGTCCCGAATTCAGCCTGGCAACATCATCCGAGGCCCGCGCACCAAGGAGCAACCCGAGGGCCGGCGACATAGGGGCATTCCTATTTCAGAACCTCCCAAGACTGTTTGGTGTGGACACATTGCGTTGGTTCGTCTAGGTTATTATCATAAAAGATCGCGATACGAAATTTAGCATCGTGTCACGTCCATGTTGTTTCATACAAGACTTAGATACTGAATTTAGCATAGTATCTCGTCCACCTCATTTACACACAAACCTCGACACTGAATTTAGCATAGCGTCATTGATAGAGGTATATATCGAGGGACTCAAGCCCTTTACATCATTTCACATATACCAATATATTCGGGTATCAAACCCCTTTTATATAATTCCATGAGTTTAACATATACGATAATCATGTACGATATTCTACCACATGTATTAAACCACATAATCCAAATCATTCATGTAGGCACAATCGTCATACGTTTCATGAAACTTTAAACTCGACATGATAAGTGATTCATACTAAATTCGTATTCATCCACAAAATCAAATAAGAAATGTAAAACCATCAAGATAATGTGCTTTCAGTTTTAACAAAATGGTTTTAACAACTCACCTTAGGGTTTTGTGACAAAACCCCCAAATCCAAGATTTAGGTCAAATAGCGAGCACAAACCTAGAATCAAGTAAATCGAACCCTAGGTTAGTTTCATAACTCTTACATGTAGATTAACCAACCTAAGAATGGTTTAGATAAACTTACCTAGCCAAATCTTGAACAAACCCTAGAATGGAGAAGCACCAAGATCCAACAATGGAGGTTTGGGGTTTTGAGAGGTGGAGAAGATGAAGTGGGTGAGATGTAGTTTCCCTCCTAGCTAGCTCTAAGTGTAAATCCAACTTCAAGATCTTGAAGAGCTTTGAAAATGGAGAGAGTAGGAAGAAGAATCAGCAAAATCGGACAAGGAATGAAGGAGTTATGACCAAATGAAGTGAGGAAGGGTTTTAAACCCGATTTCAGCTCTCACCAGCTACCTAGCGATCGCTAGGCTTGAGGGCTAGCGATCGCTAGCCTTCCCTTGTCTCACGGTCGCTAGGCTGTTCGAGAGGAAAGTCAGCAGCCTCACTAAAGGTCCCTAGCGATCGCTAGGTATATAGCTAGCGATCGCTAGCACCTAAATGTTTTCGGTGGAATTTTGTTTCGGCCATAACTTCTTCGTTATAGCTCCGTTTTCGATTCCGAAAGAACCGTTGGACTCGTAATTGAATTTCCTAACATATTAGACCATAAAATGCGTGATTTGATCTAAGATTCTAAATTCCATATTTTATCAAAGAGTCGTTATTACACCGAAATTACGGGTGTTACATGTATTTCCGTTCATCTCTCTTCTGCATTTCCGATGATCCCACTCATGTATTTCCGGTGACCCTATTTTCGATCGTCTTTCTTCTGCATTTCATGGTGATTTCCTCCCTGGGAATCTGTGATGTATAATTAACAATCCATATGTAGATGCATTTTCATTGCACCTCCAATTTCAAATGTCTTGTTGATGCATTCTCGTTTCTCCCTCACTGCCACACACATATATGTATAATTTGGACAAGATAAGCTACCACTGTCACTAGTAAACACAAAGGGGTTGCCGCGTTATACCGAGATTTGAGTTGCCGGAAACATAGGTGTATGGTCGCCGGGACTACGGGTGATTGTCGTGGTGGAGATCGACGGAGGGATGTCGCAGTAGGGGTGTAAATTAATGAGCCGAGACAACTCGCGAGCTACTCGAGATCGACTCGGTCAAAACTCGACTCGAATTAACTCGGTCAAAACTCGACTCGAATAAAACCCGACTCGAGATACTAACGACTCGACTAAAACTACCTGATACTCGGCTCGACTCGGCTTAAGCCAACACTACTCGCGAGCTACTCGAGATCGACTCGGTCAAAACTCGGTTAAAACTCAACTCGGTCAAAACTCGGTCAAAGCTCGACTCGGATAAAACTCGACTCGAGATACTAACGACTCGACTCGAACTACCTGATACTCGGCTCGACTCGGCACGTTTACACCCCCGTGTCGCAGTAAACATATGGCAGTCGGGAGGAAGGGATTGTTGAAGACGATGAAGTGTTTATATGCGGTAAATGGTTTTAGTTTATTTTGTTCTAAAATAAAAATTGATAATAAGATAGAAAGATTGAAACACCCCTATCACTAATGGAGGAAATTGACAGAGTTAGTGAACAAGGATCGTTTTCAGTGTAAAACAAAAACCATGAGGATGCTTTTTAGACTTATTAAAGTATAGGTCCCACTTTCAAAGTTTTACTAAACCACAACGACCAAAATTAGAGTTTACTCTAATAGAAAATAATAAGACCCTTGGTCTCACCGCTCTTACCCGTAAGATTTTTAATTATTCTCATGTTCATTCGGTAAGGCCATCCGCTAAGGACTGGTAGAGAGGGCCGGTACCCCTCATACCGGTCGGTACACACCGTAGTGGATGAGGGGTAGGGTGACCGGTACCCTCTCCATCAGCACCCCTACACCGTTCTATTTTAATCCCTTTTTTTCTCTCTTCTTTCTCTCTCTATCTTTTATTTTTCTTTTTTTAAATCAATTAATTAATGAGGGGTATGATAGTGAATGAAAGGTATGGGGTTGGTAGGTAGTGGTAAAGATAGTGGAAATCTGATGTGGCAGCTGATGTGGCAACATGTATGAGGGGTACCATAGGTACCATAAAGGATGGCATATGGTAAAGTGACTCGGTAAGCACTTACCGGGTAAGCATTTGATAAACGCCCCCTTAGTTTCATTTGGTAGTGCATACACCCGATTTGATGTTGGTTGGTCGAATATTGTTGATTGTACTATGTTGGTTCGAATAACTCCATTTAGGTCTCTAATTGACGTTTAAACTTGTTACTATATCTAAATCTTTTGGTTGATGTTTATGCATTTTGATTGAATGGATTTTATTGAGAATATTTTCAAGTTTTTTGATCTTTCACGTCTTCAACACTTTATCGAGATCCATCCCAATTCCCAACAAGTAAATGAGGAATGTTGTTATATAAAAGGTATTATCCTCTATATATAGAGTCAAGTTCATTTAGAAACCAAAAAAAGAGTAAAAACCTTAGAAACTCATGGTTTCATAGCTTAAATCAACGAAAACTTTTCGTAGAGTGTGTTCGAGAATTGTAAATTATTTTATTCCAATGCTATGGATTTTGTTCATCATGCTCAATGTTCAAGACTGCCATTTTTTTGTTAAGATTTTCAGCTTTTTGGTGAATTGGAGTTCTTGTCTTTCTGTATTTTGTAGGATGATTCTATTTGGATTTTTGTTGCTAGGTTTATATGGTTGAGGCTTGCTGCTACCAGATGTATTCGGCTGATTGTTATGAGTTATGATTTGTGTACCTGAAGCAAGTGAGTGTGGATTGTTGGTATAGACTTATGTGGATTGCTGGTATGGACTTATGGTGCATAGATTATTTTTGGGTTTACTTGGGCTCTTTAGGAATGATCATAGGGGATATTTGATTCTTTGGGTTCACTAAACTTCACTTCAAAAGGTCCAAGTAGTATTATATGGATTTGTCTTAATTACCTTCTTGTTTGGTTCAAGTATTTTGGCTTGATAACACATTATATACATGTCATTGTGTTAGAACCCGATTCGAGATGGGTGGTCTCCAAAGAACAAAAAGGAGAGAAATAGAACTTTAATACTTTCTTCTTCACTCCAAAAATACTAAGAGATAATACATATATAATGAAAACCTACGGTGGTTAGAACCATGTTCCTATTTTACCTCCTAAACTTGATAACCCACTAACATCCATTAACTTCTATAAACCACTAATACATGCATAATTAATTAAAAGAAATAAAAGAAAATAAGAAATGCAATGCTCGTATCAATTTCCCCCCCATTAACAACGACCTTGTCCGCAAGGTCGGAATAAAAACATCTAGGAATCTCATCCCGGTTCTCCAAGGTGGCTTCTGAAATGTCGCAAGTATTGCTCCTCGGCCGTTGCGGCACCCATATCTGGGTTATGGGCCTGATCAGAAGTACGTTCGTTCAGAGTCATGTTGGCATATGGCATTGGCGGCTTGTGATACTCGATCATCAAGAATTTTTTGGGTTTGCAACGGTGGTCATGATGGAACTTCTCGGGACACCAAAAGCATAATTCTTGTGCTTTCCTACGTTGCATTTCCTTCGGACTAAGATGTTTGACTGGTAAAGGGGTTGTGAAAGACGAGTTAGAAGAAGATACCGATTTCGTTGAAGGCGCCGGAAGAAGTGATGTCGATGTGGGTGGCAGAAGGTGAATCTTAGGTGGTTTAGTGGGTAGGTTATGAGGCGGGGTAGGAGGGTAAACTGCCGATCATTAACAACGAAGGGGTTAGCAGAGGGGGATGGTCGGTTGCTTAGTGCGGTCGTGATGGCGGCCGAAATGGTGGCGGCTAACTCTTTCCGCCGTTGACTGAATTGCGCTTGAAATTTGGCGAGATTTTCCGCAAGTTGAGCCATGGACTCTTCAAGCGACGGTATATCCTTGCTTGGCGGCATACCGTAATCTCTCAATGAAAGCACCAATTGTTAGAACCCGATTCGAGATGGGTGGTCTCCAAAGAACAAAAAGGAGAGAAATAGAACTTTAATACTTTCTCCTTCACTCCAAAAATACTAAGAGATAATACATATATAATGAAAACCTACCGTGGTTAGAACCATGTTCCTATTTTACCTCCTAAACTTGATAACCCACTAACATCCATTAACTTCTATAAACCACTAATACATGCATAATTAATTAAAAGAAATAAAAGAAAATAAGAAATGCAATGCTCGTATCACATTGTTCTTCCATTTATTATGTAAATATATATATACGTAATGCTGGATTTTCTTATTAACATGATTTGTTGTATAATTTATTATTTTTGGTGCTACGATAAAGTTATGCATCTGGTGCATCACACAAGTAGATATGAACCTTTAATTTTGTGAGAAGCCGATAATAGTATACGTTAGGCTAAAGGGTCTTCGGGTTTTAGTAACCGGACTAAGCTTTTTTATGAGTTTGATCCCATAAACGAGTTGAACTTGCTTATGGTTCAATAGGCTTATCGTGATATAAAAACATTGAATTTCTTTTTCCAGTTTAAAAATGTTTAATGTTTAAGATTTTTGCATTGATTTAATCATCTTAGTATTAACGGAAAAACAACCAACAATGAACATGGCGACCATCATTAGGTCAATAAAATTATATTTCAGTTTTTTAATTTTTTTGTTTGTGTAGATATCATTTTTCCTATGTATGAAAATATAAGACAGGGAGTTTTATTTCTTGAAAATATTCTAAAGGAAAAATTGCATTAAAATGAAACAAACTTTTCTCTAATTTCTATTTTAAAGAACCAACATTCAAAATTCAAGCAAAAGGGTTTGAATCAAAATTTGCATACGTCATGATAAACATCGAGCTCTATAATTGTATGTTTCGTTTTACGTTTTTCTTTCCAAATCGATGGTGAATAATTAACCGTATTTTATTCATGAATTTACATTTAAGATGATCTACCAATCTACAATTTCAAAATCATATAAATTATTTAAACATTGACCAAAAATAGAACAAAGAAAAAATAGAAGGTTTAAGTATTTAGCTTTAGAATCAAAACATGTCCCGCGGCATCGCGCGAGTACGTTGACTAGTTGTCTAAAATACCTCTAAATCATAAAGTGGAAACCTACCCTCTTATTTGCTTAGAGGTTCCACTTCCCAGCCTTCATCTCAGATAGAGCATTTCGACCAAAACAAAAGTGAAAGAACAAGAAATTGTTTACTGCCTTCCTCTTCCATCACCTTCGAGGCCTTCCGCGAGGACCCTTTAGCGACGATTTGTCCTCGCTGAGAACTTTTTGCGACGACAGATGACCTTTTAGAGAGGACTTTTGTCCTCGCCAAAAGCCTTTTTCCTTGTAGTGTTCTTCCATGCCTTCAAGGTTGTTTTTCGAACCTAAACCCTCAATCGCCCTTCTACAACCAGTGGAACCCTCTTAATCAAATCGCTGAAACTTGTTGGTGACATCAAATCGAATTTCTGCATCTATGATTTCTGTCCCAAAATTAATTCATGTTGATTTTTGTAATTCGCTGGTGGGTTTTTAGAATTTTTAGATGGGTTATGGTAATTGCTTTTGATTTTAATGAAATTTCGTTGGAGGTGTGTATGTGGATTTATTTGGTGGATTGATTTTAAGAAAGTTGCACTTGGATTTTCTTGCTGTAAGTGAGTTTTCAAAATTTGAAAATAATTGTTTTGTGTCAAGAATTGAGGTTGGTGATGATGAATCTTTTTCCTTTCTAAAATTTGAAAATAATTGTTTTTTTTTTTTGTCAAGAATTGAGGTTGGTGGTGATAAATCTTCATGTAGGTGGGTTTTCTAAATTTGAAAGTAATTGTATAATGTCAAGAATTGAGGTTGGTGATGATCAGGGCCGTCCCTGGGAGGGCGGGCCGGGCGTATGTCCAGGGCCCAAATGAAATAGGGGGCCCAAAATTTTTAAGTATATAGTATATAGAAGTACTTTACAAAAAATATAAAAAAAACAAAAAATAGTATATAATAAGACTCCAACAAAAATTTAGTATCATCTTAAGGATCCAAATAAAATAGGGGGCCCAAAATTCTTAAGTACATAACATATAGTAGTAATTTAGAAAAATTGTAAATAAAAAATGGTATATAACATAACACCAACAAAATTTTAACATCATATTAAAAGTCAAAACGAAATAGGAAGCCCAAAATTATTAAGTATAGTGGTAATTTACAAAATTGTAAAAAAAAAAGTATATAATAGGAGTATAAGACCCCATCAAAAAATTAGCATCATATTAAGGGCCTAAACATATCTTAATTAGTTACATTGGACAAAGAACCTGTAAAAAGTTAATTGGTTTTCAGTTTGTAGTATTGTTTATTGTTTCTCTAAGTTTTTTTATCTCGTACTATATATAAAAATTATTTTTGCCTAGAAACCTGAATATATACTTCATTACTCATCTTTCATACTTTTTAGATTATTCCATCCACATGAAATGAGTGTCATAAAAACTACATAGAGTGGAGAATCTCTCCTTGTAATTGCCTCGATAAAGTGTAACTTTGTTCTATATCCGCTAACTATCGGGGGCCTATTTTTACATCTCGCCCAGGGTCTATAAAATGTCAGGAACGGGCCTGGTGATGATGAATCTAGAAGGGAAAGTGTTTTATCATGAAAAGATGAAATTGGTTTGGTGGGATGTTGGAATTCAAGCTCATTAGAATTGAAAAGATTGTTGATTTTTTGTTTAGATCATGATGTATCTATGAAGTTAACAATATAGTAATAGTTTGAGGAGTAAAATAGTATCTTAAAATTCAGATTCAGACTTTTGCAGATTGTAAAAAACAAACAATCTTTAAGAGTCAGGCTTCAGATTTCAGTACCACCACTTAAAAATCAGAAGTGGAATCAGATTTCAGACTTCAGCACCTCTTAAAAAACAAACGCCACCAGAGAGCGAGCGCATGAGACTTGAGAGATTTAAGAGAGCGTATTTGGGTTTAGGGCTGTTATTACAAACTTGACCTATTAAAGCTAAGCAGACGATGGAGTTTTGCTGCCCTTTGGCCTTGCTGCCCATGGCCGGTGCCATCACAGGGTGTAAACGAGCCGAGACAGCTCGCGATCGAGACCGACTTGAAAAAAACTCGGAATCGACTCGGTGTGAACCGAGTCGAGCTCGAGCTACTCGGGTAGTGAGTCGAGCCGAGTTCAAGCTTCAAAATACTCTGCTCGTCAAGCTCGTGAACCTAATCGAGCTTCTAGCAAATTACCCATTTTACCCTTTTATGTTAAGTAATTTAATACAAGTTTTATCTTTCTATACTCCCATCTCCATCAGGATTGTGTAGTACTTATTTAATTTATTTCAAAGACATTAAACACCTTTTTAGATCATAACCATCACCTAAAAAAGAAACACATGAAAACAAAAAGTTGTTAAACTTTTACTGTTTTGCATTCTCTATGCATTTATCATGGTTCACGTTCCTACCCATAAGCCCTAAAGCAAACCCCCCCCCCCCCCCCCCCCCCCCCCCCCACCCCCCACCACACACACACACAACAAACAAAAGCAACCCAAAACCCCCTACACGTACCCTTACCCTCTTCCTCTTTCTACATAAACGATTAAACGGTCCATTTCATCTTACCCAAAAGTTAGAGGCCTCTTCCTAGTTCCACTACGTACCAAGGTTTGTTCACAAACACCTCTCCCCTCTCTATCTATACATATATATATATATATATTGTATATAAGTAAATTACTTATAAGTAATCATTGTTACTTTCCCTTATTGTACCAACATGTGTGGATATAAAGGAAAAACAAATTTTCAATGTGGAGATATGATTTGATTATTGATTGTTGATATGAATTCATACTAGAAAAAAATGTGGAAGTTGAAGATAGCATCAGGACATGGTGAAGAATGGTTGAGCACCACCAACAACCACGTAGGTCGCCAACACTGGGAATTCGATCCCGATGCAGGAACCAATGAGGAACAAGCTGAGATAGAAAGGTTTCGTCTCAACTTCAAAGTAAATCGATTCCAGTTCAAACAAAGTGCCGACTTGTTAATGCGTATACAAGTAAGTCAATCGATGATTTAACATATTTTTTTATCTAGCGCAATGCAAATTAACTAAGTATCAAAATCCCGATCGTAAAATATAATCATAGATATCTATAAGCCTGTAAAACAGTAGAAGTTTAACTACAAGGGTTGTGGCGTACTGGTTGAGGCCTTAAGGGATGTAGTGGAATACTGGAATATCCCTTCTACCTGGGTTCGATTCCAAACGTATGTAACAATTGTGACCAGACTTAGTCTCAGACGGTCATAATTTAAATACCAAATTGCCAAAAATATAATCTAGACAAAACTTAAATGATTTTAAATGATAAAATTTTAAATTGAGTACACACAATAATAACAAGTGACAACTTGGATACATTTTGACGTAGTTAACCCGAAGTTATATCGTTACTGCTATTTGACGATACAACTAATTAAATAACATGACACATTTTTAGTCAAGATTTTCTTTTTTTTTTTCGAAAAAAGTATATTTTTTGGTTATCATTATCATTATGATTAACGTGTCACATAAAGCATACATATGCATTTATTGTGCGGCAACATGCAACAACCTTTTGATATGTGCATTTATGGTACATACCTGTTGTTCTTTTTTTCAAATAATATACATACCGTTCTTAAATTAAAATTTTCTTCTGAAAGCGAAAGAGACCATACAAGACAAGGAGCTCGACAAAGCTTAAAATTTATTTGACTTATGTTCGCATTCAATTATACAAGTCAATAGGTTTTATTTGTTTATTTTTACATAGATGAAGATCCAAGCTTAAATATGGTATTTAGAGCATTGATAGTGATACAATCTTCAAGAACTTTATTTACTATATTTTTTAATTTACATATATAAAATATTTAAAAGTAATGTAAACATATATAGTAAATTAATGAAATAATTAAAAATTAAAACGTATTAAAACAACTTATAAAATTTGTGTAAAAAAATACAAGAAACAAAAAACCAAACAAACTAAAAAATTATTTTACAATTTTTTTTCAATTTAGTATATAATAGATTTATTAAAAGAAAATATGGTTAGTAAATAACAAAAATAATAACAGAAAAAAAAGTATTACAAGAACTTAATTTTTTGTTCAAACATTTAGGTTGTAATAAAAACCAATGACTCAACAAAAAATTTTTATCTTATTACAAAGATTTTTGTAAAACTCAAAAAAAAAAAAAAAAAAAAAAAAAACCTCCATTCAAAATGCTCTTATGTTTTTTTTTGTTTTAGATAGGATATGATCCGGAAAAATTATGATTCTACGTTAGACACATGATATTGAGCCTACGTGGGACAATATGTGGAATTCTTTTATCCTCACAAAATACATTGAAACAAGGTGACATAAATTAAAACCCAAAAGACTATTATAGTTGAAATAATTTTTCCTCGTTTCTCTAAGGGTTTAGTTCTTCAAAATGTACAAAACTTATTACATTTTGCTATTGTATGTACTTAAACTTTAAACCAATCATTTAATGCACAAAAGTTTCAATGTAACCTTTGATAGTCGGTTACCAGCCGGTCACCCTATATACTCCAGCAACTTCTTCGATGACCACACCACTCCGGCGACTTCTCCAGCGACCACACCACCATATTCTCCCACCCCGAGTTCGTAGGACATAAATATTACATCTTGTTATTGGATGGCTTTTTAAACTTTCATTGGACTTTTCAATTCGGAGCAAAATCTCAAGTACTCTTTACTTTTTTTTTTCTTTTTACAAATCTCATATACAACCAATTTGGAGCTAAAATAAAAACACTACAATGCGATAATGGCACTGAATATAAAAACTCTTCCTTTCACAAGTTTTTTTCACAAAACGGATGCAACTTTGACTCTCGTGCCCCCATACATATTCTCAAAACGGGAAGGCCGAACGAAAAATTTGCACCATCAACAATCACATTTGTACCCTTCTCACCCCCCCCCCCCACCCCTTGAAATTTTGTCATCACGCTCTTGAAATGTCCACTTACTTACTCAACATTCTTCCATCTAAACTATTCTCTCATACTATCCCAACACATGTCCTCTACAACGAATACCCTTCTTATTCTCATCTTCGTTCCTTTGGTTGCTTATGCTACCCCCTCCTTCCCTCCTCCTAACTCACTAAACTCCAAGCACACTCCAAACTGTGCATTTTTTTGGTTACCCCTTCGGTCATTGTGGCTATAAATTTTACGACCCCATAAACGACAAACTTATTATCTCTCGTCATTTAACGAGTCCATCTTTCCCTTCTCTCATCTTCATTCTCCTCCTATTTCCTCTTACTCCTTTCTTGAAACTAACTCGTCACCTTTGCTTTCCTCCAATTCCAACCAACCCACCCCCTTCCACCTATCTGTTTACGCCACCTAGTCCCTCTTCATCACACACTCAATCTTCTCCTACTCCAATCCCTCTCTCACATATGGCCCCACGAGCAGGGCGGAGCCAGGAAAATGATCTAGGGGGGTCCTTTTTAATTGAAGCAAAAAAATAGTATAAATAGAACAATAATCAAATAAGAACGATAAAAAAAAATTAAAAACCTATGAGAACAATATAAAAATACCTTTTTACATGGTGTTTTAATCAGAAGCTATAATTTAACATATCTTTTCATGTACGTTTGCGTTCACTTTATGGAAATTATATGTGAACTTTTTTTTGGTTCACATAGTGAAATAAAATTACAGGTAAAAAGGTTTCAAATGGTGAAACAAATGCATGTGAAACTACCACATTATAATGAAACAAAGATATGTGAAATAACATCTTGAATCCTAGATCTCGATTATATAATAAATATAAAAAGAATTAGTTCGACTCAAAAACTAACAAGTTTCAAAGGAAATCAATGTTTACTACATTTTACAAAATAGAAAATATCTCTAAGTTTAACAAATAATTCTAAGTAACAAGGAATAAACATTATTTGTTGGAATTACTTTACCTAAAAAGTAATTTTAGTTATCTATAAACAATGGCAGAATGGTTTTAGGAGGGTGGGCAAAATTTTAATTGACTTATTTTACATAAAAAACAATAGATTGATCTAATACAAATGTCCTTTTTTTTAATAATCTTAGGGTGGTCTTAGGCTAATTGTGGGCCAAGGGTGGCTCCGCCCTTGCCCACGAGAGACCACCAGCCCACCCGTACGTGACCACCGCCTCGCCCCCCTCACCATCACGCTCCTAGACTATCATTTCACCCAATGCTCCTACTGTCTCATCCACCTCACCAAGTCAACCTCTCATAAATGTTTCCACTAACCAATGACTACCCCGACGAAAGTCGACATGTTCAAACCCAAACATACTAAATCGGGAAGCTACAATGTGTGACGAATTTACTGAGAATAAGACGTGGGAATTAGCCCCGTCTATCTAATACTAATGTTATCCACTCTATGTGGATTTTTCATCACAAATATAACTCTGATGGATCTTTTGAGCGCCACAAGGCCCGTTTTGTTGGTGATGGCAGGTCTCAGCAGATACGCATAGACTGTGATGAAACTTTCAGCCTTGTGGTTAATCCTGCCACAATCCGGTCGGTTCTCAGTCTTGCTTTATCTAAGTCATGGTCAATTCACCGGCCTGATGTGAAAAACTCTTTTTTTGCACCGAGTCGAGGCATGTCGAGTAGCAAGTTATTCAATCTAGGCTTGAAAAAATAGTTTTAGGCTCGAGCTTGAGCTTGACCTCTATTAACTTTTTCAAATTCGGGATCGAGTTTGCGTTCGATTTTTTCTCAATGTTTGAGCTCCGCGCTAGCTCGTCTATGAGCTCGAATTCGAGATCGATTAACTCGCTTATTTACTCAACCTCGATGGTTTTTATATTTTCATTATATAATATGTAAACATATAAATATATTTCTTCTCAAAAAAATGTATGCTTGAATGGCTCGACTCATCTCATAAAGTTTAATCGAGCTTTCGCACGAATCAAATCGAATACTATATTGATGTTTATGGAGCTCAACAAGTTAAAAGAGCTTTATTTTATGTTCGCGAACGACTCAAGCTTGATATGATACTGTAATTTTCGACTTACCTTATGTATCCTACTTTCAAGTTAGATATGATAGTACTGCATACATCATATTTGATTTTTGGTAACAGATGGACAAATTTCTGTACAAATTAGCTGTTTCATGTTAATGTAACTTGAGCACTATTCTATGTGTGTTTGTCAACTCACAGCTAAGAAAGGAGAACCCGATCATCGAAATACCGGCTGCAGTTAAATTGGAAGAAACAGAAGCAGTAACAAATGAAGCAGTCACAACTACAATCAGGCGAGGCATCGGTTTCTACTCCACTATTCAAGCTCACGACGGCCACTGGCCTGCGGAATCTGCTGGCCCTTTGTTCTTCCTTCCTCCACTGGTAAATACCATTGTGTTCATCTTCTTTAATTATATATGTTATTGGACCTTTGTACTTCAAATATATACACATACATGTAGTGATTAATTAATTTACGAACCCGGTTTTTATACTTTGTTTTATATATGAAACAATTGTGAAAATGTAGTGTTAATATATATACATGTTGGAACCTCTTTTATCTTCTTGATCAAAAGACTTGTTTTTAAAATAATCTGATTTTCGGATCATCAATTAATCACATATATATATGCAGGTTATAGCTCTATATGTGACAGGAGCCATTAATGCTGTTCTAACACCTGCACATCAACTAGAAATCAAACGCTATATATACAATCATCAGGTATATATGTATTTCTAGATTTAAGTTGTGTGATTTTCTATTTCCATTTGGGTTCGATTCATTTATAGCTTCGTAATCACAGAATGAAGATGGAGGTTGGGGATTACATATAGAGGGTCATAGCACATGTTTGGATCGGTTTTCAGTTATATTACCTTGAGATTGCTCGGAGAAGAAGCCGATGGCAATGCAGAAGATATGGCAGTGGTTAGAGGCCGTAAATGGATCCTCGACCATGGTGGTGCAGTCGGGATTCCTTCTGGGGAAAGTTTTGGCTTACGGTATTTTTCCCAACACATTATTTAAATTCAATTCCTACATATACAAGGAGAGGGTTCAAATTGAAACAACAAAAAGAGTTGGAAACACTAGAGTATAACAAAACTTTTGAAGAAAATATAATGTTCCTTCTTGTTTTATAATTTGTTTGACTTAAATTTTGTTATATTTCATCATACATTTTTGAGGGTTGGGGAGGTTTTATAGTTTCAAAATAAAGATTTTGAAGGTGGGTCCATTACACCCCTTGAATCAAATCATCTTTTGTCATTTTCGTTTGAACCTTGTGTATCGATATATTTTAAACAAATATATGAATTATAGTTTTCATATTTCTTCGACGTGTAGGCAAAATAAATTGCTTATCTTTTGTAGATACTCGGAGTATACGATGGGGAGGCTGTAACCCTATGCCACCGGAATTTTGGCTCCTCCCTAAATTTTTCCCAATTCATCCAGGTAAGTTTTGTTAAAGGTTTAGATTTAAGGCTGACCATGTTTATAAGTCATACATAGTCATCAACCCATGATAGAAATCTAACTATGGGCGTTCGTTAATGTACAAAATCACAGGCAAAATGTTGTGTTATTGTCGCCTAGTTTACATGCCGATGTCATATTTATATGGCAAAAGATACGTGGGAAGAATAACTGGACTAGTTCAAGCGCTAAGGCAAGAGCTTTATACCGAACCTTATCATGAGATTAATTGGAATAAAGCGCGTAATACTTGTGCAAAGGTTTGCTATTTTCCTTTTTTGGTAACAATAATCAAAATTGAAAATGTTCTAGTGTGTAATTTCACACTCCCACATATCATGTACTAATGGATCATATATATTTCAGGAAGATCTTTACTACCCACATCCTTTTGTTCAAGATATGGCATGGGGCATTCTTCATAATGTCGTTGAACCTATATTAACACGTTGGCCGTTTTCCATGCTACGAGAAAAGGCCATGAAAGTTGCAATGGAACATGTTCATTATGAAGATATCAGCAGTAGATATCTTTGTATTGGATGTGTGGAAAAGGTATTTGTTTTTATTAGAGACCGGGATTCGTTTCTGTTTCAATATATGTTGTTGGGACATTCTTCTCTAGTTTTCATAATTATAACACGGAAAAATCATTTACAAGGTATTATGCTTGATTGCAACCTGGGTAGAAGATCCGAATGGGGATGCATATAAGCGTCATCTTGCACGAATTCCTGACTACTTTTGGGTTGCTGAAGATGGGATGAAAATGCAGGTACTTTAAAGAGTTAACATAATTTCTTGCATTCTTGTTCTCGTTCACCCTTTTGTTTTCTGTTCCTCTGTTTTCCTTGAATATACATGTTAAAATATAGACCTTTTTGCAGAGTTTTGGTTCTCAAATGTGGGATGCAGCATTTGCAATTCAAGCTATTTTGTCATGTAATCTAGCAGAAGAATACGGACCAACGCTTAAGAAAGCACACGACTTTGTAAAATCCTCACAGGTAAAACATACTTGATCTTTCATTAAAATAACATCGCTAGACTTTATAATTAAAGACATAAGATATGTTTACGTATCCTAATAGACTGCTATAACTATTAAGTTGATATGACCAAACAATTGTATGCCCTACGTAAAAGTGTTACAATATGTTGAAATAATTTTTTCGACATGCTAACAAAATTTAGACCTCTTTTAGATAAAACGTTATATTAATCTTTTAGACCTCTTTTCGACATGCTAACTATAAGGACACTTTAATTAAAAAAAAGTGTCCTAAAAACTTGTTAAAACCACTTTTTGTTTTTAAGTGTTTCTAGGTTCGAGATAAACACACACACACTGACACACACACATAGGGTCAGGTTCAACCGAATAAAAAAAACTGAACACTGAAAAATAACCCATAGCATTCATCTGTACTGTATGCATTTGTGCTAAACTTTATACACATATTCTCGTTCTATCTAGGTTCAAGATAACCCCCCTGGAGATTTCAGTAAAATGTACCGACACACTTCTAAAGGTGGGTGGACGTTTTCTATGCAAGATCATGGTTGGCAAGTTTCTGATTGTACCGCAGAAGGGTTGAAGGTTCCTATTTAACTCTATAAAGTAACCGAATCTTAAAACTGGTATCGGAATCTATGTTCTTGATCATTGACGTATTTGTTACAGGTTGCCCTTTTGTACTCGCAAATGAGCCCAGAACTTGTGGGCGAAAAACTTGAAACCGAGCGCCTCTATGATTCCGTCAATGTTATTCTTTCTTTGCAAGTATGTCACCATGATTTTTCTGTAAATTACATCAGGATCTCCTTAATTATTTTCATTTTGGGCATCAAATTTTATTACAAATATGTCATTTAAATTCGATTCAGAGTGAAAATGGCGGTTTTCCAGCTTGGGAGCCACAGAGGGCATATTCTTGGTTAGAGGTACATATGATTTAATTTCGTGAAACACCAGAGAGATATATCGGGATATAGAATTCTTGATCCCCTAATTGTACGTTATTTATGGATCGCAGAAGTTCAATCCGACCGAATTTTTTGAAGATGTATTGATCGAGCGAGAGTAAGATTTGCACCTTAACCACTTTATAGATTGTTAAATTGTGTTATATATAAATGTGTTACAATTACCACCCACCAAGTGTATAGCAAGCACGTCTCTGATGGAGTCTCCGATGGTGTATTCTGTTGAGTGAGATTTTTTGTTGGACAAGCAATGGGAATTGGGGTTTCAATTTCTTAAGGAAAAGGGGACGTATGGGGTTCTGTGTGAAGAGAAATAGAATTAGAAACAGAGAATAAAATAAAGAGTGAAAAAGGAATTAGAAAGTCAAAGGTAAAAAATTGATTTTGTCTTGTTGTATGTAGTTTGATAATTTTGTTTTTTGTTTTCATTTAATTTAAATTAATATCAACAATAACATGATGCACTTGTACTTGGGATTTTACATTAGAAAGTGAATATTTTTAAAACTTTGGTAAGTAGGTGCACCTTTAACCCTTCTATTTTCAATATATGCTGGAGCACCCCCTCAAATTTAACGGGAGCACCTAATGAAATTTAAAAAATTTTACCCTTACGAACGAGACTGGAGCGGGTGCACGGGACCCCCCCGGCTATCACCTAGTTCCGCCCCTGATGGACACTTAGCTGTAATATAACTTCCTATAAAATCGAAAATTGTTACAGTGCACATTACGGAACAAGCAATGATATATCATCAAGTCCCGAAGGACTAAGATGAACTATTCATGTTGTTATAGGTATGTAGAATGTACTTCATCTGCAATCCAAGGTTTGACACTCTTCAAGAAGTTGCACCATGGACACAGAACAAAGGAGATTGAACACTGCATTTCAAGAGCTCTAAAGTACATTGAAGACACTCAAAATCTTGATGGTTCATGGTACGTTTTTTGCTACTTCAGGTTCTTGAATACCTTCTACTTTCGAAGCACAAGCGCTAATTATGTCATACAGTATGGTATAAATATTTTATGTTTCCCCGAGGACATAGCACGATTGGGTCGGGTTGCTGATTATAACCCTATACATGTTGTATGTAGGTATGGTTGTTGGGGAATATGTTACACCTATGGTACATGGTTCGCAGTAGATGCGCTAGTAGCGTGTGGGAAGAACCTTCATAACAGTCACACCGTTCGAAAAGCTTGTGAATTTTTGCTATCAAAACAGCTCCCAGATGGTGGATGGGGAGAGAGTTATCTTTCGAGCTCAAATAAGGTAAGATGATTTCTAAATCATCTATAGTGATATACATGGGTTTCCTGGCATAAAAATTGTCTTAATCTTTCTCATTAGGAATATACGAATTTGGAGGGAAATCGGTCGAATTTAGTACAAACATCATGGGCTTTGATCTCGCTTATGAAAGCTGGACAGGTTTGTTCTCGTTGCTTGTTTCTGCCTATCTTCGTCACTCTGTTTTCATTCTTTTCATATCGGTTTTATAGCCCAATTATGTCTAAATGCCATATAATAAATTGTTTTACAAGACCAAACAATTATGTGTCCTACGGAAACAATAGGATTTTATGACATATTTGAGCATTCTAACAGGTTTTTTTATAACAGTTTTGAAACAAAGTGTTCAATTCTATTTGGTGATGGTATGACATTTTTTTATAATTGTCTAGTGAAAACATTTTTTATAAAACATTTGTTCAAGGAAATTCACATTAAAAAATTAATAAGACGTATGTCTTTTTCAAAATTGTCCAAAACACTTATTTGACTGTTAAAAACGTTTTATTAATTTAATTAATGTAACATATTTATATAGCATGCACAATTGTTTCGTCATATAAACTAAATCCTATAAAACAGTCTATTATACATTTAGACAATTTTTTGTATCCTTCAACGTTGATTTTGTTGTGGTGGGAAAGATATTCTGACAATTCAACCAACTGCTTTAATTTTTCTTGATGTGGATAGGCCGAAATCGATCTTGCACCGATAAACCGTGGAATACGACTTCTCATTAATTCACAGATGGAAGATGGAGACTTTCCTCAACAGGTTCTTCACTTCAATTCATCCATGGTTTTCCTTCATACGTTCGTTTATGCACTTCAAATTCCAGAATTTGATTCAATGCCTCTTAAACATGTTCTATTTCTTAAATTTTAACTACAGGAAATCACAGGCGCGTTCATGAAGAATTGCACCCTCAATTACTCGTCATATCGAAATATCTTCCCTATATGGGCTTTGGGTGAGTATCGTCACATCGTTCAATTTGCATGAAGTTTTCTATAATTTTTTTACTACCCTTTTCTTTTCTTTCCATTTCTCTCGTGTATCGAATACAATGAAATTGTGAAACTTGTTGATCCGGTCATTCATTTGTATGCAAATGGTGTTATATTTGAATGTTTTGCAATATATATTTTTACTAAACTGGTAATAATCAAATGGGTTTTGGAAAAAAAAAAAAAAAAGAACCATTTAAAAGCCAAGTGCTAGGCTGGGAAATTTCATATCTCCCCCACTGTTATGGTACGTTTGTGGATTTCCAAAACTCAAACCTTTAACTTTGTTATTTTATATCAAATCTAGTTAACGACTCTATTCAAGTATATATTCATGGCAATATCCAAAAATCTTGAGAAAGATTGACCAAATTTTGAGCCAATTTGAGCTTGAAGCTTAAATTTAATACAATATTTGACCAATTTGACCAAAATTTAATACAGTATTGTCGGTTTCTTCTGCTTAGGGCCAAAATCCAAAAAATGCTCCTAGTATATTAAAAGCCAAAAGTTACCATCATTTGCCAAATAGCAATGACAATCAAAGTTAGGGGCTGTTTACTAACGACTTAATGGGCTTAATGGGATTTTCAGCTTATTCGCACAGACACTCCACAGTGTTTACTAACGACTTAATGGGACAGATGAGTGCTTTTTCGCTCAGCTAGGAAAGTAGACTTGTCCCCATTAAGCCATTTTATTGACCAAAATACCCTCATTTGTATAAGAAAGGGTTTTAAAAAAATCAGCTCATATCCTCTTCACTTAGCAAAACCCTAGCTGCATCTTGCTCCAACTCCATTATGTCGCCGCCCCAAACCCTAGCGTCGCCGGCCATCTGCGTCGCCGGCCACCAGCGCCCTTCTCCGGCCACCAGCGCATGATGCTGATGAAAAAGCCTAGTTAGATCTTGAGTTATTTAATTTCTTTTGGTTATTGCTTGATTTCTATAACATTTGCCCGTATGTGATACAAAAGAAATGGAGCTACTAGATGTAGATATTGGAGGTTGTGCCATTGTTGAGAAAAGAAAAGGATGAAGCTGCTGGGTTTTTTTAAAAGGATTGAGCTAATGGGTTTTCTTGAATTTAAAAAAGAAAAAGGTGTACTTTGAAATAGTACTGCTGTTGTTGTAGAATTGGAAAAAAAGAGCTTTTTGAATCTCTATTGCCATATGTTGTTAATCATAAGGTTTTTTTTTAATTAAAATATAAATAATAATAATTTGATTCTTCATCATGATAGTTGAGATTTTTGTTCCATTTTTGCATCTGCCTTCGATTTTTGGTATGAATCGTTTGATATGAATCGTTGTTTAGATTTTAGTAGAGATTTTTACTTGAGATAATAGTTAAGATTTTGTTGGAATACATAATTTGTGTTTCAAATGTATAAAACAACTTATAGTTCATAGTCAGGGGTAAATTAATCTTTTGTAACGTTCAGACGGTTGATTCAGATAAAAAGGTAAACACCAATATCAATTTATACAGACAGACAAATTTATACACACAGACAAATTTATCCAGACAGACAGACAGACAAAATTTGGTAAACAACCCCTTAGCATAGAAAACTTACCTAGAAAGCCTCTAAAATGCCTAACTTTTTAAGTTGTGAATATCTTTTATCATCTTTCAGTTAATCTTAAACTCTTTGCATTGGGATGGCAAAAAAATCCGAATCCGATGGGGAAACCCGAAACCCGAAATAAATGGGGCGGGTTTGGGGACGATAAACGGGGACGGGGACGGGGATGGGGAAAACCCGCTTATTTTAAATGGGGACGGGGACGGGGAGACCAATCCCCGACCCGATTACCCGATTATATCCCCGAATATTCCCCGATTATATCCCCGAATATATCTCGATTATATCCCTAAAATTATTTTTATTTCATGATTGTTTAGTAGACAATATATTATATATAGTTAAATGGTTTTTATGTTTGGTCGTATATATATTTTAACATTTCGACTGTTAATAATTTGGATGCATTTAAACAATATATATATATATATATATAGCTAAATTGTTACTATTTTGGATGCATTTCAACTATAAGACTTTAATTTTCTTTCGAATATGTTTAGAGAATGGATTCGAGAATGTTATGTAATTTAGTATATCATTTTCCGAGATTTGTGGATTTGTGGTAAAGTTTAAATGATGACGGGGATCCCGTAGTGAAACCCGTTTAATTAACCGTTATACTAAACGGGGATACCCGTTTCCCCGCGGGTTTCCCCGATTACCCAATGATGATCCCCGTTTAAATCCCCGCGGGTTTTTAAGCGGGGACGGGGACGGTTTTTTTAAACGGGGATGGGGACGGAGGGACCAATCCCGGCCCAAACCCGCCCCGTTGCCATCCCTATCTTTGCAAGGTTTTATTTAAAAACCGTGTATAAAATGGTTCATTTTAGCAACGATTCAACAATGACCGTTTATAAAATGGTTCGGATTCAACTTTTATACACGGTTTTTGCCGTTTTTCCGTACAAAATCGTGTATAATATACGGCACATATGAAAGTCAAATTTGTAATAGTTTTGCTTCATTTTTTTGAACTAGTTCATTGATTCTTGCTACTATTTGGGATCCACAAACATCATTGCTCTTGTTTACCACTCCCCAGTCCCCACCATCCCATCATCATCATCATTTTTTTTTTCTATCATTGCTCAAACCATCACAGTATTGTTGGTCCTATCATCGATATCCTCTTTCGAACTTTTTTTTACTCTCCCACTTTATTAAAAGAAAAAAGGAGCGACATCGATGTTAGGGGGTCAATAGAGGCGATGGAGGTATAATAAATGGATGACGTTAGCGAAATGATGAACACCAAAATTCAATTGTGAAAACTTTAATACCCATATGGTTTCCTTAATTTGCACGTGCAATAGAATAGATTACAATTTCTAAATGCCTATTTTTTTATATTATCCTTTGGAACGATTTACGAATATGCTTTCATGATCAAAATTTCAAATGTAAAAATATTTAAGGTATTCAAAGCCAAGTAGGAATCTCCACTTTGGTTTTCCACCTGAAAGACGCACGTTGTATTATACCTTTTGGGCAACCTAGTATAATAAACTAACGTTCCTGAATTCCCAGAGTACCTTAAATGGGGATTTTGGCGCCTATACCCATAAGGGTACCCCCTCATTAGAAATTTACCCATTCTCTTTCCCTCTTAGCACCTCATACCCCCATAATGCCGTTATGGGACCGTTATAACGCACTTTTCAGCTCTGACCAGACAAAGTCAACAAAAAACGACGTTATAGGACCATTATAACGGCCTTAACGCCGTTATAACGGCCTTAACGCCGTTATGGCGCCGTTATAACGGTCCCTCAGCTAAAAGACAAAAAAATTCCAAGTTTGACCGGTCTCCATAACGCACCGTTATAACGGCGCCGTTATAATGGTGCCATTATAACGGCGCCGTTATGACAGCATAAACGTTTGACCAACATAACGGCACCATAAACGGCATTAAGGCCGTTATAACGGACTTCATAACGGCATTGTGGGGGTATGAGGTGCTAAGAGAGAGATAATGGGTATATGTCTAAAGTGGGGGTACCCCAATGGGTATAGGCGCCAAAATCCCCCTTAAATGATACTATAATATATATATATATATATATATATATAGAAGTAGGTTCAAACAAGAACAAACTCAGTTTGCAAGAATAAAGGAACAATTGGTAACCACACAAATCTATTTAAGGCTACACACACCCATACTCTCCAACCCTCTCAACCCACTCACTTTTTGACTGCCACATCAGCTTCCACATCAGCTTTTGGTCAACCCTCTCTTTACCCTCCCATAACCCTCTACAACACACACCCAACCCTCCCAACCCTCTCACTTTTCAATTTATTTTATTTATTTCATTTAATTAAATAACATTAATTAAATAAAACATGTAATTAATTAGTTAATAATAAGATTAATAATTAATTAACTAAAAATTAAAATTACATAATTAAATTAACTAAAAATTAAAATTAAACATTACATAATTAAATAGAATAAACTAAAACATTAAATAAACTAAAAATTACAAGCCATATTTGGCTTTGATCTCCTCTTTTCGTTTCAAAGTATCGAAGAGCTTTTTACCCCGGAGATGGTAGTGCGGGGTGGTGTAAAACTTAATGTCTTCCTCTTCTTGGGTCGTTGGTGAAGGTTTCTTCCTCATCGGAAGTGTCTTCCTCTTTTACGGGTTGGTAATTGGGTTGGTAACCGGGTACAAATTGTGGTTGATAAGGAGGAGGAAAAAATGGATTAGTCCACGAAGGAAACGATTGATAATCGGGTGGAGGAGCTTGTGAAGAGCTCCCGGGTTGATTGGGTAGTGAAGAGCTCCCAGGTTGAGGAGCTTGAGGATGACTAATTGTGATAGAAAAACCTTTGGGCGAAAATTCGACATCGTAATCGGGTGGATATTGTGGAGGGAACCCGGTGTGCGTAACGTCGACTTTGAAAGAGGGCTTCGAAGGGGTCTCGGGTTCCGCCCGACGTTTACATTTCGCGCGCCGTGATGAAGATCCGAGGTTTCGATCGTTTGGATTCATCGTTTGAAGAGTGGGAGGTTTGAAGAATTGGAGGTTGTTTGTGTGAAAAAGAGTTGAAGAATTGAAGGTTGTTTGTGTGAAAAATGAAGTTGGGTTAAATGAGTATTTATAGGAGTAAAAATTGAAAAAAAAAAAAGTAAAAAAAAAAAATATTTAATTTTACCGTTGAGATAGAACCGTTTGGCAACGGCTCTACGAAGCCGCTCCTCATTGAACCCGCCGGCTAAACACCATCGCGCACCCAACCATTTCGAACCCGCCGGGTCCGGCGGGTGTAGCCGCTGCAGAACCGCTGTGCCGGTGCGCACAGCCTAAGAAACCAAAAATTAATTTAAAATATATCTAATTAGTTGGAGGGTATTTTGGGTATAAAGTTACTTTTTGAGAATAATACTATTCATACAAGATTTCCCTCTCTTTTGCTTTTTGAAAAGACTACTATTCATATTAGATTTCCCTCTCTTTTGCTTCATATCTAAGATATTTGAAGATAAATTATCACTATTATATGTCATTTTGTACAAGGTTTATTGTAAAATCATATATAATTTCAGAATTATATAATGATTTTGTAAAATGATATTGTAAAATCATATGTGATTTTAGTATCATGTATGATTTTGTACAAGCTTCTTGTGAAATCATATGTGATTTTCAGTATCATATATGATTTTATGAAAGGTTCTTGTAAAATCACATGTGATTTTCAGTGTCATTTTATGAAAGGTTCTTGTAAAATCACTTGTGATTTTACAAGAACATTTCATAAAAGGTTCTTCTATGATTTTCAACGTGATATATGATTTTATAAAAGGCTATTGTAAAATCATATGTGATTTCAATATGATATGTGATTTTGTATAACGTTATTGTAAAATCATATCTGATTTTAGAATTATATATGATTTTGTAGAAGGTTTCTTGTGAAATCATATATGATTTCAGTATCATGTATGATTTTGTACAAGGCTCTTGTGAAATCATATGTGATTTTCAGTATCATATATGATTTTATGAAATGTTCTTGTAAAATCTATTTAGGAACCAAAAATTAATTTAATATATATCTAATTAGTTGAAGGGTATTTTGAATATAAAGTTACTTTTTGAGAAAAAAACTTGAATTTGATGTGAAATATTTCAAATCTATTATATACCTAATTTACCCCTAAAAGAAATACCCCTAGATGGAAAGTGGATATAAAATACATTTAATTACTGATATGCCATCTAATATAATATGTATTATCTATACTAAACTAGTGGCTATGAAGTGGTTCCTTTATTCTTACAAATGGGTATGTTCTTGTATGAACCTCCCTCTATATATATATATATATATATATAGGGATTTTCTTTTGTGAATTTTTTTTTGGTGTGAATTTGTGAACTTTCTCCAAGACGACGATTATATGATGAAATTGGTTCTTGAAGTTGTTTAATATGATCATATTAAACAACTTCAAGAACCAATTTCATCATATAACCGTCGTCTTGGAGAAAGTTCACAAGTTCACACAAAAAAAAAGTTCACAAAAGAAAATCCCTCTATATATATATGCATACCTCAAATCGTAGTGAATAAATTGAAGCAAGAAACAGCCGGCTATCAAATAATTTCTTTAATGGTAAAGATGCCCACGTGATTTTGATCACACCATCAAAATATTATGTTATGAGACGACAGATTTGACCATATCTAGCCATAAGGAAGAAATTTAAATACAATTTTATCATTTTATGAATTGAAGGAGTAGTAGTACTATAAAACCAGTTTAGTGGTTTACTCTCTGATGAATGAAATTGCAAATACAACCACAAAAATGGCATCTTCTTCTCAAAGCCTCATGACCTCTCTCTTCCTCTTCTTTTCTCTTCTAACTTTGTGTTGTTATTCAGCTACAATTCCATTCAAAATGCCCACCAGAGAAACCGCCATTCATTTTCCCGTAAGAAAGAACGACACAACTCGCTTGTACTACATCAGCTACGAAATGCAAGGCCCTGATCAACCAATTACTACGGTCGATGCATTGATTGATCTTAGTGGACCATCTGTTTGGATGGATTGCAGATCCTACGTCTCATCTTCGTATAAACGAGTATCCTGTGGTTCAGACATATGTAAGAAAGCCTATGGGTACTCCATCTGTATCGAATGTGACAGGCTTCCTCACCCTGATCCTAAACGAGGCTGCTCCAACACCACCTGTGCTGTATCGGGTTTCTACGACTTTCAACAGCTTGGCGTCGACACATTGAAGGTGTTGTCCACCGACGGTCGCTCCATCTATTATGATTATGAAGTGCCCAAATTCCAGTTCTCTTGTTCGTACGATGACTTCGCAATAAGAGACCTCCCTGGTGACCATACCAAAGGTTTGGTTGGGTTTGCAAGGTCCAACATTTCATTGGCTTCACAGATTTCATCTAAATTCAAGTTGGCTAATAAGTTTGCTCTTTGCATCCCATCAACTGAAAATAGTCTAGGGTCCATCTTCATTGGCGGGGGGCCATATTATATGCCCCCTCGTATCGAGGATCAATCTTTGTCTTTCGTTACCACCCCACTCGTTGTCAATCCCGTTTACTATGACCTACATCATTATCCTATTTATATTGATCGTCCTTCGGATGAGCATTTCATCAATGTCAAAGACATTGAAGTCCGCGGTAAACGGGTATCTTTTAATTCATCTTTGTTATCTTTCAAAAAAGATGGAAGTGGGGGCACCAAGATTAATATTGTAGAACCTTTTACCCGTTTGCACTCATCCATTTACAAGCAACTGGTTAAAGATTTCATCAAGGCCACAACTAAGAACAATATCAAAATGGTAAAATCCGTGGCACCATTTGAGGCTTGCTTTGATTCGAAAACAACTCCAAAGACGATAACGGGACCAGCGGTTCCAGATATCGACATAGTTTTGGAAGGGAATAATGTACGATTTAGACTCTATGGTTCAAGCTCGATGGTGGAAGCTAAGAAGGATGTGATCTGCCTTGCATTTATTGACGGAGGAGAGTTGATGAGAACATCTATTGTCTTAGGTGGGTATTGGAAGATCGTCTTCTAGAGTTCGATCTAGGTGCATCCAAGCTCGGGTTCACCTCATCTCTTCTGGTCTCTAATACAAGTTGCTCTCAGTCTAGGTTGTTTTGATCCAATTTTTAAGATGTAATTTAGTTTTTTCTTCATCATGCATGTCTTTTTCCAATTCCCTTTTAATAATAAATGTTTAATTCAGAGTCTAAATTAGATTGGTGTGGGTTTTTCATTACATTAAAAATTACATATTTACATCGACTAGTTTTTGCATTATGAGAATCATGTTGAATGGGAAAAAGTGAAGAAAGAATCTTAATGCACAAATAGAGACTTGATTACTTGTTTTTTTATTGAACGGCAAAAAACTAACTTTTATTAAAAAAAACTAACAAGAAGCTAGGTCGTAACACTTACAACAACACCAAAGGGAGCGTTTAGCCAATCATCCCAACGGATCTCCTTACCCATCTGTTGGGTAAGGATTTGCTTTTGACCACAATGATCTAATCATTGTCTCGACTCCACAATCGCATAAATTCCAAATCACAGGGACCAAAATAGTAGGTTACTCTATGATTTATTAGTACAATAAGTTTATATGACGATTTTAAACATGGTACAAGTTTCTTAGAACCTTTTCAGAACAAAGCTACTGTTGTATCAAGTATTTTATAGGAAACTTTTGATAGCATCCTATAAACCCATCTTTTATAGAACATTTTTTTTCTAGATATTGTGCAATAAAATAACTAAAAGAGTGAATTACATATTTGGTCCCTCTGGTTTGGTGATTTTAACACTCTGGGTCCCTCAGATGAAATAATTAAGGATTAGGTTCTCGCTGTATTTATTCTATAACGCTTTGGGTCCCTGAAGTTAACTTCGTCCATTTTTGCTCCGTTAGACCCATAATGTGCACGGCATAATTTTATACATTTTGATAAGTCATAACTTCATACATTTTGATATCAAATTGCCAAGTAATTAATATCAAATGGATGTTTAAATTTCTTATGTTTTGTGTACATTAGTTGTTACTTGGGTGTAACCAATTAAGATAAGGAAAAAAAACAAATAGCTTTTAATTGGTTTGCACCATTCTTGTTGGTAGAGGTGCACAAGAGCAGATTTAAAACCGATCCGGATCGGATTGGATCCGATCCGGTTTTTTTGTGAACAGTAAAAAACCGGTTTGTATAATATCCGGATCGGATCTGAACCGGATTTGAAGCCAAAATGTGTGTCTGATGTAACCGGTTGTGGATCGGATTGGAACCGGTCTAAAAAACCGGTTTAAAACTAATATGATTTTCTTATGGCAGCGATGGTCTGGTGAGATCTGAACCACGCATCAACCTGCAACTTTTTTTCACCGGTTTCTTCATCTGAAATGAGACGGAAATCAAGGTGTAGATGCTTGAAATTGCGAGTTAGGGTTCCTCGTGGACCTTTCACTTCAATGATCTTAACATTTACTTTCACCGTTAGGGATGTCCATTATTTCAAATGATAGTAACTTAAAGAAATTAAAGGATGGAGAAGAAGGTTAGGGATGTCCATGATTTCAGATAGTAACTTAAAAGAAATTGAAGGATGGAGAAGAAGACGCCTAAGCTACTATCAAATTCAGAAGGCTCTATTGTGAAATTAGGGTTTGGGGACAGTAAAAGGCAAACCTTACCTAAAGAGGTGTTATATATGCAAAGTTGGGCTTCTTCAAATGAGGTTGGGCCTGATCATATGAGGTTGGGCCTAATATTTAAAATGCTATTAAAATGATGTTGGACCAGTTTTTTTCTGAACCGGTTTGAAAAAATCCGGTTATCCGGTAAACCGGTTCGGATCTGATCCGGATAAATATCCGGGGGAAAATCCGGTTGGTGAAAAATAGGATATCCGATCAGATATCCGGTTTGTAAAAAAACCGATCCGGTTTGAAAAAAATCCGGTTAGAGAAAATCCGGTTTCGGATAGTTTTTTGCACAAAATCGGATAATCGGATTTTTTGTGCATCTCTACTTGTTGGCAACAATTTAAAAGAGAGAAAAGAAAAAAGGTGTGATTTTGATTTGTGCAGGCCCCACATGAAAAAATAGAAAGAAAGAAAGGGCCCAAGAGAAAGAAATCATTTTGCAGCCCACCAAAGAAATCAAAGGAAGCGGCCTTCCCTCTGTCGATCGATTTTCAGCCGCGCGGCTATAACGGCGACCGAAACCCGCACCCGTTCACCGTCTCGTTGCAATTATCAGACTGCGCGAATCTTCCCGTGGTTTTGGGTCGCGGAGAAGCCGCGCCAATTGATTTTGTAACCCACACGATCTGTGTTAGCAGTTCACTTGAATCTGGGTATAAAAGGGGTTCGTTAACCGACGAGTTGAAGGTGGGAATTTCGGTTTTTGATCGAAGAAAAGAGAAGGAGAAGGATGTAGGGAGTTTATCTGGTTTCGATTTCTTCGGATTTTGTTGAGACTTTGAAGGTTACATTATTGTTCGATTTCCATATATGCAAACCATGATTTACTTGTTTGTCATAATTAGGTTTTCAATTTAAGTCGGTACCCTTGAATCATTTAGCCTAATTGTGAATTGCGAGTTTGAGTTACGAATCCGTAATTGTTCATACTTGATTTTAGTAGCAAAAAGTACTTAGATTAATTGGGGGTCCGATTAATTTTAGTGTTTTTGGTCTGTTAAATCTAGTCTAATGACCGCCGTTGGATCATTGGCTAGGAGCGTATGTTTGTATAATCTTAAAACAACCGGTAATCGAACTCTATGTTCGTAACTAGACTAGGTTAGCCTGTTAGAAACTAGTCATTAAGCTTCTCGTGCTACTTGGCATTTGACAAACGGTGTATTGGTGCATATCAATATTCCACCACTCTAGAATAAAATGAGAAAATCTTTCGTAAGCAAGTCGATGGTACACAGTCTAGTCTATGAATTATACCCATTGCTGGTTTTTATTTATTTATAAGTTTATCATTTTACTTTCTCATGTCTAGTTTAATTGTTAAAACTGCCTCCCCCCCCCCCCCCTTTTTTGTATGTATGTATGTATATATGTGTATAGAGGAAAGTTCAAATGTGAACCACTTTTTGGTTGTGAACGTGAGGACAACCGAGAGCGCGACACGTGACGGCTTTGAGTGTGGTCCCCCTCTTTAATTCAATGCCCTCCCATGAATCGCGCCTAGTCATCCGCCGTGGACTTGACGTGGCGCCTAGTCATCCGCAACGTGTTGCGCTCTCGGTTGTCCTCACGTTCACAACCAAAAAGTGGTTCACATTTGAACCACCCCTATGTGTGTGTGTGTATATATATATATATATATATATATAAAAGCGTAAACACTTGATAACGGTCACATCCAATCCTTGTGGAATCGACCTTACTTGCCACTGTTACAATTTAGGTTGTAATACATGGTAGATAGGAAAATCAATTATTATTTGTCGGGTTCGACACCACCTGTCATCATGTTTGTCTTATTTTGCCTGTATATATTATCCCTTTATTTCCCGCATACGGTGTTTGGCTTATATTGTCTATATATATATATATATATATATATATATATATAGGTGAAAGTTCAATTGCAAACCACTTTTTAATTGTGAACGTGAGGACAAACGAGAGCGCGACACGTGGCAAAAAAAATTCTGACACGCGCGACCTTCCCCGCGACCTTAGTGTTATTCATACTGAATAACACTGTTACTCAGTGTTATTCAGTATGAATAACACTAAGGTCGCGCGCTTTTTGGTTGAAGTCGCGCGTGTCCTTTGAAATTTCGGCGACTTTAGTGTTATTCATACTGAATAACGCTTTATTCAGTCTGAATAATAGTGTTATTCAGACTGAATAACACTAAGTCGCGAAAATTCAGAGTGACACGTGGCACGCTTGCGTTTGTCCTCACGTTCACAACGAAATAGTGGTTTGTATTTAAACCCACCCCTATATATATATATATATATATATATATATATATATATATATATATTATCCGTTTATTTCCCACATTTGGCATAAACTTAGGTTTACGTGAGACTAAGATGTTTTCGTGAGACCGTGTATGACCCAGACTTTACGCATGAAATTCACAACAAAATACCGTAAAGGTAAATAATATTCAAATATTCATACTTAAACACTATGGAGGTAAAAAACGAAATATTCACAGCGAAAATAACTTCTACATAAGAATAACTAAACGAAAATAACTTCTACATAAGAATAACTAAACGAGAATAACTTATGTGAGGTTTTGAAGGTTCCACCACCATTGATGCTCTAAGAAAATTTTACGACATCCAAAAACGTCATATAAGCTTATTATAACACTTCAAATATTCATAGAACATTTTATTTGTAGTTTCTATAAATTGAATCTTATAAGACACTCTTTTTTTTGAACTCCAAGCTAACACAGACATACATTCCAGGGTATCCGGGATGTAAGGGTGCCCGACAAATACTCGTCGACCACGACTCGGCCTAATTAAGAGTACCACTATGTGGCAGACCCATGATCTGGATATCACCACATGCTCTCCAGTGGGTCCTAAAAATATTTAAGATATCCAATGCCAAGTAGGAATCTCCACTCTGGTTTTCCACCTGAAAGACCCATGTTGTATTATACCTTTTGGGTAACCTAGTATATATATTTTAAACTAATGTTCCTGAATTCCCAAGTACCTTAAATGATACTATAATATATACCTCAAATCGTAGGGAATAACCCTATTAAATAATTTCTTTAATGATAAAGATGCCCTCGTGATTTTGATCACACCATCAAATAATATATTATGTTATGTTATGAAGACGAAAGCTTTGACCATAGTCATACGAAAAACCATATTGTACGTTATTCAATGAATTGAAGCATTAGTAGTACTATAAAACCACTGCAATCTCTAATGAATGAAAATTGCAAATACAACCACAAAAATGGCATCTTCTTCTTCTCAAAGCCTCACCTCCCTCTTCCTCTACTTTTCTCTTGTAACCTTCTGTTGTTGTTATTCAGCTACAATTCCGTTCAAAACGCCCACCCGAGAAACCGCCATCCATTTCTCCGTAAGAAAAAACGAAACAAGTCGCAAGTACTACATCAGCTATGAGATTGAAACCCTGAATCGATGCATTGATTGATCTTGGTGCACCATCTGTTTGGATAGATTGCAGATCCTACGTCTCTTCTTCGTATAAACGAGTATCGTGTGGTTCAGACACATGTAAGAAAGCCGATGGGTACTCCTACTGTTTGGAATGCGACACGATTCCTTACCCTGATCCTAAACGAGGCTGCTCCAACACCACCTGTGCTGTATCGGGTTTCAACCGCTTTCAAGAGCTTGGCCTCGACACATTGAAGGTATCGTCCACCGATGGTCGCTCCATTCATTATGATTACGATGTGCCCAAATTCCAGTTCTCTTGTTCATACGATGACTTCGTTGTAAGAGACTTCCCTGGTGACCATACCAAAGGCTTGGCTGGGTTTGCAAGGTCCAAAATTTCATTGGCTTCACAGATTTCATCTACATTCAAGTTGGCTAATAAGTTTGCTCTTTGCATCCCATCATCAACTGAAAATGGACTAGGGTCCATCTTCGTTGGCGGGGGGCCATATTATATGCCCCCTCGTATCGAGGATCAATCTTTGTCTTTCGTTAGCACCCCACTCGTTGTCAATCCCGTTAACAATGGCCCACATTATTATCCTGCTTATAATGATCGTCCTTCGGATGACTATTTCATCAATGTCAAAGACATTGAAGTCAGCGGTAAACGGGTAGCTTTTAATTCATCTTTGTTATCTTTCCAAAAAGATGGAAGTGGGGGCACCAAGATTAATATTGTAGATCCTTTTACGGTTCTGCACTCATCCATTTATAAGCGACTGGTTAAAGCTTTCATCACGGCCGCAACTAAGAACAATATCAAAAGGGTACAATCCGTGCCACCGTTTGGGGCTTGCTTTGATTCGAGAACAGCTCCAAAGACGATAACTGGACCAGCGGTTCCAGATATCGACTTAGTTTTGGAAGAGAATAACGTACAATTGAGACTCTATGGTTCAAGCTCGATGGTGGAAGCTAAGAAGGATGTGATCTGCCTTGCATTTATCAACGGAGGAGATTTGGCGAAAACATCTATCGTGTTAGGTGGGCATCAGTTGGAAGAGCGTCTTCTAGAGTTCGATCTAGCTGCGTCCAAGCTCGGGTTCACCTCCTCTCTTCTGGTCTCTAATACAAGTTGCTCTCAATCTAGGTTGTTTTGATCGAATTTTTATGATGTAATTTGAGTATTTTTCTCATCATGCATGTCTTTTTTCAATTCCCTTCTATTAATAAACATCTAATAACAAAATGTTTAATTCAGAGTCTAGATTAGAATATTGGTGTGGGTTTTTTATTACATTAACAATTACATCGACTAGTTTTTGTATTCCGAGAATCATGTGGAATTAATGGGAAAAAGTGAAGAAAGAATCTGAACGCACGAATAGAGACTTGATTACTTGTAAAACTGATAGATTACTAGTTTTTGTATTCCGAGAATCATGTGGAATTTAGCTATTGATGAACCTTGCAGGGATTTGTCGGGACAAATTATCGAATACCCTTCCAAAAAAAAATAGCTCCTAGCTATTTTTACAATTTTTAAAAGAAAATGATTATGAGGTGTTAGTGATATTAAAAAATGACTAAAATAATTAGTTTCTCCTTTTCTTTTCACGTTACAAGTTTTAAGAATCCAAGGTATTTTTTATCTCCTCTAATTTCACCATGTTTTTATTTTGAAGTAAAAAAAATAGGTTTCTAGAATACAAGAATTCATTTTAAATGTTCTAAAAAATGTATTCGCGTGTTAAGATTCTTTCTTCACTTTTCCCCATTTAACATGATTCTTGGAATACAAAAACTAGTCCATGTAATTGTTAATGTAATGAAAACCCACACCAATCAAATTTAGGCTCGAATCAAACATTGTATTATTAGAAGGGATTTGAAAAAAGACATGCATGATGAAGAAAAACCTCAAATTACATCTTAAAAATTCGATCAAAACAACCTAGATTGAGAGCAACTTGTATTAGACACCAGAAGAGAGGAGGTGAACCCGAGCTTGGATGAACCTAGATCGAACTCTAGAAGACGCTCTTCCAACTGATGCCCACCTAACACGATAGACGTTTTCGGCCAAGCTCCTCCGTCGATAAACGCAAGGCAGATCACATCCTTCTTGGCTTCCACCATCGAGTTCGAACCATAAAGTCTCAATCGTACGTTATTCCCTTCCAAAACAAAGTCGATATCCGGAACCGCTGGCCCAGTTATCGTCTTTGGAGCTGTTTTCGAATCAAAGCAAGCCCCAAACGGCGCCACGGATTTTACCCTTTTGATATTGTTCTTAGTTGCGGCCTTAATGAAATCTTTAACCAGACGGTTATAAATGGATGACTCCAAAACGGTAAAAGGATCTACGGTACTGATCATGGTGCCCCCACTTCCATCTTTTTCGAAAGATAACAAAGATGAATTAAAAGCTACACGTTTACCGCTGACTTCAATGCCTTTGACATTGATGAAATACTGGTCCGAAGGATCTTCATAAGTGGAATAAGACGGGCCATTGTTAACAAAATTGACTACGAGTGGGGTGGTAACGAAAGACAAAGATTGATCCTCGACACGAGGGGGCATATAATATGGCCCCCCGCCAACGAAAATGGACCCTAGTCCATTTTCATCTGATGATGGGATGCAAAGAGCGAACTTATTAGCCAACTTGAATGCAGTTGAAACTTGTGAAGCCAATGAAATCTTGGTTCTTGCAAGCCCAACCAAACCTTTGGTATGGTCACCTGGGAAGTCTGTGATAATGGTTTCATCGTACGTACACGAGAATTGGAATTTGGGGACGTCGTAATTTAAATGAATGGAGCGACCATCCGTGGACGATACCTTCAATGTGTCCATTACAAGCTCTTGACCAGTGAAGTACCCTTGAAAGCGGTTGAAACCTAGTACAATACAGGTGCTGTTGGAGCACCCCGGTTTAGGGTTAGGATTATAAATCGAGTCGCACTTTTCACAGTAGGCCCCATGGGCTTTCTTACATCTGTCTGAACCACACGACACTCGTTTATACGAAGTCAAGCCATAGGATCTGCAATCGATCCAAACGGATGGTGCACCTAGATCAATCCATGCATCAACCGTAGTAATTGGTTGATCAGGGCCTTGCATTTCGTAGCTGATGTAGTATTTGCGACTTGTTTCGTTTTTTCTAACGGAGAAATGGATGGCGGTTTCTCGGGTGGGCATTTTGAATGGAATTGTAGCTGAATAACAACACAAGGTTACAAGAGAAAAGTAGAAAAAGAGGGAGGTGAGGCTTTGAGAAGAAGATGCCATTTTTGTGGTTGTGTTTTGCAATTTCATTCATCAGAGATTGCACTGGTTTTATAGTACTACTAGAGTACTAGTGCTTCAATTAATTAATGGTCAAAGCTTTCGTCTTCATAACATAATATATATTTGATGGTGTGATCAAAATCAAGTGGGCATGTTTACCATTTAAAGAATCTATTTAATAGCTGTTTTTTTGCTTCAATTTATTCGCTAAGATTTAAAGTAATTAAATATATAATCTGTTATTATAAGTTCATCAAAGCATGGGTTCAGATACCATCACCTTTATCTATATGGCATATCATTATGTTACAACACCTTATTTTGTAAAAAGAATCATTTTAAATATATAAGTGATAATGATAATTACAAGTGACATCTAAAAGGTAAATAAACGTTAAAAGAAAAAGATAAAAATTAAAACTCTAAATAGATAAAACCTTATTTTCATATGTCTATGTGGTGACCGAGTAAAGATTCAAAATATTTAATCTTGATTTTACACTCTCTGATTATAAATTTCTTATAACCTCTAAATATATTTGATATATAAACGGTCGTTTAATTTTTAGTTTATAGCTTTATATGAAGAATTTACATTGTTCTATAGGATTATTCAAACACTAAAACACACAAACATAGATATATATTCTATATATGTGTGTGTATATACATAGAAAAAGTTTCAAATGAGAACACACTATTCAAGAAAATAAGAATACTTCGCCCATGTCACATGTAATTTTACACTAACGAAAAAAAAAACTAAATACGGGCAACTAATTTAGACGTGACTTATATATAATCGTGAGCAAAGTCTTATGAATCATATATGATTTTATACATTGACAATGTTTTCTTCTTATATAAAATAGTTACCATTTTTGTATAAACCCATGTTTATACACATAAAAAATCAAAATATAACTATATAAGGTGAAGATTGGTTAATAAAAAATCATAATAGTAAAAAAAAAAAACGTGGCCTATAATATATCAATTTGTTATAGTATCATTTAAGGTACTTTGGGAATTGAGGAACATTAGTTTAAATACTAGGTTACCCAAAAGGTATAATACAACGTGCGTCGTGTGGAAAACCAGAGTAGAGATTCCTACTTGGCTTTGTATATCTTAAATATCTTTTAGAATTGAAATTTTGATTATGAATCCATATTCGTTAATCGTTCCAATGGATAATATAAAAATGATAGATATTTAGAATTTTTAGTTTATCGTGTAAATTAAGGAAACCATATGGGTATTAGAGTTTCATGGTTCCAAAATTTTGAATGTTTTAATTTGTTGTAGGGAGAAATTTTGATCTCTTTAATACGGTTTTGATCTGAAAAGAGACGTAAACATTACAACAAAATAGGGTTATAGGACGTCTAAAGTGTTCAATAGCCTTGATAGAGTGTCTTATAATATTTAATTTTTTAGAAACAAAAAATAAAATGTTCTATTAATATTTGAAGTGTTACAATAAGTTTATATGATGTTTTTGGATGTCGTAGAAGTTTCTTAGAGCATCCACGTTGGAGGAACCTTCAGAACGTCTAGTACAATAATTTTTCTTTCCACACATTCGATTGATGAGTCCGTCTTTGTGGGAGGAGAGTGTCGGAGAACGGAGGAAGGGCCGTCATTTTAGGTTTGGAACAACCCCCAGGACCATCATTAGCTTAGCAGATCACATTGTCGCAATAGTTTACTATCTCTATGCAACAACAGGGATACGTTCTCCCCCCTCCCCGCCCTTCTGACCATCTTAGATTCCTTAATTACTATAGTATGAATTTGAATTTAGGTTTAGAATTACTAGTAAATTCTAGTCCTCTAGCACCAAACCAAAAGTGTGCCAGCTTATGCAAAACAGAATCAACAAAGCTTTTGAATCTGGTGTTAAATGTATCAAATGTTGCACCTCATACCATAGCAGGTTCTTACTTCATGAGCGATCTTCATACTTTTTTGCTCAAAATCATCTACTTTTAGAACCAACCAAGAGCATTTACATATGGGCTGCACTTAAAAGAAAAGGGGATAGATCTGGTTGCTTTGAGTCCTTTGATTTTCTTGATTTTGAAAGTATCGGTTTTAGTTATTTTTGATAGTTGGAATTTGGTTTTGCAAACAATGAATCGATATTGGTCTGAATAAATTTTAGTGAAGTTTAGTTTAATGAATTTTTGTACTGCACACCAAGTGCTCGATGAAAGTCCAATTATTCTTTTGAGTAGTTTAATCCAATTTCCGATTCAAATCTTTTGAACTAGTGTTATTTGTATCAAGTAGATTTTATTTTTAGTCGTGAGTCTTGAGCTTAATTAGATTTAATTGAGTAGTCAATCTTGTGACATACTTGCATTCGGTTTAACACAAATCGTTAGTTTAACCATTGACTCCCTGAAAGAACGATACCCGATTTACCACTCTACGGGTAAGTTAGGTTTATAAATTTAAAGATTGATGTGCGTATAACGATGTGTGCAACATAACTCGGACAGCTACTATAATTCCCCTGGGGATTAGCGCCTTGTTAGTTTTCCCCGGTTTTAATAAAATCACGGTTCCAAAGAAAACATGATTCTCAAACTAAAACATCAAATATGTATTCCTACTGACATTTTATTCATTTATTAAATTTTGTTTATTGTACTTCATACTTTTTAAAACTTTCATTTTACTGTGCTAACCGTATTATTTTTATACAATTACAATATTTGATTTATTTTTGTAATTTATCACATGTTAATTAAACCCTAAAAAATAGGAAAACTAACTAAACCTTTTATTTTGATGTCATTTTAATCTGCTTGATAAAAACATTTTAATTTTACATTTTGTTGTATAACCATTCATTTTATACAACTAATTCAATTACGTAATTAATTAAAATATATAAGCAAACCTATTATAGAAAAATTGATCATTTTATCTGTTTTATTCATTCAATTTTATCTTACCAAATATTAAATAATTGTTCTTTTCTATTTTGTTCCGTACTATTTCGATAGTAAACCCACACTAATCAAAAGAATCTTTCTAAGACGAAGCTTATAAGGCTACTCGCACCCAACCCAATCAACCCACTCAACTCACTCACTTTTTGAATGTCACATCAGCTTCCACATCAGCTTTTGGTCAACCCTTACTTTACCCTCCCATAACCCTCTACACCACACACCCAACCCTCCCAACCCACTCACTTTTCAATTTATTTTATTTATTTCATTTATTTTATTTAATTAAATAACATAATTAAATAAATAATATTGTTAAAAATAATTTGAAAATTCTAATATTAATAAAAATTACATAATTAACTAAACTAAAATTAAGTAAACTTAAAAAATTACGAAAAAAATAAACTAAAAAAAATACGAAGGTTTCTTGATGAACCTGGTCGAGAATGGCGACGAACTCGGTCGATGTTAAAAATCCTCTCTTGGAACTTGAATGGAATGGGGAAGGAGACAAAACGCAATTGGATCAAAGATGCGGTGACGACACACAAAATTAGTTTTCTTTGCCTACAGGAAACCAAAATGGTGATCAACTCGAGGAGAATTGTAGCTTCGGTGTGGGGAAAGAGCAACCTGGAATACGTGGCCTTAGACTCTGTGGGTAATTCCTCAGGTATTTTAACTGTTTGGGATTGTAATCTTTTTCAAGTACAAAAATCAAACAAGATGGATGGTTATGTGATGGTGCACGGATTGTGGAGGGGGAATAACTCCAAAATAGGAGTAATTAACGTATACGCACCTCAAGGAGTGAACTACAAAAAGACGTTGTGGGAGAATATTGTTAAAGAAATGGAATCGGAGCCTGACGCGGCCTGGGTGGTTTGCGGTGATTTTAATGAGGTACGTTGCGCAGATGAAAGGAGAGGATCGACTATGGACAACAGAGGTACAAAAATCTTTAATGACTTTATCGCGGCGGCGGGCTTGTTCGATCTAAGACTCGGGGGTAGAAGGTTTACATGGATGAACGCAGACTGCTCTAAACTAAGCAAACTGGACAGATTTTTGATCAATCAGAACCTCCTTAATGTTTGGCCATTATCGAATGCGTTAGCGCTTCCGCGAGTACTCTCCGACCATTGTCCCATCTTGCTTGACTCAAAATGTGTGGACTTTGGTCCTACACCTTTCAAGCTTTTCAACTCCTGGCTCAATATTCCAGAGTTTGAAGCTCTAGTTAAAGAGAGAAGGAATGATATTCTACCGGGAATCTCGAACTCCTCAAAAATTGAAGCCCTGTCAAGGAAATTACGTCATCTGAAAACACATATCAAACAGTGGAGTGCGGAGTTGAGAAAGAGAAATGAAGCCGAAATAGCCAATTTAAAGAACAAAATTTGCGCCATTGATCTCTTAGCGGAGGTCACTCCTCTTGATGCTAGTCTCGTGAAGGAAAGGGCAGAGCATATGGTCAAGTTGAATGATCTGTTGGATGCGAAGGTGCGCGATATCAAGCAGAAAGCAAAAAATAGACGGTTGCAAGACGGGGATGAGAACACAAGGTTCTTTCATGGCTGTGTAAATAATAAGTTGACAAAAACTAGGATTCACGGCCTAAACATCAATGGTATTTGGGAGATGGCACCCGATAAAAAAAAAGTGAAGTGTGGGATTTCTTTGATAAGAAATTTGCTGAGCATCATCCGATAAGGCCTGTTATCCCCAGTCCCCTTTTTAAAAAGATTTCGGCTTCGCAACGGGGTTGGCTCGAAACTCCCTTCACGGAACAAGAGGTTAAAGAAGCGGTTTGGAATTGCGGATACAACAAGGCACCCGGCCCCGACGGTTTCACGCTTGAGTTTGTGAGGAAATTCTGGGACGTCGTGGGTAAAGACTTTTTTGAAGCTGTCAAACACTTCGAGATTCACCAGCAAATAAATCCAGGAAGTAATGCTTCCTTCATCACTCTCATTCCAAAAATAAGCGATCCGTTATCTCTTGCCGATTACCGACCTATTAACCTCATAGGTTGCGTAAACAAGGTAATTTCGAAAGTTCTCGCTGAGAGATTGAAAGCTGTTCTTGATTCCGTGATTAGCAGCACCCAAACAGCTTTTACTAAAGGGCGTAGCATTCTCGACGGGCCACTCATGGTCAACGAATTAATCTCTTGGGCAAAAAAGAAGCGAAAAAAGCTACTACTTTTTAAAGTAGACTTTGCAAAGGCGTTTGACACCTTGAATTGGAACTTCCTCGATAACGTTCTTTCTCAGATGGGGTTCGGCGAAAAGTGGCGAGCGTGGATGCAAGGTGTTATGTGTACGGCTAAGGTATCCGTCCTTGTAAACGGATCTCCCACCAAAGAGTTTACCTTAGGGAAGGGGGTGAGACAAGGGGACCCGCTAGCTCCTTTCCTCTTTATCTTGGCCGCAGAAGGACTCACTGTAGCTATGAAAGAAGCACAACAGGCAAATATTTTCCAAGGAGTTAGGCTAAATAATTTGGTAGACGATGTTTCTATTTTCCAATTCGCCGACGATGCTATTTTTGTAGGGGATTGGAGTTCTCGAAACGCAAAGAATTTGCTGCGTGTCCTGAAATGTAAATGTTTTGAGGTTTGCTCTGGGCTAAAAATCAACTTAAGCAAAAGTAGTTTATCGGGAGTGATGGTGAAAAAGGAGGAAGTGGCAAATATGGCAAGGAGATTAAACTGTAAAGAGGAATTCATTCCGTTTAAATATTTGGGCCTATTGGTGGGTGGTAATATGAACTTGGCAAGGAATTGGCAACCCTTAATTGATAAATTCAGGGCCAAACTTTCTGTCTGGAAAGCGAGGACACTATCGATGGGGGGTAGATGCTGTTTATGCAAGTCGGTGCTGGGAGCTCTAGGCACGTACTATTTTTCGTTGTACAAAGCACCAAAAAAGGTCCTCAATGTACTTGAAGGCCTTCGGCGCAGATTTCTGTGGGGTGGTACTGATGAAAACAAAAGAATTTGTTGGACGGCGTGGGCCAATGTCATTCGCGATAAGCAATGTGGTGGTTTAGGCATTGGGAGTCTAAGGGCTCTTAACCTTGCTCTACTAGCGAAGTGGAGATGGAGGGAGAAAACTGAACCTAATGCTACTTGGAATAAGGTTGTTCAAAGCTGTAACGTGAGCTCGCGCGCAACAGGCCCCGTGAGTAACAATCGGGGAATTTGGAATGTAATTCTTGGAGTGGAAAAAGTCTTGGGAGAGATGGGAATTAACCTGTTCTCTTTATTGAAACCTAAGGATGATGGGTCTAGTTGGGCTTGGGAGTTGGAGCAGGATCAAACGTTTACGGTGCGATCTCTAAGAAGAATGATCGACGGCGTTAGTCTACCGGCAGCAGACGCAGAGACGGAGTGGAATCGCTGGCTTCCTAGCAAAATCAATATTCAGATCTGGCGTGTTCTTACTAATAGGCTGCCAACACGAGAAAATCTTCTCAAACGAGGAGTAAGTTTACCGACGCCGGATTGCCCGCTATGCCATTCCAGCCCGGAAAGTCTCGACCACGTGCTGATCTTCTGCTCAAATACCCAAATTATCAATGCTCACCTAGCTAATTGGGTGAATTGGTGGCCGAGGAATGCCGTCTCGATCATTGACTTTTGGGAAAAGATTGGTGCAGCTGGTGGAAATAAGAAGCATTCAGCAGTTTACAAGGTAATTGGAGCGGCGTTCATAAGCACGATCTGGATGATCAGAAACAACAAGGTGTTCAAAGGGACCTACAAGAAGGACATGGAAATAGTTCGGGATATTCAATTTATGGCGTTCAATTGGGTTAGGTGTCGCTCGAAAGGTTGTAAGCTCCTTATTTGGGAGAACTGGATTTGTAACCCGGTTAATGCCGTGGCTTCTTGTTTTTCTCTAGCTTCTCGCTAGTTAATAAAATCACTTTTGCTTGCTGTCCAAAAAAAAATACGAAAATATATAAACTAAAAGTCGAAGTGTGTCTCGCTTTTAGTACAGCCTTTTTTTGCAACACCGCTTGCAACTCCAAACCCGAAAGGTGGTCATGCGGGGTTTTGCAGAAGACCCAGTCTTGCTCGTATTCCGCATTTAGTTGGAGTTGGAGTTTTTTTTCTTCGAGCTCCGCAATTTTCCTATCGAGTTCAAGTTTTTTCATCTTGTAGTCCATTTTTTCCGCCAAATTGCGGTCCCACGACTCATACAGTTCGTGTTGGGTTTTTGTGGGTATCCTCGGATCAAACTGACTCGAGGATTAACTCAGATCTAACGAACCTCACTGGTTTGATAAATCTCATAGGTTAATCAAACTGATAAAACCTACGCGATCAGAAACACGCTGTTTCCGATCTAATTATGCGGAAGCGATAATAACTAAAAACCCATTATTAGCCTAATGATCTTTAATCGTTTCTAGTTTTAAACCTAATAGATTAGGTCAATTTACCTGGATTGCTTGACGATAGTCCACCGGTGATCGACCAACGAACGTCCTTCTAGTTGAACTGTATGAAAACCCGAACGATCGCAAAACGGAATCCGACTGGGGGGTCGGCGCCGATGGAGAGAGAGGGAGTGAGAGGAAACTGAAAAACTGATTTTTGCTTAAAGCTTCTTCAATTTTTCCTTAACCCATAAGCCTTATTTATATTGAGGAAAAATACAGTTTGTATGGAATACAATTTCCTTATTATAATTATCTCAAATCATTTCCTTTTTAAATAGCTGGAAAAGAATTTGCATACGATAATTATAATATATATATATATCTAATATATATAAAAACTTATTAATTAACTATTATATATTTATTTATCTAATAAATATATAATATCCTAATTAATTAATGATCCTCCAACTTTGGTAATTCTGACTGTAATTACCCAATTGATTTATAATACACTATTATAAATCCTAACTCTCCATTTCGGGGTTTCATCTAACTTGTTCGACTTATAGGTCCTCACAGGTGTGACCCTCAAGTGTCTCGTAACATTGGATATATAATCACTTGGTTTGTCAACTCTGCACATAATTCCTAACAGACTCCCACTTGTGCAAGTTGGCAATACCACCTTTGACTATACGGACCTAAGGAGGCCCCTAGACAGGCACTTAGGCTGACCAGGTTACAAGAACTCTTATACCCAGACTGGTGATATAAACATTCCGTGAGGAATTGGTATCTATGAAACTACTGTTCATTGATTGGGTATATCTTGGCTTTTCCCTTTGCATCGCGATATTTCATCTGTGAGTATGAGCTTGGAAAGTGTCAACTCTAAATACTCAAGATTCTGTTTTCTTGATTATCTGACTTTCACTGATAGGTAAACGACAAAGAACTAATCAGTTCGTTTGGGCATGGCCATGCACTTCATCAGTATACTTAGTCAGTCAAGATGGGCCCAGAAATATCTCTCTTCTGAGAAGAGGTGCAAATCCCATCTTGCATATCTGCCTTTGACACCACGGCTTCCGCTGAATCTAGTTACACCCTTTATAGCCACCCTGTTACGGCGTAGCGGTTGAGTGCACTAAGAATCCAGTAGTCCTCATGATATCAAATCAGATAACTCAGGTGATAGGGACAACCACTGTGAGATTCACTTATGACTTTATTCCAAGAAGTAATCTCAACCGCGGATCAGTCCGATATTTGCTACTCTATCAAATATATGTGCAACTTTTAGTCTACAACACTTGTAGCTGTTATTCAGCAACTGATCATAACTACCTAAAAGTTCACAATGACTTTAACACCTTATCATGCTCCCACATTGATAAGTTGTCACGGACAGATTTTGAATGAAAAATCGGAGACTGATTTCATTCCTGGATATATTAAAACATGCAAAATGTGAAAGTGATAAAGAAATCAATCTTGTATAGTCCATGTTACACGCTGTAATAATAACAAGATTGAATGTCTTTTCTTTAACAACTTTCATAATGTCTATTTAACGTTTGTTAAATATTGGTCTAAAATGAAGTATCACCTATCTTCAGTTTAAACCCTTTGATTAAAGTTTACCATTTTAATCAAAGTGATAACCAAAAATACAAGTCTGTTTATAGGATCTACTTGTATCTGCTAATTATTTTTCTGCAAACACCTTATAAAAACAATAACTAGACTTTTGTCATATTCCATGAACTTGGAGACCTGGACTAACTTCCAGTTCCTGAATATGTAAGACTGCAACTTTCCTTAGTTGCTGTGTAGATGAATGATTTCTACCTGAAATCTGATTCCATTTGCAATACTGGCAAATCTACTGGAATCCTATATTTTAATCCAACACGTTAATTATTGATTTTTAAAGTCAGTCACGACCTTTGTTTCATGGGTCTTGAAACTTTTTTATCCTTTTGACTAAAAGGGTAAATTATATCTTATGAATTCTTGTCCTACCTGGATTATGAATTCCGAGATATATCAAAAATTGCATCTTTTATTCTTTATCTCAGTCTAGATAGAGAATAAATTGGGCTCCCACTTACTTATATAAAAACTAACTATTACTCAAAATTTTACTATTGACTTATTCAAAACTTTGATTAGTCAATCCTAATTTCAAGTAATGAACCTTGAGAATTTCCCTTTATGAAACTTTAACTGGATTTGGTCAAATCCTAATTCCAGATCCTGGAATCTTTCTAGTTTCATAAATACTGTTATTAACGCCATCTGAGTTAATATCCTAAATTCTCCTTTTTAAAACATTTGAACAATAAAACTTGATCAAACTTGATTACTTAATACTGAGAATTTCCTTTTATAAAACTTAACTGGATTTGTTCAAATCCTAATTCCAGAACTTGGAATCTTTCCAGTTTTATAAATACTGTTATTAACGCTATCTGAGTTAATATCCTAAATTCTCCCTTTTGATCACAAAACTGTCATTCATAAATGTTTTATTCTCAAAACACATTCCTATAGAATCTTTGTGTTTTGTTAGTTTTTATACAAATTACTTCAATTTCATTAAAGTAATTATAACAGGCATCAACTAGGATCATACAGATTTAAGAATATCAGGCATAATCAGATATTTCTATGTCAAGACAATAACTTTTGAAAATCGAATTATAAAATATAATTATTCAAACATTGTTTAAAACATAAATCCCCAAAAACAACTGTTTTAAAATTATAAATTCAAAATGTCTTGACTTAAATCATCTTGTACTTTGATCCTCAGCAACCTCTGGGCATTTCACTTCTGACCTCCTGCAATAATCATTTGCTCTAGGTATCAGTATACTTGTAAATCAACAAGTAAGAAGTGACAAGTCCAAGCAATCATAAATTTTCTGAGGTTTACATACCTGCTTCATGACGCTTAGGGCAGTTTTGCCTCCAATGACCGATCTCATTGCATATGAAACAGCGATTCTCGGTCCTGGCTTTGTTTGGCTTAACCTTCTTGCCCTTGCCCTTGCCCTTGCCTTTCTTGGGTGCACTCTGGATGGCCTGGACTGGTCCTTTTCCTTTACTGGTGCTAGCTTGCCCATTCTTCTTTTTAACCCCTCCGTCTTTCACCATCAAGACATCCTTAGTCTTGTTCTTGTTCCCCATATTCAGTTCAGCTGTCTTTAGCATGGAGTGCAATTCTGCTATTGTTTTCTCCATGTTATTCATATTGTAATTGACTACGAAGGGCCTGTAGTCTTCTGACAGTGAATTGAGTATGGTGTATGTTGCTAGCTGCAACGGAACAGGATGACCTAGCCTCTCCAGATGATCTAAGTGCCGTTTCATTTTCATGACATGGTCACTTACTGATGTCCCTTTTACCATCTTGCACTCATTGAATGCTTTGGTGGCATCGTAGCGTTCTTGTACGAGCCTGAGTCTGAAACATGTCCCTCAGCTGGCGGATCATGTCATAAGCATTTGTATTTATGAGCCCTGTTTGCAGATCTGGGCTCATAGTTGCTAGCATCAGACAGGCGACATCAAGGAGATCATCTGAGTGCTTCTTGTGGGCATTTCTGGCAGCAGCCGGAGCATTTGCCGGAGGTGCTTCCCCAAGTGGCTCTTCTAGCACATACCACTTTCTCTCATGTCTGAGCACAATCATCAGATTGCGCTCCCAGTCGAGAAAGTTAGAGCCGGTCAGTTTATCCTTCTCTAGGATAGATCGGAGGGAAAGATTGTTAGTGCTGGTAACAGTGTTTGCCATCTACACAAAATAAAACTTTTGGTCTTAGCAACTGTAAATAGACTAATTTCCAATAAAATATCAATAAACCCTTAAATGATCAATTTATTGGACTAGGATCCTTATTTCATACGTCCTGATGTGCGTAATGTTCTTGCTCCACCAGACCCGTATTTATTTCGGTAGGTAAGGACTTTTACCAATCATGTCTAGCTGACATGACTCCTAGATCTTTTCGGGACCATGGCAACTACCTGTGCATGTTTTAGTCCCTCTAAGTGCTTTTTGGCCCGGTACCACCCGGTGAACATTATAGTACCAAAACAGATCTCACCATTTTGGGGACCTGATCACTATACTCTGGCCGGTACCACCCGGAGATAATTCGCAGAGTTATGTAACCCCTTCAGCTTCAGTTTGAACACAGACGTTGAATGTGTGATCACTTACAACGCCTATGTACTTTACGCCGAAGGTGCCCCTAAATGGGTTGCACTACTGATCTGTGATTTTCGGGGTTTTGAAAAACTTTACTTCCAGGATTTTGAAAAACTGATTGTTATAAAGGCTACTTATGTTTTAAACTAACTGTTTCAAACATACACGTAATTTTAAAAACAACTGTTCTATAATTACTTGCTAATTAAAACTAACTGTTTTAACAGCATACCTAGTTGATTAAAACTAACTGTTTTTGTCAACTTGCCTTCTATATAAAACAATCATCTATAGGTCTTAAAACAAAAACTGTTGTTTTGAAAAGTTTAAAGAAACTGTTAAAACCTATATACACTTTTGTGATGCAACCTAGTTTTAAATTAACAATTTTATTTAAAACTACTAATCATGCAAGATATCACAAATAATCAATCAACCATGCAACTAAAAACAATTAATCACATAGTAGCCAATTATAGTTTTTGCCAACGTTTCCTAGGGACCAATAATGACCTATTATACTAAAAGCTTCAAAACTCGCGTAGCTCCCACTGGCCTCGCCATGTTTTGTTAGTAGTTCTGGTAGGATGAAGAATTTTAGTAGCTCCCACTGGCCTCGTCATCCCGAAAGAAGAAAGAAAAATTTTCTATCCTAAGGTCATTATTACATAAGGGGTTGTAAATGACACGCAGGCCTCCCCATGTTCATGTCAAGGGTCTAGGTTGGCAAATACTATAATGTATAAATATATGTAAAATCAAACTGAAATCCATATATAGTGCTCAAGCAATTACGCAATTATGTATATATATGCAACAAAAGCAATATTATAATTACGAAAAATAAACATGGATCCGTTAAAATTATCTTGTCTCAATTATTGCAAAACCTGGTTTTACAACCGATTCGAAAAACAAAACTGTCTTACGAATCCAAAAACTTTAGACTGAAAAATGGTTTTTACGTAAAACTGAGGTTTATAAACAATAAATCCTATTTTACTAAACTAAAACCATTTTACCCAAAAATTATTTCAAATGGGTTTCATCGACCCAATTATAAAATACTGGCTCATTCGAAAAACAGATAAAATTTTAATTTCCCTAAAAGATTAGTTTGGATAAAACAACAAAAACTGATAAACCCCTCTTGGGCCATAACTAGGTCCGAAGAACTGGGCTTTGGGCCTGATAAGGGAATATGGCCCAGAACGGAAAAACCCTAGGTTTGACCCATGATCAAGGATTAACGTCCATCACCACGCTGGTGGTTTGTTCGTCGAACGGCTATTGTGTAATCACCATGACGACGACAGCTAGAATGCCACCGCCGCCACCGTAATTTGTCTCGAGACTGCTGGCCACCACCGGACTGGTGGTCTGGCCGTGGCTATTGTAAAACGCCGCCACCACCATGATGGTGGTTCGGCTTGGTGGTCGCGAACACGCCGCCACCACCTCGCTGGTGGTTTGGCTGGGCGTTTGCCACCGTTTGGCACGGCCGCTCGGCAGCCAACGGTGGTCGGTTCACCACTGCCATACCGATCGCCACCACTCGCCGCCGTTATGCGATTTGTAAACCGCTGGCCATGGTGCGACGCGGTCAGGTGGTTCGGTTGGCTTCGGCCACCGTTCCACCATCAATTACTATCGATGCCACCACCACCACATACGGTGGTGTGGTGGTTGTATTTTGATCGAACCGGCGCCGCCATTCGGCGGCCGTGATTGTTAATCGACACCACCGTCGTGTGGTTTGAGAACAACGTTCGCCACCATCGCCGCCGATCACCACCGATCTGGTGGCGTGGCGGTTTATTGTGACAGAGCCGTCGCCGCATCCACCGTTTGTGGTGCGGTCGGCGATTGATGCCACCACCATGGTCGCAATCGGCTTCGGTGGTTAATAGTACCGCCACCACCATCTGTGGTGCGGTGACCGGCTTCGGCCATAGCCGCCGCCACCACCGCCTATCGTGTAATCGAGATCACGCGCCACCACCCATCTGGTGGTGTGGCTGTGGTTGTTTCACGGCATCGAAGGGCTTCGGCCACCACCTATCGTCGCCACCACCACGGTGGCTGTTCTTCGATCGGATCGGCACCGCCGTTTGGCGGCTGTGTTTTTCAATTGTTACCACCGTCTCCACAATCGGTGGAGTGGTGGTGGTTTTCGTTCAAGGCCGACGCCGCCACCATGACCAATCATGGCCGCAACCACGATCGGTGGTGCAGCCGTGATCGTTCCGGCCTCCAGCCACCACCGATCTGGTGGTGGTTGGTTTTGGGTTCGGGTTTTCGAATAAAAATCAAAAATTTATTAGGTAAATCATAAAAATCAGATTTTTAAACACAATATGCAATAAACAAATCTTAACGGATCACACGTAAACAGATAAACTGATATGAACAGATAAAGAACTAAAAACGATTTCAACAACGGCTCTGATACCACTGTTGGGTTTTTGTGGGTATCCTCGGATCAAACTGACTCGAGGATTAACTCAGATCTAACGAACCTCACTGGTTTGATAAATCTCATAGGTTAATCAAACTGATAAAACCTACGCGATCAGAAACACGCTGTTTCCGATCTAATTATGCAGAAGCGATAATAACTAAAAACCCATTATTAGCCTAATGATCTTTAATCGTTTCTAGTTTTAAACCTAATAGATTAGGTCAATTTACCTGGATTGCTTGACGATAGTCCACCGGTGATCGACCAACGAACGTCCTTCTAGTTGAACTGTATGAAAACCCGAACGATTTTGGAATCCGACTGGGGGGGGGGGTCGGCGCCGATGGAGAGAGAGGGAGTGAGAGGAAACTGAAAAACTGATTTTTGCTTAAAGCTTCTTCAATTTTTCCTTAACCCATAAGCCTTATTTATATTGAGGAAAAATACAGTTTGTATGGAATACAGTTTCCTTATTATAATTATCTCAAATCATTTCCTTTTTAAATAGCTGGAAAAGAATTTGCATACGATAATTATAATATATATATATCTAATATATATAAAAACTTATTAATTAACTATTATATATTTATTTATCTAATAAATATATAATATCCTAATTAATTAATGATCCTCCAACTTTGGTAATTCTGACTGTAATTACCCAATTGATTTATAATACACTATTATAAATCCTAACTCTCCATTTCGGGGTTTCATCTAACTTGTTCGACTTATAGGTCCTCACAGGTGTGACCCTCAAGTGTCTCGTAACATTGGATATATAATCACTTGGTTTGTCAACTTTGCACATAATTCCTAACAGTTCGGTCGTGGGGGTGGAAGATTGGTCCCCTCTAAGGGCCTTTTTCGCCTTGCCCCGACCTACGGGTCGTTTAGGTGGCGGAACCTCGACCTCGTCGGAATCTTGACCAAATTGAGCGTCGGAAGACCCGGACGTGCGAGTACGTTTTGATGAGCGAGACGAAGACCCACCGGACATTAACGGAATTGCAGCCCATTTAGGGCTGTGACGGTGTAGAACCCAGGTGTTGAGAAGAGTCAGAATCATCTATCTTTAACTGCTTTCTAGTTTAATTTCCTTCCTTTGAAACAATTATGTTTTGTTAAGCCCTTGTTTAGAGGTTTGTAACCTCGGGGCCTTTCTCGTAACTTTGTTAAACCTTCCTTCTACCTATATAAGGTAAAGGATTTCTAGGGTTTTGTGCATTGATTTCATATATACCAAATTGGGCAACTTCCACCATTTTCAAGTATTATCAAGTTCATATTGATTTCAATCTCAATCCTAAGATTTCCATCCATTTCTTCTTTCTTTTTATTGTTATTGGGACAACAATTGGTATCAGAGCCAAACTTGTTGATTCCTTGGCTTTTGATTTGATTTTTGAAAAGTTCTAAAGGTTTTTAAGTTTTGAGTTTTTCAAAACTTTTGGATTTTCAATCCAAAAGGTGTTTTTAAAGGGCTTAAATTAAGTGTTAAGTGATTCCCCAATGTTTTCTAAGCATTTTCCTACATTTTGGGGGTCTAAACACTGATTTTTAAGAGGTTTTAAGCGTTTTTAAGAAATTTTTCGGAGCTTTCTGTGCAGGTTTTCCGCATCGGAAAACGAGAGCTGAAATATCAGCTCAAATTTTCCGAGTCGGAAATTGCATATTCTCCGAATCGGAGAACTCTCCTTTTCCGAATCGGAAAACTCTGTTTTCCGAATCGGAAAACGAGTCTCTGACTTGGGGTCTTGCTCTTGAGAAGTTTCTCTTTTCCGAATCCCTTTTTCCGCACCCAACTTTTCCGAATCGGAAAAGCTCATTTTCCGAATCGGAAAAGCTGCTTTTCCGCATCTTGTTGTTTTGAGCCAAATCCGAATCGGAAAACATCTGTTTCCAAGTCGGATTTCGCTTCTTTGAGCCGAAACTCTTGCAGTTTTGCTTCTCAAATTCGACACTAAGCTTGCTTTCAAAACCTTTTACTTTTACCAAGCTTTCTGTGTCCCGAGGCGCTCGTAACACCAGTTTTTTCAAAACCTTTTCTGTGTTCAAGCCAAGTGAATCTTTCAAGGAGGTCTCATTCCCTTTTTAGAGATGTCGAAGGAAATCCTAGGGATTGGTTCCGAGACTCGCCCTCCCGTCCTGGTGATGGGCGAGTACCAGCAGTGGAAGCGCCGGATGATCCACTTCTTGGACTTACTCGATGAAAACCTCATGAAGTCCATCCGTGAAGGCCCAATCCGACCAACTGTCACGGTTGCCGCCGTACCCAAAACCGATACTTGTCCCGAACTTCCATCGTACGTAGTCGAAAAGCCTGTTGAGATGTTCAATCCAGAACAAAGGGCTCGGCACCTCATTGATAAGCGTGCTCTGACCCTCCTGATCATGGCTCTCCCCAACGATATGTACGCACGAGTGGACAGTCTAACCAACGCACGAGACGTTTGGTTGGAAATCGAACAGCAGATGCAGGGAGGTGACACCGCGTTGGAAAGCCAGAAAGAAAGTGCCCTAAATGCTTACGAAGGCTTCAAAGCCAGGGAAACCGAATCCCTCAGCGAGTCTTATCAACGACTGAACGCCTTCGTGAATGACCTACGAAGACTCGGGGTAGAGAAGTCAAAATACGAGGTAAATGTTAAGTTCTTGAAGAACCTAACACCGGCATGGCAAAATCTGGCGATCAACTTACAGTTGAGCCGAAATTTGGGGATTATGGGTCTACATGACCTTTTTAGCATGATGGTTCAGCATGAGGAATTCATCACTGGCGGCAAGTTCAAAAATACTGTTGACCCTCTGGCACTCGCGGCAGTGCCATGTGCAGGATCAAACTCTGCTCCCTTCCAGCATCAACAGTACAACAACTCACCACCTCAGCACTATCAGGAGAACTACAACCAAGAGTTCAACGGGAACTATGGTCCAAACTACCAAGAGTTCAACTCGAACTATGGTCCAAGCTATCAACATCCAGATGATCCGCTAATCATCTCAATCTCTGATGATGAACTCTTCCATGTGAATGAGTCTCTTGCCCTCATCACTCATAGCGTACAGAAGCTGAATTCCAACCGTGGATACAACAGACCTAGGGGATCTGGATACCCCAGTGGAGGAAGGATGGGGCAAGGCCGAGGTGGACACTATTAGCAGGAACGAGTTCAGTTTGGGAATCAAGGAAGAGGAGGATACCAGCAAGGAGACAGATTTCCGAGTCAGCATTCAGGAAGATACCGGGGTGATCAAGGCCGGCATAGAGAAGTGAGAGGAAGTTACAGAGACAACACCTACCTGGACTATCAGGGAGGCCCTGGAGATCAGGGAGATTGGAGAGGACAGGTCTCTAATATCAACTATCGCCAAAACCAGAGAAACTACACCCCTGAATCAGGATACATTGATCGTCAGGGATACAGCAGCGGGTATGAAGGTGGCCAAGATGGAAGACGTGAAGATGGAAGATATGGAAGATTTGAAGGCGGTCAAGGTGGTCCAGGTTATGGACAAGAACAAGAGAGGAACTACCGTGGATTTGAAGGGCAAACAGATCACGGGAACAGAAACTATCCAGAAAGCAACCATCAGAGTGGTTCTTCCAGGCAAGCTCCGAGAGAAGGACATCAACAAGGTCCAGTTGAAATTGGTGATCAAAGGTTGAATGCTCCTCCAGCTCCAGTGAATAGTGGTGCTCCTACCCCAGCTCCTCAAAAGACCGCTAGTGCCACTACATCCTGCTACAAATGTGGCAAGCTGGGTCACTATGCGAACAACTGCCCTGTCAGATACAAGGATGCTGCATACTTTGAGAAGAAGGCAGCATTGATGAGGAAGAAAGAGAAGGGAGTTGCTCTGCTAGTCGATGAGGAAAACTGGGTGTGTGAGGAAGAAAGCTCAGACGAGGAAGATCACCTAGTAGGGGGTCCGTGTTTGATGACAGACTTCGAAGGACCTGAAGCTGTTGGCCCCAGCACATATCGAGACCTCGACGCTTCTGAGGTATCCACTATTCCTGACTTAACTGATGATGTGACAATGTTAGAATCTAGAATTTGTGAACTTGAGAGATGTCTCCAATCGGAACGATCTCTCGTCACGAAATTTAGAATCGACAGTGCCATATACAAAAGCTCTCTTGAGGACTTGACCATAGTGTACAACCGTGAGACTCTTGAGTCTAACGTCAGAGAGTCCAATTTGTCCAACAAACTCAGTTGTCTTCAGAAAACCCATGAGGAACTTAACAGTGACCATGGAGAGCTCCAAATAAAATTTCAGTTGCTTTCTGTTTTCCAAAATTCAAGAGCTTGAAGATAACAACTTTAAAAGAGGACAATCTGAACAGACCTTGAGCATTCTTACGCAGCATGCCAATAAAAATCCTTTCTATAAAGCCAGACCCGGACTTGGACTGTCTGAAAACCATGTCTTAGAAAAGGCACCTTCTTATCTATACAATTTTGAGGACATGGCCGCTTCCAAACCCAAACCTGCCTTTGTAGGAGGACACGTCACCGAAGAATTTGTTAGGCAGACGATAACTTACACGGAAGTAATTAATGGTGAAACCATTACCAGAACCATAAGTCCGCCCAATAGTTCTTCGAATAGTCCACCCTCAAGTCCCGCTCCTAACAAACCTATATTTGTCCCAGCCAGTGATCCAACAAACACTAAGTCCACATGGGAAGGCATCAAAGCTAGGACCCCTAGGGTAGCCATGCCTCCCATCAATTACTCAGACCTTAACACTAGTTATGACACTAGGAAGATGGATTATTCAGAGGAGACCTTAGTTATCCCACCAGAGGATGTTTCCGCAACTAAGGGTCCCGACCTAGTTGAACTAGAGAAGGAAGTGTTTGGACTTAGACTAAAAGCCATGGATCTGGACGCATGTCAACATCAGATACTGAATCTGAAAGTGCTTATTTCAGAAAAAGAAAACTTGGTTCACACCTTGAAGAAAGACTTGATCGAGGCAAATGCCGAGAGAATTAGAATGTCTTCAGAGTGTGAGACCGCAGCCTCAACCTTTACTGATTTTCAACTTAAGGTTGCGGATCTTAAGGCACGATATGTTCTCCTAGATGTTCATTCACAAATTACAAGAGAACTTGATCATGATGAAAAGATCAATTATCGTGTGGCCTTAACCAACCAACGCGTGTCAAATTCCATTTTGAAAAGAAAAGTCATGTACTTTGAAAACCTTTCAGACTCAGTTGATGATAGGACTACTCCACTTCTCAACCATCCGATAGTTAATTCCCAAACCAAATCTGTTACGGATCTAGAGGACTATTACACCCTACTGTCAGATGATGATGAACCCCTCAACTCACACCACAGGATAGCTGAACCAAAGACTATCCATGATCCTAATGTTGAATACGATCTGAAGGTGTTCTTAGATGAAGGTGATGATCCTTCAGGCTTTATTCCAAAAGGACCAAAATCTGTTTTTGTAAAACCTGAGAAGTCTGTTGAGTCACGAGCTCCTGTTTCTGAGAACAGTAACCCTAAGGGTGAAAAATGTGTTGGTACTGACAAGGGAAAGTCAGTTAAGCCTCACGCACCCAAAGGACTCCAGAAAAAGCATTCAAAGTCTAACGATGCTCGTAACTCAGCCAAACCCATCAAAAGTCTTGACCTTAATTCAAGCAGCTTTGAAGTGGGTGAGACCTCTCAGTTAAAACCAAAGCAACCTTTCTCTTCCACAAAACCTAAATTTTCAAAAACATCTTCTGGAAAGGGTGGCAACTCTTCTCCTATTAAACCGTCATCTAACTCACACCATGCTCTTAATGCAGATGGGAGGAAGAAGGATGGTGGACAGGAAGTGAAGCCACCAAGGAAGGATCACCGAGGAAGACCCAACTCTTTTCAAGCTTTCCCTAAGCAGCATAGTCCTAACCGTGCGGGTCTTGGCTATGCTCCACCTAGCGTAGGAATTAATTCAAACATGTCTGTAAAACGTAATCAACATTTAACTCATGCTTTTGACTCTTTGCGTAATGACATGTGCTTTATGTTTGACAATTTTCTGCGATATGGTGTTTATAATTCTTTTAATGCTGATGTGCCTAAAATCAAATCTCGAAAGAGAAGAGGGAGAAAAAGAGGAAAGGGAAAACCTTCCTCGTCAGTGCAGTCCCCTGAGCCTAAGGAGAAATCCGAAAAGGAGACTGCATCGACCAACTCAACTGTTTCTGACCCTAAGGAACCCATTTGGCAATGGGTCCCTAAACAAGCCTAATTGTCTTGCAGATCAGTCATGTGTGGTACTTTGACTCGGGGGCTCACACACACATGACTGGGCAGCGGTCCTTCATCTTCGACTACGTTGAGAAGTTTGAGGGATACATAAAGACTGCCGATAGAACGCCGTTGCCGATATTAGGGTCGGGAAAAATCACCAATGGAAAGTACATCATCAAGGGTGTACGTTATGTGGAGGGATTGGGGTACAACATGTTTAGCTCCAGCCAGTTCTGTGATAACGGATACTGGGTGAAGACCTTTCAGTACGGAAGTGACGTGAACGATGAAGACAACAATGCTATTCTCTCCGCCAGGCGAAATGGCAATCTCTACACAACCGTCTTCCGTTCAATCCCTCAAACACACCCCCTGTTTGAAGCTAAGCCGAAGAATGCAATCTGTCTGCTCACAAAAGCATCAAAAGGGGACAGTTGGTTATGGCACCGCAGACTATGTCATCAGAACTTCAAAGATATGAACAAGCTGGTCTCGAAGGGTTTAGTCAGGGGACTACCTGAGCTTCGCCTTTCCAAGGACACTCTTTGTCCTGCGTGCGAACAAGGAAAGATGACCAGAAGCTCTCATCCACCGAGAATGGATACGAATTGCCAAAGTCCCCTCGACCTGATACACTTGGATCTTTGTGGACCTATGAGAGTAGAAAGTCTTGCCAGAAAGAAGTATATGCTGGTTCTCGTAGACGAATTCTCTAGGTTCACTTGGCTTGAATTTCTTCGAGTCAAATCAGAAACTGCTGAACGAATCATAGCCTTCATCAAACGCACACAAGTTCTCTTGGGTCGTCGGGTGAGGAAAATACGTAGCGACAACGGTACTGAGTTCCGCAACACAAAGCTGCAATCCTTTCTCGAAGAAGTGGGGATCACTCACAACTTCTCGGCAGTTCGCACACCTCAACAGAATGGGGTCGTAGAAAGGAAGAACCGGACGTTGGTTGAAGCAGCAAGATCCATGATGGCTCATTCTGGAGTTCCTCAACAGTTTTGGGCTGAAGCCGTTTCCACAGCATGCTACACGCAAAACCGGACTCTGATCGTAAAGCGGACTGGTAAAACCGCTTACGAGATGGTCGAACAGCGTAAGCCAAACATTGACTTCTTTAGAGTTTTTGGTTGTAAATGCTATGTTCTTAATGACCGGGAGAATTTGGGTAAGTTTGACCCTAAGTCTGATGAGTCTATCTTCATCGGATACTCACATAACTCTAAGGCTTACAGGGTTTTCAACAAACGGACCCGAACTATCCTGGAAAGCTCAAACGTTGATTTCTCTGAATCTGAAACCTATCTGAATGCTAGTTCTAGTAATGTGTCTGCATCTTTCCCTGAACTGTTCCCTTCACCACCGAGCACAGATCCGTCTTCTAACCTTTCTGCTTTAGACTTTTTAGATCTCGCGGAATACGATCTGCACACTCTAACGAGTCCAATCGTAGTTCCCGCTCCAACAGGTTCGACCACAACCACAGTGACATCCGACGCCTTCGTCACGGAGCCCTCCTCCAGCACTTCAACTCACTCCGTGACACCTGAGTCCGCGGCTCCCCCATCTGAAGTTTCATCCGCAGCTTCACCGGCACCTGATCAAGAACAGACTCCGCACCCTGTTCTTACTCCAATTCCAGAAGAAGCTCCACTACCTTCCCCGAGCCAGCCAAAACAGAGAAAAACCATGCCTTCTAAGCCAATTTCCCTTTTGCGGGGGGGGGGAAAAATACTAGCAAAGGGTTCTAGTTCCCAAACCAAGTAATTTTTCAAGGGGGATCACTCCCCCGGGTTTTTTTCCCCCCCGGGGGGGCAAAAAAAGAAAAGGGGTTTTTAAAGCAAAACCGGGATTTTCCCCCCCCCCCCGGGGGTCCTTTCCCGCTGCAAACCGAAAAAGGCCCCTCTAAAAGGAAAATTCAATTTTTTTTAAAAAAAAAATTTTAAAAAAAAAAAAAAAAAAATTTCCCAATCTTTCTATCCATCATACTCTTTTAAAATTTTTTAAAAAAAAACCCCCAAATCCTAAAACCAACTTTTTTTTTAAAAACCCCCTTCTAATCAGCAAAATTTTTTTTTTTTTTTTTTTTTTAAAAAATTTTTTTTCCCTTTATTTTTTTTTTTTTTTTTTTTTTTTATTCATTTTTTTTTTCTTTTTTCCCCCCTTTTCCCCCCCTTTTTTTTTATTTCCATTAATTAATTTTTCCCTAATTTTGGTTTTTTTTTTTTTTCTTTCCCCTTTCCCCCCTTTTTTTTTTTTTTTTTTTTTCCCCCCTTTAAAAAAACCCCCAAACGTCATATGCCAGGTAGTCAGAGAGCCCGGTTAGAGGCTGCACGCGGATAAATTAGGTGGGGCTCTCAAGTGGAAAAGAGGTTTTGGGGGAAATGAAAGACCAAAAAACCCGACGGCTTTCCCCCCCCCCCGGGGGAAAAAATATCCCCCCCCCGAAATCGGGAGCCCTCCCCCCTTTCCCCTCCCCAAAAACCCCGGAAAATTTTTTGGTTTTTAAGCGATTTTAAACCCGGTTTTCCCTCCCAAACCCCCCCGGGGTGATCCCCAAAAATGAGGGCCCAATTCGAGAGAAAAAAGGGTTTTGGGCTTGGGAAAACCTGGGGAAAAGACAAACATCGGCCTCAAATGGATTCCGGAACAAAACCCCGGAAAAATCTATTCCGGAAAAAGCCGCCTGGTTGCCGGGTTTCCCCAAAAGGGTTCGCTTTTGGCACCCCCGTACCCGTCCCCAAACCGAATTTTTTTATCCCACAAAAAAAAACTCTACAAAACTAAATTCCTTCAAACCCAAAAAAAACTCCCCCCTTCTCACTCTTTTCCCAACATCTCATTTTACACCTTTTTTCAAAATCCACTTCCAAATTTTTTTCCCCCCCCAAAAAATACTATCACCACTTCTTTTTTTAAAAAAAAAAAACCCCCCCCCCCCCCCCCCCCCCCCCCCCCCAAACCCCCTTAAAAAGGCGGGGGGGAAAATTGCTTTTTTTAGGCCCGGGAAAAACCCCCTTGGTTTTTTTAAAATAACCTTTTTCTTTTTAAAACTTTTTTCGGTTTTCAAATTTCCGGCCAACAACCAAAAAAACAAAAAAAAAAAAAACCCAAAAAAAAAAAATTTTTCCAAAAAATTTTCCCCAATTTCAAAAATTACCTTTAATTTTTCCTTTTTTCCTTCTTTATTTAACCAGGTTCACATTTTTTTAAAAAAAATTTAAATTTAAAAAAAAAAAACCCCCCCCCCCCCCCCCTTTTTTTCCCCCCCCAACCCCAAAAATTCTTTTAAATTTTTAATTACCCCCTCCCATTTTTAAAACTCCCAAAAAAAACCCCCCCCCACCGGGCGAATTTTGTGTCCCCTTTCCCCCGGGGAGGCGAATATGTAGCCGCCGCCGCTGCCTGCTCGAAGTTCTGTGGATAAAAACTAACCTTTTTGGAACAACATCGAATTCCCATCTATGCGACTCAAAAAATGCAACAGATCACGGGAAATCCGGTTCAACTTTTCCCGGGCGAAGCATATCGAATTTGATTATTTTATCAAAAAATCACTCGAGAAGGTATTATTGAATTCTTTGTTGAAGGGGATATCGCTTGCTGATTTGTTTACCAAGCCGTTTGACGAAAAGCGTCACTTTTCCTCCTAAGAAGTTAGGAATGCTAGACCTCCCCGCCGAGGTCTAGGGGGGGGGTCGGGGGGTTCTTTATAGTGTATGATGTGTGTTGGGGGAGTTTCTGGAGATTGCATGTATTTGGGGGGGTTCCAAGTCTTGCTTTGATCTTTATTATGTGGCTAAACGTTCTCGGATCCACAACACCTTGGATACCAGTTTATACTTTTTTTGTGGTGTGGGATCCTCATCTACGACTTCTGGTTACTTCAGATCAGAAATCGCGCAAAACCTTGTCGAGTACGTACCAGGTAAGTCTCTTTTCTCGGAAGTCGGAGGGATGAATCTTGTAAATTTTTGTGAACTTGAAAGTTCAGGGGGCGGTATGATTACATGTCTTGAACTTACTGTTCGGGGACTAACTTTTGCTCTTCTCTGTTTCTTAAATGTTCAGGGACTCGTTTTGCAAACTTTGTGACATCTTGTAGTCCAGGGTCTGTTTTGGAAAATTTTCTGAAAATACAAGTTCAGGGACTTAGTTGTAAGTGTACTCAAACTTCAAGTCAAGGGGTGGTTTTTGCCAAATGGTGAAAGTCGGGTTATGAGAGCCAAAAGGAGAGCCAAACACAGTGTTTTTGACCCAAACACAGTGTAACTCGGTAAAAATATAAATACCGGTTTTCAAGAGTTACTTTTCACAAATTTCAAATCTTTCATCTTTTCTCTCTGAATTCTCACCCGAACCCACTTCGCGCTCGATTTCGGTTTTTGCTCGTGTGTGCTCCGATCGTCGATCTTTTTGCATATTCGGATTCCTGGTAAGTAAACGATCAACCCTTATATGATTATAACATCTATATCATCTGTTTTAAGGCCTGGATCGAAGCCTAAAAGTTTTTAAAACTAACCCGAAACCCAAACTTCTTGGAATGGGATTTCGGGACGTTAAAACGATCCATTGTTGCTTAGAAACTTGTTATGAACTGATTTAGGATGCATGTTAATAGTTTAGGGCCTTAGATCGACGGTTTTTGAGCGGTTTTTAAATCCGGAACTCGAACAGTCACGTTTTCCGACTCGGAAAACTTGAACATTCAAGTTTTCCGAATCGGAAAACTTGAACATTCAAGTTTTCCGCATCGGAGAACGATGATCCTTTATGCATGTTTTCCGATTCGGAAAACTATGTTTTCCGAATCGGACTTGGTCTCGGTTTTCAAGTGTATCTTTTCCGACTCGGAAAACGTGGAACTACCCTTATGGGTTTCCAAGGTTTTCCGACTCGTTTGAGAGACCAAGTTTTGCCAAAAAAATTTTCTAAGTGTTGTGACATTTTCCGAATCGGAAAACCATGTTTTCCGACTCGGAAAACCTACAAGTTTTTGTTTTCTTATTTCTCTAAGTGTAGGAGTTTCCCGATTCGGAAAACACCCTTTTCCGAATCGGAAAACTTGTCTGTTTTAGTCTTATGTTATCTTCTAAGTGTTGAGTTTTCCGAATCGGAAAACACCCTTTTCCGAATCGGAAAACTCCCCTCGTATAGTTTGCTCGTTTTCCGACTTGGAAAATACGAAATACTCATTATTGGGTTTTCGAGGTTTTCCGACTCGCGCCTAGTCGAGGGTATAGTCTTTTCTCGTCGTATTATTCCTAACACTTAATGTATTGCAGAAATGGCTGATCAACAACCAATTGCTCCTACTTCACCCGTAGCCAGTGCTGCTGATCTCGCACTGATCAACCCGGCTGACATCCTCGAGATCCACCAGAACAACCAGTTCGTTGACTTGGCGAACTTCACTGTCCAAGATGACGTTGTTCTCGAGATTCTCCGAGCTCATCCCCTTGCATACGCGATGCAAGCCACTGCTGACATCCCGATGATATATCTGCAGCAGTTCTGGAACACTTCCCGTGTCGAGAACCGGGACGGAGTGCCAACCATCATCGGCCGAGTGGACCAGACTGATCTGGTCTTCACTATGGAGGATCTTCGCAGAATCCTTCGTCTGCCAGCTGCAACCCCGGAAGCCCCGTTTGACCCTCTCGTGTCTGGACCTGAGCTCTTCAGCGAAGTGCTCGCTCTCGGAGTCCACTACACCGAGAACAACAGGCCGAAAGGAATCTCCCAGATCACTCAGGGAATGCTGCCCCCGATCTGGTACTCTTTCTTCAACATACTCAACCGCACGATCTCTTCCAAGACCCACGGCGTGGACAAGGCATCCACCCAGTTCTGGCACATCATGCATGCAGTCGCCTACGGGAGGCGGATCGACTTTGCTCAACAAATTTGGGCAGACATCCTCAATGACGTCAGAGCTGGGCCAGGACGTGCAAAACACACATCCATCCCTTGGATGCGCTTCTTCAGTCTGGTCATTCGAGATCACATGACCCAGAACCATGCTGTCCGACGCAGATCAAGCCATCTCCGCTTCGAAAGCCAGCAGATCGGCCGAGCCAACAAGAAGAATCTGAGGCCTGGTCAGGTAGAGATGCACATACCGGCGAACGTGCTCAACATGGCAGACCGTAGGTCAATGAGTGTTAGGATGTACCGTATATCCATAGGTTTAGAAGACACGTCTACGGACTCCTCAGAGCCGGGGAGCCCTGCCCAAGACGTGCAACCCGTCCTACCTAGAAGCCGTGCCTCTGGTACGGCGGGCCAGAGCTCCAGTGGGGGAGCTTCTGGCTCGGGAGTGATGAGAGTTGACGTTAGGGGAGGAGCGGGTAGAATTGTCGGTACGTCTGCCACTCCGCATTCTTCTCGAGCCGGTGCATACCAGACCATGATTCAGAACCGTGCCACTCGTGCTCGCACTCCTACTGTTGTGGAGGAATCATCAGATGTCATCCGCGAACGCGAGTACACGAGTCATTTCAGGGTAAAGCAGTACATGGGCACCCTTCAGCAGTCTCCGATCCACTCGTCATCGGAAGAGCGCCGATCGCCGACGCCGCCGCAACAACCTACTGGGGAGGACGTGGACGCTTCCCCACAAGAACAAGCACACGCTCCTCCACCACCTCACTCGGCGGCCATCACTTCTCAGGGAGGCGAACCCTCAGGCGAACCATCTGGCGATGACTCCGACGGTCACGAGTCTTCCGAGCACACTCCTACGGACCGTCGTGAGCCCGATGACGAGGCAACAGAGTCAGAACAAGTTGACTACGGATCCGACTCCGAGTTTCAACTTTCAGAACCACCAAAGGGCGGGAAGGCCCAAGTGATAGATTTGGATGAAGCCACCTCCTCCTTCAACGACGACCGAATTTCAGGTGATCCCACTCTTATTGCGGATCTGGCGTCGGATGACCGAACTGTCGGTCAGGAGGAAGAAGGTGAGGCCGAGGTTGCTACCGGCTGGGGACGAGAAGACAGCGAAGAAGAAGAAGAGAGAGAGGGGAGAAAAGGAGAGAGAGAGCAGAGAAAAAGAGACCGAAGACGTTGAGGTCCAGTTAAGCGAGCCTTGGGCTCAATTAGAGGAGGCGGACGTAGAAGTAGAGCCGCACAGGTTAGAATCGGATATTCCTATAACCCAGAGTCTAACCCCCACAGAGGCAACCCTCACACAGACCGGTCACTCGCTGACGTCAGGTCAAGTCGCTGGCAGCCAACCAGCGCATTTGCACGCCCAAACCGACCACTCGACCATCTCTCAACAGATGGTCGTTTCATATTCTCACGGGGACTTAGCTCAACTTCCACCAACCACTCGTTTGGAGTCTGTTGGTGTTGAAATGAGAGAGGAACCGCCCCGCCTCTCGACTTCTTTTCGTGCACCAGTAGTCCTAGAGCCCGTTACTGAGACCTTTAGGGTCGTTCATTTGGATAGGACACTGTTGGATGCATTATCTGCCCGCCCGAGTGGCGAGGCCGGAACGGGGAGAGTTGGTGCGTCAACGGACGCCCTTCGAGGATCCACCGGAAGCCCCGACACCGTCAGCATCATACCAGCGGTGACATCGGGCCGAGAGAGCACCTCGGTAGGACTCTACTCGTCAACTGGAGCCCAAGTGGCACCGGGCGTTGTACTTCTGGGACAGGGTCCGACAGACTCGAGCAAAGTCTCTAAAGATGCTCACGCAACACCGGGGCTTTTAGGCCTGACGGATTCGGGCGGAATCCCTAAAACCGCCCCTGCACCAACGGGACTCTTAGGTCCGACGGATTCGGACGACATCCTTAAAGTCGTCCAAAGCAGGTTACTAGCGATGGAGAAAGCCAACCAGGCTCGTGATGCGCGGGTCGAGGCACTTGAGAAAGCCTTGGCCGAGACGGAGAGGAAGAGACTAGCTGATCTTGAGGCGTCGCGCAAGCTTCAAGAAGACCGGGATGCGGAGCTCTACGAGCTCAAACGGAAGATCAAGGGCAAACACTCTGAGGCTGCCCCGTCCACCGAAGCTCCCATTCCCAGGCCATCAGAAGACGTCCTCAGGCTTGCCCCTCCGACTTCGGGCGACCTTCCTCCGATACCAGGCTACGTCACTGAGGTGGAACACTTGATGATGGTCACCTCCTACACCAGTCAGAATGACCGCCTGTCTGCCCAAGTCAGAGAGCAACAGGCCCAGATCGAGCTACTGCAGCAAAGGATTCGAGAACTGGAGGCCGTGTGTCGGTCCCAGGCTCAGCCTTCGAAGAGGAGGCATGATGACGCTGATGACTCCGCACCAGGTCCTCATGAGGGGGAGGTGCAAGCTGCAAAAAGGCTTCGCACCGACCTCCAACCTGGTTCCGGATCCGGTTCGACAGCTCCAGGTTCCTCTGCCGCTCCCTCGAGTGCTCCCACAGACTTCGATGCCGCCGAACCTCCCTATGTCGACTCTGAGACAGAAGACATTCCGGACATGGGGAGTTGGCGATATGAGAGGATTCCGGAAGGGGAGTCAGTTCAGTTTCCCCAGATGACGGACACGGCTCAGATTGATGCCGTTCTCCCAGAAGCAGCGCCGACTGATCCTTCAGAGTTCCAAATTCCGGAAGCAGCCCGGAAGATCTTGAGGTCGCTTGCACAGAGCCTAAGGGTCTATCAGAAGGGAGACGACCTCGTCAAGGATCCTGACTACGCCAACCTCCTCTCAGCGCTCAAGTTTCCAACTCCAGACGCTCCACGGACCATCCACTCTACTGATCCAGAAACCGCTGCTACTACTGTCATCCAGCTCAACTGGAACCACACCATCATCTTCCGCCCCTTCCTAGAAGAAACATTCACCCGTATCTATCAACAAGAGAAGCTGCATGCCTGGTCCCGAAAAGTCTACTTCGGGATCTCTCACATCAAGACCAAGAGACGAAGGACAGCCTACGTGCATCAGCGGATGTGCAACTGGGCCACTCATGGACGCCAGAGGATTCGACGTCGCTTTACCAAGGTAACTGCTATGCGCCCCTACAGACATGGCCATCAGTTATTCCTTGAGTATGATGTCCGCATGTACGGCACCGGTGTCCCTCGAGGTGAACTGCAGAACTGGACTTTCACGGAAGCTGATTTAGATCGGGTGCATCTAGAAGACCTTCTCACGATCATCAAGTACCTCCAAGGCCCGATCCTCCGACCAGAGCACTACAGAGATGGCACAGAGATACTGAAGAAATACGTCCGTCACGCAATCTCTCTCGCGAGAGTGACGGACTACCAGCTTGCCATCGAAAGCCGCCAGCCAAAGGTCAACCTGCTTAGACCAAACCTGCTCGTTCCTGGTATCGATGCCTACATTCCGTACATGCCAACCAGGATACCTGAGCATGGGGTCCTTTACTTGACTCGGAAGAAGAAGGAGCGCAGGTTCATGAGGTTTGGAGAGCTCTCCAGGTTCTGCGACGGGACCCTTCTCTATGTCTACAATGGCATGCAGAGCAAACTGCTGGCGGATCAGGTACCAAGTCGGAGAATCATAGATGGAAAAGGAAAGCTGCTGGAGGCAATGAGGTTGATCGAGAAGAAGCTTAAGGAACGGTTGATGTACAGAAGGGCAGAAGCTGCAATGCAGATGAGAGCACGGATAATAGGCGAGTGGGAAGAGTACCTGCAGATGTCCAAGTGGGAGCCAGCACTGGAGCTTCCACCACCATTCTGACTTCTTCTCAAAGGGGGAGATTGTAGAACCCAGGTGTTGAGAAGAGTCAGAATCATCTATCTTTAACTGCTTTCTAGTTTAATTTCCTTCCTTTGTAAACAATTATGTTTTGTTAAGCCCTTGTTTAGAGGTTTGTAACCTCGGGGGCCTTTCTCGTAACTTTGTTAAACCTTCCTTCTACCTATATAAGGTAAAGGATTTCTAGGGTTTTGTGCATTGATTTCATATATACCAAATTGGGCAACTTCCACCATTTTCAAGTATTATCAAGTTCATATTGATTTCAATCTCAATCCTAAGATTTCCATCCATTTCTTCTTTCTTTTCATTGTTATTGGGACAACAGACGGACTATCTCCCAACAGTTTTCGAAGGGGAAAGCACCGCCCACCGTCATTTGGTATTGGGAACGAACCTTTTTTAGAAGGTTGACGTCGTTTTCTCCGCTAGCCCTATTGTTCATTATTTGGTTGTATATTCCGTTGAAGGCCATGATTTTTTTGGACATCGCCTTCCATTTTGCAGTCAGTTGGTGGTGGGTTCTGTACGGGGCGACTTGAAGTCGGACGTAAAACGACCGCTCGATTGACTTCCAAAATTTAACTACAAATAAATTAACGAAAAAATTAATTAATAAATTAACGAAAAAATTAACGAATAACTTAACAAATTAAAGAAAAAATATACTAGATCTTTGCGCGTTACCGGATGTGGGGTTCTCGGACTCGTTAATCCACGCATGGCATAACGCTACTTCCTCATCGGGTGTCCATTTTTTTGGACTTTTGCGGGTGGGGAAGGTTTGTTTCGGTTTTTGTGGGAAAAGCTCGGGTTCGGCATCGGGTGAAGCAGAACCTTCGGTTGGCAACCGTTGGGTTTCCGGAACATACGAATGTGTTTCGCTTGAATCGGAACCCGAGGCCGTATCACGGGGTACGAATTCGGGGTTACCCATATTTCCGGGGTTATAATCCGTATTGACACCGGATGTCCCATAGTGGGTGGGAAAGGGAGCATGAGAAAATTGGGTGGGAAAGTAATTTGGAGGGTAAGGAAAGAAATTTGGCGCATAACCGGTTCCGTAACCGGCGTTTTGTGTATCAAAATGCGGTATAAACGGCGGTTGTTGTTGAGCGTCAAATTGCGGTATATATGGTTCGCGTAATCGACGAATCCCGACCCACCGCCGAATCCCGACCCACCGGCACCTCCCGACGGACCGGCACCTCCCGACGGACCGGCACCTCCCGAACCACCGCCACCTCTCGAACCTCTTCCTCGTGAACCACCTCGCGAACCACCGGCACCACGTGAACCTCTTCCTCGTACCGACGTGTTTGGATTCATGGTTGTTTTGTAAGAAAGTTGGTTGGAAGATGAAGAAATTTGTGTGTGTATATGTTGTGTATGGAGGGTATATATATATATATATATATATATGGAAGGTATTAAATGAAAAAGAAAAAAATAAAAAAAATAAAATAAAAAATTATATCCGTTGAGAGAGCCGTTTGACAACGGCTCTCCCAACCCGTTTACACTCACAAGCCGCCGGCTTCCCAACCTGCGCACCCAACTCGTTTGAAGCCGCCGGGCTCGGCGGTTAAACCCGCTGGCAACCCAAGCCAGCGGTGCGTGCAGCCTAAGAGCATCTCCAACAGATATGCTAAAATAGAAAAAAGCTACATTTTAGCATATTTGTTGCTCCAACAGCTATGCTATCTCATATGCTAAAATAGAGAAAAGTGGGAAAAAGTCACCAAAATCTCTAAATTTAGAGAAATCTCTAAATGCTTATGGAAATGGTTATTTTAATTTTCCAACCAATAGGATTATTTGAAGTTAAATATTTAAGAGAGAAAAATAATTATTTTAATGCTTCAACCAGTAGGAACAACTTTTGTTTTGCTATAATAGACTAGCTGTTGGAGTTGGATGCAAAAATATTTAGAGATTTTTAACCTTTTTATTCTATTCTAGAAAAAAATTTAACATAGCTATTGAAGATGCTCTAATTATTTTATTTTTAGATCTTCGTGTCGTTTTTTTTCTTTCACATTAAAAGTTTTGAGAACCCAAACTTTTTCTGTCTCATCTCTCATATTACACCATGTTTCTTTTCTTTATTTAGCAAAAACCGGTTTCTAGAACTTAGTGTAAACGTCTTAAAAAGCACATTTATTAAGAATCTTTCTTCACTTTTCCCCATTCAACGTGATTCTCGGCTACTCGATATAATTGTTAAACGGGGTTCTTTTTTAGGTTTTTTATAGGGTTTTTACAAGAACCTTCATTATGGGACAGAGGTTCTTATTCAGTCACATATTCTTATTGGAACCCGAGTGCTTGAACAAGAACCTGGGTTCTTGTAATAGTTTTCTTTTATGTTATACAATAATTTACATAAATAAAAATTATACTATAAATAATGGGTGTTGTTATATAGACCCCCTTGACTATTTCATGCACTCACAAAAAGATAGACCCCCCAATACTGGGATCCACCAGTACACTCACATAACTTACACATTGACTTAGCAAGGGGGTCTATTTATAATTCCCCTAAATAATAAAAGAAAATTGAGGTTTTTGAAAGAATCTCCATTGTAGAGTTTTATGGAGGTTTTTAGTTTGTTGAGCTGACAATTATATGACAGGAAAAATTATGGTAAGTAAGGTTCTTGAAGGTTCCACTACTGTGGATGCTCTAATGTTATAAATTAAGCACTTATAATTAGAAGGGAAAAAAGACATGCATGATGAAGAAAAAGCTCAAATTACATCTTAAAAGTTCGATCAAAACAACCTAGATTGAGAGCAACTTGTATTAGAGACCAGAAGAGAGGAGGTGAACCCGAGCTTGGATGCACCTAGATCAAACTCTAGAAGACGCTCTTCCAACTGATGCCCACCTAAGACGATACACGTTTTCGGCCAAGCTCCTCCGTCGATAAACGCAAGGCAGATCACATCCTTCTTGGCTTCCACCATCGAGTTCGAACCATAGAGTCTCAATCGTACATTATTCCCTTCCAAAACAAAGTCGATATCTGGAACCGCCGGTCCAGTTATCGTCTTTGGAGCTGTTTTCGAATCAAAGCAAGCCCCAAACGGTGCCACTGATTTTACCCTTTTGATCTTGTTCCTGGTTGCGGCCTTGACGAAATCTTTAACCAGACGGTTATAAATCGACGACTCCAAAGTGGTAAAAGGATCTACCGTACTGATCATGGTGCCCCCACTTCCGTCTTTTTCGAAAGATAACAAAGATGAATTAAAGGCTACGCGTTTACCGCCGACTTCAATGCCTTTGACATTGATGAAATACTGGTCCGAAGGATCTTCATAAGTAGAATAAGACGGGCCGTTGTTAACCGGATTGACAACGAGTGGGGTGGTAACGAAAGACAAAGATTGATCCTCGTTACGAGGGGGCATATAATACGGCCCCCCGCCAACGAAGATGGACCCGAGTCCATTTTTAGTTGATGATGGGATGCAAAGGGCAAACTTTTTAGCCAACTTGAATGCAGATGAAACTTGTGAAGCCAATGAAATCTTGGTTCTTGCAAACCCAACCAAACCTTTGGTATGGTCACCGGGGAAGTCTGTGATGATTGTTTCATCGTATGTACACGAGAACTGGAATTTGGGGACGTCGTAATTTAAATGAATGTAGCGACCGTCTGTTGACGATACCTTTAATGTGTCGATGCTGAGCTCTTGAGCGGTCAAGAACTGCGCATAGCGGTTGAATCCTAGTACAGCACAGGTGGTGTTGGAGCACCCTGGTCTAGGGTTAGGGTTCGGAATGGAGTCGCACTCTACGCACATGGACCCATGGGCTTTCTTACATCTGTCTGAACCACACGATACTCGTTTATACGAAGACGAGACGTAGGACCTGCAGTCAATCCAAACCGACGGTGCACCGAGATCGATCAATGCATCGATTACGTTGGGTGGTTGATTAGGGTTTCCGATGTGGTAGATGATGTAGTACTTGCGACTTGTTTCGTTTTTTTCGTACCGAAAAATGAATGGCTGTGGGTTTGGGCTGTTTGGATGAAGCTGTGGCTGAATAGCAGAAGGTTAGAAGAGAAAAGAATAAGAAGAGAGAGGTGAGGGTTTTAGAAGAAGATGCCATTTTGTTGTTGTATTTGCAATTTGATTGATGAGATATTGCAATGGTTTTATAGTACTACACTACTACTGCTTCAATTAGGAAAATTGGCTAAAATGGCCACAATACAATGTGGGTTTCTTCCTAGCCATTTTTTTTAAATCGTAAAAATAGCTATCAATTTCGTAATTTTTTTTAATTACAGAGCTGGATTGATTTTGTAAAAAAAATTTGAAGATGAAAAGTTGGGTCCGTAAGTTGTTCCTCAGTTACGGTCCTGACTCCTCAATTAAGTCCCATAATTGAGGAGCCACGTCTGTAACTGAGGAGCCAATGACCGTAATTGAGGAGTCAGATCTACAATTACAGTTCTAAATTACGGAGTTGATAATTATTTTTACAATTTTAAAAAAGAAATGACTAAGATGTGAAATCCACGTTGTAATTAAGGAATCGGGTCCACAATTACGGATCTAAATTGCAAAACTAATGGTTATTTTGCAATTTTAGAATAGAATTGGCTAAATTGTGAAATCCACAATGTATTTTGACCAATTTCTCCCTTCAATTATTCATAGAATAATAAAATTGTTTTTCTTATAGATATGGTCAAAGCTGTCGTCTTCATAACACATAATTTATAATTGATGGTGTGATCAGAATCACGTGGGCATGTATCTTTACGATTAAAGAATTCTTTTAATAGCTGTTTTTTTAAATTTGATTCAGTTTATTTATTCGCTACGATTTGGAGTAAATATATCATCTGTTATGATAACTTATAATTTATGGGTTCAAGTACCGTCAACTTTATCTACTGGTGTCGACATAAAGTTTGACTTTAGCTATAGTGGCATTACCATGCCTTAATTTATAAAAGAAAATTCATTTTAAATATATTTATCTTGAATGACAATGATAATTATGCATGCATGATATGTAAAAGTTAAATAAATGTTAAAAGAAAACTAGAAAAGACAAAGATTAAGTTTTTAATTATATAAAAACCTCACTCTCATCGGTGGATATGTGGTGAGTCGAATAATAAATCGAAGAAAGTAATAATTATAGATTCGAGATATTTAATCTTGACTTTACACTCTGTTGAATAATAAATTATCTATTTATTAATTAAGCTACACGCACCCAAGCTTTCCAACCCTCTCAACCCACTCACTTTTTGAATGCCACATCAGTTTCCACATCAGCTTTTGGTCAACCATCTCTTTACCCTCCCATAACCCTTTACACCACACACCCAACCCTCCCAACCCACTCACTTTTCAATTTATTTTATTTATTTCATTTATTTCATATAATTAATTAATAATAAGATTAATAATTAATTAACTAAAAATTAAAATTACATAATTAATTAACTAAAAATTAAAATTAAACATTACATAATTAAATAAAATAAACTAAAACATTAAATAAACTAAAAATTACAAGCCATATTTTTTTTTGATCTCGTCTTTTCGTTTCATAGTATCGAAGAGCTTTTTACCCCGGAGATGGTAGTGCGGGGTGGTGTAAAACTTAATGTCTTCCTCTTGTTGGGTCGTTGGTGAAAGTTCTTCCTCATCGGAAGTGTCTTCCTCTTGTACGGGTTGGTAATTGGGTTGGTAACCGGGTACAAATTGTGGTTGATAAGGAGAACCAAAATCGATTGGAGGAAATTGTGGATTAGGAAACGGTTGATAAGGAAACGATCGATTGATAAGGACAAGGTTGAGGAGCTTGTGAAGAGCTCCCGGGTTGATTGGGTTGTGAAGAGCTCCCGGGTTGAGGAACTTGAGGATGAGTAATTGTGATAGAAAAACCTTTCGGCGAAATGTCGAGATTGTAATCGGGTGGATATTCTGGAGGGAACCCGGTATGCGTAACGTCGACTTTGAAAGAGGGCTTCGAAGGGGTCTCGGGTTCCGCCCGACGTTTACATTTTGCGCGCCGTGATGCGAGGTTTTGATCGTTTGGATTCATTGTTTGAAGAGTGAGAGGTTTGAAGAATTGGAGGTTTAAAGAGTTGAAGAATTGGAGGTTTAAAGTTGGTGTGAAAAATAAGTTGGATATAAAGGGGTATTTATATAGGAGTAAAAATGAAAAAGAAAAAGTAAAAAATAAAAAAAAATTAATGTTAACATTGAGATAGAACCGTTTGGCAACGGCTCTACGAAGCCGCTCCTCCTTGAACCCGCCGGCTAAACACCATCGCGCACCCAACCCATTCGAACCCGCCGGGTCCGGCAGGTGTAGCCGCTGCTACCCAGCGGTGCCGGTGCGCACAGCCTTATTAGTTTATAATTGTTGTTTGTTAATTATAATGATTTATCGTGTCGTTCAAATGGACGTCCATCCATTAATAGCTGGATTGATTGGATAAATTCTTCCATGTCTTGCTTCTAGGTTCGCCGTCCGGCTTCCGTCTTCGGGAGTTTGGCTTCCGTTTTTTGGGTTAGGTGTTGATTGATTGGCGTTTGCCGTTGTTTCGCTTTCTTTTTTGTCTTTGTTCTCACTCTGTTATTTTCTTTGGCTAGCTTTGGCTTGCCTATTTAATAAAGTTGGGTGTTCTTGGTGGAAGTAATGACTTTACCGAAACCTTTTTTCTTGAGTTTACTTTTCAGCGTTCAAAAAAAAAAATTAATGATGTTTAATATTTAATATCTATGAATAGATATCTAATATTATAGACATTAAATATTGAGGAAAACAAATGGTAATAGTTGTAAAACTTGTAATCATGGAGGTCAATACAAATATTTAATTCAGTTTACCTTCATTTTACTACTTAAAAACATCAATTATTAAAGAGGATAGTTCTTCCAAACGTATTAAACTATCCTTAAAAGTCTATTGTGTGTATCCATCTATCAAAATTGTTTTTTAATGCATCAGACTTTATTTTTATTTTTTTTGCTATTTAGTGTATCAGGTGACTTGCTACCGATTGAACCGGTAAACCATCGCTGGAAACTGTCGTTGGAGACCTAGAACCATCGTCGGAGATCACCCGACAACCGTCTCTCCATCGGCAACCATCTCTCGATTCCATCACCGTCGATACCCATCGCCATCAAGAACCGTTACCATCGAGAATCATCGCCTCCGCCGAGAACCACAGCTACGCCGTCAAGAACCACCACCCAAAACCATCGCCACCCATAAACCACCACCCGAAACCACCACCCAGAATTATCGCCACCCATAACCACCACCCAGAACCATCGCCACCCATAACTACCACCGTCGCCGCCCATAACCACCACCTAGAACCACCGCCACCAATAACCACCACCCAGAACCACCACCTTCTGTAACCATCACCTAGAACCACCGCCGCCTATAACCACCACCCAAAACCACATCCGTCGAGAACCATCATCGCCGCCCAAAACCATCGTTGTTGTCATCCAGAACCACCACCTAGAACCACCATCGCCGCCCCCAGCACCTCCGGCCACCGTCCCAACTGCAGGTGACCGGTTGATGACCAGTACCGGTCACGATACACACGATAGCAAAAAAAATAAAGCTTGATACATCAAAAAACATTTTTGGTAGGTGAATACACACAATACATTTTTAGGGATTATTTAACACATTTCGAAGAACTATCTCCATATTTAAATTTCATTTAGTTATATTTGGTGCTCCATGGTTTATTACGTAGGTGTAAAAGAGCCGAGCAATTCAAAAACTACTTGGGATTGAGTCGTTAAAATCTCGATTCGAGCTCGAGTTAAGTCGAACTTGAACTTTACTTTAGGCTTGTCTAAAAACCGAGCTCGATCCTTTAAAATTAAGCTCACTTAGGCTCGTCATGTGACATATTCACTCTGAATAATCATGTATTATTCAAAGTAAATAACAGAGCATTCAACGTTATTCAAAGCTAGTGAATAATACAAAATAATACTAAATGTTGGATTATTCACTTTGATATATATATATATATATAAGTATAGGGTCAGGTTCAAATGAGAACTCACCTTTCATTGCGAACGTAAGGACGACAGAGAGCGCGTCACATGACATATTCTCTTTGAATAATCATGTATTATTCAAAGTGAATAACACAACATTCAGTGTTATTCTGTGTGAATAATACTGAATATTGTATTATTCAGTCTGAAAAAATATGATTATTCAGACTGAATATGTCACGTGACACGCTCTCGGTTGTGCTTACGTTCACAATGAAATTTGATTTTGCAGTCGAACTTTATATATATATATATATATATATAAATTTGTAGGAAAATAAAAAATATATAAGAATGTTAACCGATTGATTTGGTAGTTGAACCAGTCAAACCAGAAACCGATCACCACACCAATTCAATTAAAAGACCGATTTTTAAAACATTGGTTGAAAGTCTAATAAAATCTTTAACAATAGTACATACATATTTTATCATCTAAACTTTGCCTGTCAAAATGGTCAAATCGGGTAGTCAAAATCCTATTATATCCTTTATTAAGGAGAAATCGGTCGTACTAGGACCCCTCCCCGGCCCCTTTCCGGCCTTTGGCCTCTTACCTATTTTTCTCTCCTGATTTCACCTCATACCCACTATTTTCACTAAAGAGCTTCGTTTTAATGGAACTATTAAAAAGGACAAAAAAAAAATAATGTGTTTAACTAGCCTATTTAATACTTTTAGTGCATCTAACGGACTCATTAATGTATTTAAGGAACCTATTTATTACATTTTAATGTATTGAACGGAGCTAGTGTTTGACCTCAAATTTTTTGACTTTGTAAAATAGGTCCGTTAAAACAGAAAAAGAATGGATAAAAGACCGATAGGATGGGTTCGTAGCTACTAGCTAGTACCGTCAATTTCCCTTAATCTGACCCCAAACTCTGACGGGCCTTTATTTCCTTATTTTAATTCACCAACTAGGGTCGTTTATTGGGCTTTAACCACACTCACTTCACAATTCACAATTCACAATCACACAATTAAATGATTAATTGATCCAAAGTTCCAAACTATGATAAATAACGAAGCTTCATTGCTATTCGAACATTATTCTATATTTCTATTATTGTGTCTTATATACATCAAATAGAACATATTATTTCTTACATTTTCGATGATCTAAGTTATCACAAAGAGATTAAAGTAACAACATCCTTGTCGATACATATCAATTTCTCATATAGTACATTCATCCCCAATTTTAGACTGAAGGGTCATTTATCAAATTCTTATCGATTACCTTCAAGAGATTCATATTTAGTTATCTTATTGTGTAACATTATTGGTCTTGAAACTTGATCTGCTAATAAGCATTATAAACCCGGTAAGAGTGTTTCCCACACTTACTGGGTAAGAGCATCTTGGTCTTTGGCTTTTTCTTTGTCTTTTATCGAATAAGATTTTCGATCCTTGTCATGCTCAATTAATAAGATAAATGATATTAGTAAGTACAACTCTGATACACGTTTAGTATATGGCTCTAAATTTTGGTTTGATAGGGTATTTTTTTTAGAGAAAGAGAGAGTGGGAGGGAAGGGTGATTCACGGGACATTTGGCAAAAACCGAAGTACACAAAGACACATGTGCATAGAAAAATGAGGTTTGAAAGAGGGATGGCAATCTCTTTTATCATAATATGGTATAACAAATTTGCTTTTTGTGTTTGAAATTTTAAGTTTGATTTTACTTCTAATTTTTAAGAGTTGGTGTTGAAGTTTGAAATATAAATCAATAAAATTGTTTATGTATGTAAAATGACAAACATCCGAATATATATAATTAGAAGTGTTAACCGTGCAATTTGTGTTAACCATGTTAACCAAAAATAGACCAATATGGTTTCTCTCTTTTCTTCCTTTTTAGGCCTATGTGAACCACCCTTGCATATTTTAGAAATTAATGAATTAAAATATCTTTGAATTAGGAAGTCAATTTTAGCCGTTGAGTAGAATGATCAACGGTGGTTGTTGGTTAACATGGATAATACAAATTGCATGGTTAACAAATGAACGGAACCCTATATAATTATTTATTTTATTCCTCAAAAATTCAACTTAGATACGTCAATTAAAGTGAGTATCGATTGTTGAAGGGCGGAACAAAAGAAGGAAACAAAAGAAGGAAACTAAAAGATTTGCGAGACGGTGGAGTTTTAATCATATCTCACACACCCAAGACTTGATTTACTCGATTTAAGCAATTCAAGATGTTTTGGAAATCCAACACACGGGTGAACAATCTTCGTGTTTTGTGTTTTGTTTTAAAATCCGGTGCATTTGGACTAAAACCGACGTTGAATCGAAAAAATGGTAATGGACGCAAATAAGAGGTAGCTAAGTGTCTAAGTTAACACTTAATTGATCTTCTTTGAAAAAAAACAGTATGAATTATCTTATATATAAGCGAATCAAACATAAGTGACAAATTCAAACTTTTATTCTCACCCCAATTTTTATGTCAAATACCTTTAATAGTTTTTTTAGACTTATACAATGTTTAATATTAACTATTTGAGCACCTCTAAGAGGTTAACGTTTCAAACAACTTCTTCATTTTAAATATTAGATTATTAATTATATTATTAAATTATTTCATATATTATTATTAATCACTTAAAATTAGTTTCATAGTGTTTTATTAATTGAAATATTATACAGAAATATTTCTCACATGTTAGCTTTTTACAGAGTTTTCTAATTTATGGGTCATTTACTATATGTCGTTCGATAAGCGCTTATTTTGTTCTTTACCTTACCAAATGAATATGCCAAATGTTGAAAATCTTAACCAGTAAAAATCATGATAAAAATTACGATTCTTATCCAATAAAAATAAGGGGGCGTTTGGTTCATTTTAGGGAATGAGAATGAAAATGAAAATGGGAATGCAGGAGAATGGGAATAGGAATGAGCATTGCATTAATGTTGTTTGGTTAACCCACTATAATCAATGAAAAATTGATTCATATTGAAAAAATATGTTTTTTCAACTTGAAAATACAAAATATATTTCATTTAACATCCATAGATGGAACAATGGGTGGAAAAAAGAACCAAGTAGAAATAAAAATTTCATTCCCCCCAATTTGGTCAGGAATGGAAATTAATAGATCTGTAGGAATGATTCCATTATATAATATCAAATCAAACAGCAGTTTTCATTATCATTTTCATTCCTGACTGCTCAATACCCCCAACCAAACGCCCCCTAAATGATAGTAATAAGAATTACTCAAGAAGCCTTGTACCTAAAGAAATGGCCACTTAAAAGAATTTTACTGTTTTGTCTACTTTCTCCATAGTGGAGAAAGGTTATGGAAAATCAACTGGGAAAAGAAAAGAAACTTGTCCAGATCTTTCTTTATTTTAAATGTAAATGTTATTAAGAAAATTAATTCCTCTCTATCTATACAAAAGTTTAATCTCTCTCCTTCTCAAACTTATATTTTAATTTCTCTCTACAATTGAAAGAAAAGGGTCAGACTAATTTTGCAATAAGATAATTGATATTTAAATTCTAAAAATAGAGTTTAATTAATTGATTAATACTAAGACAAATCTTGGATCAGAGAATATAAAACTCTATTACATTGGTTTAAAATAATAGGTGGAAAAAATAAAAATCGGATTTTAAAACGAGACAAAATCGGATCTAAGATGTAGAAAAGATGACAAAAAATATTTTAATATGAGAGGAAGAAGATGTATTAGGTACAAAGAGAAGAATGTTAAAAGATAACTTGTTTTTCGGTTTTTGGCTTTTATTTGTAGGGGTGTTTATAGTTTGGTTCGACTTGGTTAGTATGAAAAATATGAATCGAACTATATGAGGTAGATACTTAGTTAGTAAGCAAGTCTTTCTGTAACAATTCATGAAATGTGATTATTGTAATGATGGAGGTGCTTCTAAGAGTCCAAAAAGAAGTCTGTGTGTGACACTGAAACTAGCAATAGCCAAAAACCATGAAAAGAGAAGATGCTTGAAACATAATGTTTGAAGATATGGAGAAAAACAAGTATCCTTCAAGATTACCTATGGAATAATTGCATAAGGCTCTAAAGCACGAAGACCTGCAACAAGGTGTCATCCATGGCCGTTGTTGGAGGAGGAAATAAAACAGCAGGAACATCGGCTGCAGTTAGAGTGATAGTCTTATAATGAACAACTTCCTCATCACATACTCTTAGTATCACACACACCAGCATCATTGGTGAGAGTTATCACGGTGTTTATCACAACATTGTCACAACTTTATCGCATAAAGATTATACAATAAAGAATAATGGTGCCCGTTGAGGTGAAACTCGACTAGATCTGTGTAAACAATAAAGCTTTGTAAATCCTTGAAGTCAAACCCGACGAGGTAGACAACAAAGATGGAAACTGGTTTGAGGTTGTGATACCATGGTGGTAGGTGTGTGCTAAAACAAGATTTTCCCGAAATTCACAAGGTAATTCTATATTGTGCACTAAAACAGGATTTATATTCAAGCGACTTTGCAAATCGCGTCTAAAGTCGTCGGCGTGGCTTTTTCTTAAAAGTTAATGTAAAATCATATTTGATTTTGTTGATTCTTATGTTCTTTTAAGTAGGTATTGATCATCGTTTGAATCTAACTCTATCTATATATATATATGTATATATATTAAATGTATAATAGTAACATAATATAACAATATTAATAATTATATATGTATCTAATATTTTTAATAGAAATTTAAAGATTTAATAAAAGATAAAAATATTCTTGGACTTAAAAAGTGAGGAATAAAAAGTGAAATAAAATGTCAATTATAATGATCAAAAATGTAATTTGTTTAAGAGATGGACGAGAGTTAACAATAGGTCCAACCATAAGGACTAAAAGTGTCATTTACTTAAAGAATTTATATATATTTATTGGTTGTTGCTAAATATACCTCTGAGAATTATATAAATACTTTTAGAATATAGAAAAAGAGTGAAAAACAATGCTCTGATTTTGACAAGAAGTTTTTTGTATATATGTGAAGAAGATAACAGTGGAAACGTTTCTTATTGGAAATTTAAGTTTGTATTCTTAATGTTGTGTCAAATATCTAGATCATGCTTCCTGTTGTCACCCTTCCAAAAATATGTTTCAATTTCACATGTTTATAAAATACCCTCTTTAAATACATAAAAATCATGCTTCTTGGTTCTTTTCTTATTTTATTTCTTTATTGAAAGATTGGTCTGTCTATAAAAACCCAAGTTTTAAGCGTGTGAGGTTTTTTTTTGTTAATTAAATCGTAGAAACCTTAAAACCTCATTTAAATGAAATGCTAAGAAGTCCCTTACAACATGAATTTCCAAAAAAGAAAAACAATATTGGATGACAAATTACAAGTAACGTCTTCAATTTAGTTGGAGGATGGTCCAGGGACGACAGATGGTGGTGGTGGCCCCTAAAGCAACATCAATGTTACTTTTGGTACAACAAATCAAAAGAAAAAAAAATCGATTGGGTTTGACCTCATACATAGAAAACGATCAAATATAATTAACAGTACGAAACGTCCATGAATCAAATTCTTAGAATCTACCAAGATATTCTTCGAGCACATCGAGCCTTTCATCGCCTCTTGCCCTTTCACCGTCTTCATAGAGTTCCATCGAAAACCCATCGAACCTCACCGAATTCCACCAAGTTGTCGAGCCTTGTTAAGCAGATCGAATACGTTTAGCAGGTTGAATCGTCCATCACATACCATCCCCACAACAAAAATCCAGCTCGCGAGAACAAAATCCAATGTCTAATTTAGGAAGCCCAACTTGTAAACGGATGAAAAATACCAAAAACCATAGGGGTATTTTTGTCATTAACAAAAACTTAAAAGCATACATTTGAGAGGATATCTTTTTGAGTCAAAGATCAAGCATAAAACTCAAAATTCCATTTTTGGATTCAGAAAGCACAACACTCAAATGTTCCCTTAAATAAATAAAGGTGAAGCTATCAGAGGAATCTGCCCAAATGCTACTGAAATCATCATCAATGGCTTCTTCCAACTCCATCTCTCTCCACTTCTCCATTTTCACCATCTTCTCTCTTCTTCTTATTCACTCAACAGAATCCTTATGCAGCAGGAGACCTCTCATTTTCAACTTCGGAGATTCCAACTCCGACACCGGCGGCCTCGTCGCCGGCCTCGGCTACACCGTCAGCTCTCCCTATGGCCGCACTTTCTTTCGCAGATCCACCGGCCGTCTCTCCGACGGCCGCCTCCTCATTGATTTTCTCTGTAAGTTCCTTATTGCTAATTTACTCTCAAATCAGCTCAGTTGGTCTTCCCAAGGGCGGTAACTTCCTCGGGCGTTGTGGATGGGATCCCTAGGGCTGGTCCAGTCATATACTGGGTTGTCCCAGTGCAGTCAAAGACTGTGGTTGGGCTCTAGGTCCAGTGTCAACGACGGATTAGTGGTCCAGCGTGTTGAGCAATGTCCCACATCGGACACAGAGTGAACTTGTAATGTGCTTATAAGGGTCCTGGGCTACTCCACCCATAGCCAATTGGTTTTGAGTTGGACAGACTTACACAGCGTAAACTGGGTGGGGAGGTGTGAATGTGTGTTTGTGGTAGTCATTGGTTAGTGTATCGAGTTGTTATGGTAATTGGATTAATAAGGTAATATGAATCGATTTGAGATCCATAAACAGAATTATAAATTTACACTAATACTCTTTAAATCCTACCTAAACTAAACTAAATTTGGTTATCTAACTAATACTCTTTAAATCCTACCTAAACTAAATTTGGTTTATCTATTGTTGTTATATTATATATATATAGAGAGAGTTTTGCCTATGGTTTCACGTGTTGTTATCTAGTAATGTCATGTGTTATAATTTGTTTACATTTTGGGAATCTATACTCAAAAGGTGGATTACTAAAATCTGAATATTATCCAATAATTACTTTTGGCAGTGTCCATTTGTTTTGAGCTTAAAACCTAAACGTTCTTCATAGATCTGTGAACATAAATCTGTATTTCTTTTCAAATTTGGATGTTGGAAAAGAAAAAAATAAATGGGTAAAGTGGCATATTTACACTTTATACCCTAAAAAAGGTAATCCAGTGCTATTACAACCCCAAAAGACTTTATTTTTACCATTGAGCATAGCTTAGCTTCATATTAGTCAGTCTTTGTTGCACAAGACACCTTCTAAAACATCAAGTCATCTAGTGCCTTTTTAGTAATGCTAATAGCATATTGATCCTATTTTGATTCTTTTGCAATTTGTTCATATCTTTGTACATCATTTGATGCTCCATTTTTTGGTTCATGATGTTCATTCGCTCCATGCTTCTTGTGAGCCTCGAAATGGCATCACACGAGCACACCAAGGATCACAATTCTCTTAAAAACTACTTGATTTGAATTCTTGGATTACATTCGATGCAAAAAGATGACTATATATATAACTATACAAGATATCCGCCACCGAAATATTAATGAACATGCTAGTTAATAAGTACATGCACAGGTAAGCAAATGTTTGTTTTTTCTTTGTCCGGACCATGATATTTGTAGAGGTACATGAGCAACAGATAATTGGAATTATTTCGGTTTCCAACATCTTAATTTATTATAATGTGGGGCATACTAGACCGTTTAGGCGTTTATCCAGCGGCAGATACTAAGATCATAGTCCCACATGTAAGCCGATACATAAATTTCACTCGTGTGATCTCTGTTTGATGATTTATTTAACTTTTGTCGATCAAATTGGCATGATAATTGTTTATGTTTATGGGTGGCTGGGTGCAGGCCAAAATGTGCAGGCTGGGTTTTTGTCCCCATACATGGAGTCACTGGGTTCGACATTTTCAAATGGCGCCAACTTTGCTGTGGTGGGCTCCTCGACACTCCCTAAATTTCTACCCTTTGCTTTAAACGTTCAGGTTATGCAGTTCCTTCACTTCAAGTCCAGGTCCAGCGAGCTTCTTGCTGCAGGTAATTCACCCGATTTCACCACTTGAGAATTGGTCAATTACCAGGCACTCGAACAAGTTGTTCTTGTTCAATACAGTAGAAGGGATATGGATTGTTATACATTATCTATCATTTCTTTTATCCATGACAAAAATATATTTGTTTGAGGATACTTGTATATACGTACGTAGGAAATCAATAAAACTCTTGATCACTGTATTCAGGTTCACAGAAGATGATAAATGCTGATGGATTCCAACAAGCACTTTATATGATTGACATCGGCCAAAACGACCTTGCTGATGCATTTGCCAAGAAGTATTCATACGCCCAAGTCGTCAAAAGAATACCATTAATACTTGCAGAAATCAAGAATGCCATCAAGGTGAGCTGAAGTTGTTGAAGCTGATGTAAAAATATATGTATATAGATCAAGTCAATGTGCCCTCCTAATTGAGGGCTAGTCAACTTTATATAAAGTTATAATATCAATTTGAAGCAAGATATATAAACAAGCCGGGGATCTTCAATAAAGTAACCTCTCTACTCTTTGAGGTCGATGTCAGGTGACCCCACGTGTGGGTGAGATATACTGGTCTCGTTTGGTCTGGTTTGGTTTATATATATAAATAAACAAGATTATGTGTTTGGATTTTACTTGATTCTTGGTCTTATGACTATCCCTCATTTTCTGTTTTCGTTTTCTTTCTTTGTCCAACAGAGTATCCACGATAATGGTGGCAGGAAATTTTGGGTTCACAATACCGGTCCATTGGGTTGTCTACCTCAGAAACTGTGGTTGGTTAAACCAACTTCTAAACAAGTGGACCCCCATGGTTGTATTTCAACTTACAACTCTGCTGCAAACTTGTTTAATGAGGGACTCCGCCATTTATGCGCACAATTGAGATCGGAATTGAAGGATTCAACGATTGTTTATGTTGATATTTACTCCATCAAGTACGACCTGATTGCCAATGCTGCCAAATATGGTATGGGTTTGAACTCACTTTTTCGTATCCTTTGTGTGATCTTATTCTCGCTTTAATGACTTAAATCATTTTGTGTAGGTTTCTCGAGCCCATTGATGGCGTGTTGTGGGTTTGGAGGGCCTCCGTATAACTACAACATCAATGTCACATGTAGTCATGGTGGGGCTCAAGCGTGTAATGAAGGGTCTAAGTTCGTAAGTTGGGACGGGATTCATCTTACTGAAGCAGCTAATTCCATTCTAGCATCCAAAGTACTTTCTCAACAATATTCCACACCTAGGTTGCCATTCGATTTCTTTTGTCACTGATCGCCATTTTATTTATGACTTCGGAAATGTGCATCTACTTCTTATAGTTTAATTTACTGTAAGAGTACGAGTAGATTTGGTTAGCATTATCCACTTTGTGAAACTATCGAGACCTTAATCTGTATGCTCAAATCATCATGTAAAAGTTAATCTACGGTGCCGGTCTCTCTTTATTGATTTGTATACTTTATTGGGTTGATTATTGTTTGCATTAGATCGAGATTGTCTTTCTTGCATATTAGGTTGTGTTTGGCAAACTAGCAGATAGCTGATAAGCTCACTTATGAATAAATTATGTTTGATAAAAACTAGCTTATAAGTATGTAAAATGATCAAAAAGGGTATCTTGAGATATAATAATAAATATTAATAAAGGTATAAATGGAAAAAGTTATAAAAACTCCTGAAACACTACTTCAACTAGCGTTTCAATAAGCTAGCTTATTTTTGCCAAACACAGCTTGATTCATTTTGGAGATATTGGTAATTAACTTGAGCCAATTGCTGATGAGTTTAGTATCATCAAATATTTGGGTGGATGTTTAATATGATACCAGTCTCCTTGAGCAGATGAAAAAGGTGATTTAACAGACCTTCATATTAGGGGTGGAATCGGTTGTGTTCGGGTTGGTGGGTCGCCGGGTCGTCATATATGGGTTGACGGGTCATAAATGGATCACGGGTTGACGGGTCATAAACGGGTCACGGGTTGACGGGTCTTTCAACTAATAGTATATAAAACAAACTGTATGTAAAACAAATAGCTTAGAATCTGTCTTTCAACAAATATTTAGACTTAGGCATGTTATTGATGTTAGGGATATTTGGACGCTGAAAATCAAAATGTTATTTTTATTACATAAAAAATATTTTAAAAATAATTAATTAAAGATAAACGGGTTCGTGGGTCAATCCGAACACGACCCGCGAAATTGGCGGGTTGACGGATCAAAAACCTCAATTCAAACCTGTTTATCCTCGTGTCGGATTGGTGGGTTGTGTCGGAAATTGCCACCCCTACTTCGTATATAAGAATGGTGAAATTATTGATTCAACATTTGTTTGTTTGTATATTAAGAACTTTGCAGTACTTGGAAACTCATTAACTTGCATATGTATTTTTAATTTGTAATTGATGCAACACATCAATTAAATCTAATTAGCTTTTCTACACGACTTTGAACATGACAATCTATTGATGAATATATGCAACTAGTTGATAAGCCCGGGCTTCGCACCGGGTTCATGAACAATAGCTACCGACACTTTAACATATTTAAGTCAATATACTATATATGACTAAAACGTAAAATGAAATATAGAAAACTAAAACATATAAAGTAAATAAATATTATAAGTTTAGGGGGCTGATATGTAAGTTTAAAAGTGGGTATAGGATTGGGGTTGGTTGGAGCGTATATATAGTATATAATAAAATAAATACATGAAAAAAAAACCAATATTAGGCCCATTTCGATCTTATCGACGATGCAATTATAATGACGTAATTTGTTAGAATTAAAACATATATTTTAAACATATTTTAGATCGCATAGACGATACAATTATAATGGCGTAATTTGTTAAAATTAAAACGTATTTTTTAACATGTCCAACCAACATACGATATATGAGTAAAACGTAAAATAAAATATAGAAAAGTAAAAGGTATAAAATGAATAAATATTATAAGTTTATGGGGCTAATATGTAAATTTGAAAATGGGTGGGTATAGGATTCGGACCGGTTGAACCGCATATATAGTATATAATAAAATAGCTACATCAAAAAATATTCAATATTAGGCTTATTTCGATCGTATCGACGATACGAACATAATGGCGTAATTGGTTAAAATTAAGACGTATTTTTTTAACGTATATTAACCAAAACTCGATATATGACTAAAACGTAAAATGAAATATTAAAAAGTAAAATGTGTAAAATGAATAAATCTTAGAGTAAATTGCAAATTTGGTCCCTGTGGTTTACCAAAAGTCTCACTTTTGGTCCCTACAGTTTAAAAATTACACTTTAGCCACTGGAGTTTACGTTTTCGTCCAATTTTGGTCCCTGAGTCTAACAGACGTTAAATAGTGCCGTTAGCTCAGGGGTAATTTCGTCCTTTTACCCTTTTTTTGTCTTTTTCCTCTTTTTTTCTTTGTCTTTTTCCTCTTTTTTTTGTCTTTTCCCTTTACTCTATTTATTTATATATATACAAACACACACATAAATACTTCATCTTCACCATCACCACCACCACCACCACCACCACCACCCACCCACCCATTTAATCCACCACCAACATACCTACTTTACCCACCACCACCACCACCACACCTACTTTACCCACCACCACCACCACCACCACCACCACACACTACTTTATCCACCACCACCACCACACCCACTTTACCCCCAACACCACCACACCCACTTTACCCATTTTACCTACCATCACCACACACTCACTTTACCCACCACCACCCCACCCACTTTACCCATCACCACCACCACCACCACCACACCTACTTTATCCCCCACCACCCACCACACCCACTTTACCCCCAACACCACCACACCCACTTTACCCATTTTACCCACCATCACCACACACTCACTTTACCCACCCACGATTCGCCGGTGATCTCGACTGAGCCGCCTGTCCACTCGTCGACGCCGACCTCTGTCTCCCGGCGGAATAATACCCGGAACCACGGTTGTTGCTGATTTCGGATCTGGATCTGACCCGACCTGGTTTCTGGTTTCTCAACTTCGTCGGCGATCTGTCGGTAACTCTCCGACGAGGAATAACCTCGACGACCTCCTCTTCAAATGTGGTGGTTGAATTACTCTCGCTGTAGATCTCGGTGTTGGGTTTTTCTGTGATCCCCGAACCAAACTGATCCGGTGATCACTCAAACAATTATGCGGAAGCGTACGTGGATAAAACCTAACCACGATCTTATCCGTTACGATTTAACTAACAGTTAGATAATCGGTGTTTACCTGGATGCTTGAGTAATAATCCACCCGCAAACGACCGTACGAGTGTTCCTCTAGCAGAACTCTAAAACCCCGGACACAACAAAAACCGACCTGGCTTGTGTGTGTGTGTAAATCGGCGCAGAGAGGGAGAGAGGGAGGAAAAACTGAAAACCTTTTTGTGATTTGTTTTCTGTCTAATGAATACATAAACCCTTAAGGCTTATATATAGCTTTATCAGATGATTGAATAATCATCTGATTTAGTTTCCTTAATTATCTTGATCTTTTCTTTTTGCCTAAGAAAAGATCTCCTAGATAATTATGATAATTAATTTAAATTATCTATTATATATTTATTTTACTTAATAAATATATAATTATCTTTAATTAATTTTATCAACCCTCTAACTTTGGGACTTCTGACTGAAAATACCCAACTGATTTATAATTGACTATTATAAATCCAAACTCTCCATTTCTGGGTTTTATTTAACTTACTCGATTTATAGGTCCTCACAGGTGTGACCCTCAAGTATCTTGTAACATTGGATGTGTGATTACTGGTTTGTCAACTTTTGCACATAATTACTAACACTCGGATGGTGGTGGGTAAAGTGGGTGGGGTGGTGGTGGGTAAAGTGAGTGTGTGGTGATGGTGGGTAAAATGGGTAAAGTGGGTGTGGTGGTGGTGGTGGATAAAGTAGGTGTGGTGGTGGTGGTGGTGGTGGTGGTGGTGGTGGTGATGGGTAAAGTGGGTGGGGTGGTGGTGGGTAAAGTGAGTGTGTGGTGATGGTGGGTAAAATGGGTAAAGTGGGTGTGGTGGTGGTGGTGGATAAAGTAGGTGTGGTGGTGGTGGTGGTGGTGATGGGTAAAGTGGGTGGGGTGGTGGTGGGTAAAGTAGGTGTGGTGGTGGTGGTGGTGGGTAAAGTAGGTATGTTGGTGGTGGATGAAATGGATGGTGGTGGTGGATTAAATGGGTGGGTGGTGGTGGTGGTGGTAGGTGGTGGTGGTGGTAGGTGGTGGTGGTGGTGATGATGGTGAGGATTAAATGGGTGGGTGGTGGTGGTAGGTGGTGGTGGTGATGATGGTGAAGATGAAGTATTTATGTGTGTGTTTGTATATATATAAATAAATAGAGTAAAGGGAAAAGACAAAAAAAAAGGAAAAAGACCAAAAAAAAAAGAGGAAAAAGACAAAAAAAAGGTAAAAGGACGAAATTACCCCTGAGCTAACGGCACTATTTAACGTCTGTTAGACTCAGGGACCAAAATTGGACGAAAACGTAAACTCCAGTGGCTAAAGTGTAATTTTTAAACTGTAGGGACCAAAAGTGAGACTTTTGGTAAACCATAGGGACCAAATTTGTAATTTACTCTAAATCTTATAAGTTCTAAGTTGAAAGGGTTAATATGTAAATTTAAAAAATTGGTATAGGATTCGGAATATATAGTATATAATAAAATAACTACGTCAAAAAATATTCAATATTAGGCTCATTTCGATCGTATCGACGATACGAATATAACGGCGTAATTTGTTAAAATTAAAATGTATTTCTTTTAACGTATTTTAGCCAATACACGATATATGACTAAAATGTAAAATGAAATATTGAAAAGTAAAAGGTATAAAGTGAATAAAGGTTATAGATTCAGGGGCCAAAAATGTAAATATTGATAATGGATGGTTATGAAGGCGCGCGGATCTCATGCGAGTCTAAGGCCGGGTCATGACCGGGTCACCCGACGGGTTTGGGTCAGAAATGAGAGAGGAAATGATGGGTTTGGGTTGCGGGTCGGGTCGCGGGTCGGAGCGGTTGCTGGTGGGGCGGGTCGCCTGCTAAATGTATATATTAGATAATAATGCAAACTAAGTCAAGTTGATTAAAAACAAATTCTTCCAAATCAAGTATTAAGTTGAAAATCTAGCTACTTTTATACTCCTAAAAGAAATAAAAAGTGAGTGTAGTAAGATTGAAGGCTGATGTATGTCAAAGGGTATATCATATATGTTTATGTATATATACATATAAATATGCGAAAACACCTATGAGAAGTTGAGTTAATGATGAGAACTGAGAAACAAAGTTGATTTGAATCATTGATCTCTTTTAATATCATGCTCTCCGATGAATTGAACTTTAGAAATTAGAAGAAAATTGATTTAGTGCATCTCTATACATCGTATCTCGGTGCATCACATCCTAATGTCAATGTGTATTCATTTCTCATCCAACTGTTGACCATGTGTGTGTGTGTGTGTTCAAATGAGAAGTGCTAAATATATGAAAAATGGAGAAGTCGTCCTAACCTTTTATCTGGTCAACATTTGTGACTTTGACTGTGAAGCACCAAATAATTTCTCACGTAAGTATCCAAAGCTTAGAGGGGTAGTCCGTAACTTTTACAATTAGATGGCAAACAAGTTTATATGTGAACTCATGTGTATTGCATACGAACTGGTACTTATTAAGGCACAACATGTTATCTAGACCTCAACATGGTATTTTACAGTGCTCAAAGGCATATCGAACAACCATCTGTTGCAATAGATAAACTCTTCAACTTGCGATTATCTACCAATTGCAAAAAGTAAGAAGCCATGATGCAACATGTGAACTAATAGATACGAAGTCTAGATAACATTCTTTGCTTTAAAAAAAAGTACTACAGAGCCTTTTCGTTTACATTGGTCTATCTACGTAAAAGTGGTATATTCAACTTATTAGTGATAGCGTAATGTGTTAAACCACTTCCTAGAGAAAATTTGTCTTTGGAATTGCAGACATACTTATTGTCAATAGTAGTACCTCTTGCCATGCTATTGATTATACGACCATTGCACATTACTTATTTAGATTGTGGTGCGTTATTTATCGTATTTATATTACTTATTTAGATTGTGGTGCGTTATTAATCGTATTTATTATCAAGACTAGTACCCTTGCTCCATATTATCATGGTTACTACAATATGCACAAGTTTGAAAACAAAGTTAAAAACAATGTAGAATGGCACATGTTACCAATTTGCACACTTTTATCACAACTAATGCGCACAATATTATCAAAATGTTATCAATGCTTCATATTTTTGACATGCCGTTATCAAGATGGTTCATATATTCATCTTCAATAGATTTTTTTTTTAGATTTTTTAAATGATCATAAACTTTGCCTTAAGATTTGCTTCTTACATTCTCGTTGTACTTTGTTTTCTTATTTAAATTAACCCCTATATATATTCTCCAAGAACTCAAGAAGCCTCTAAACATCACTTAACATATTTCTTTTATTTCAAAATAAAATTAAAAAGTTTTATAATTATGGTACTTTTTCCTACATTTTCAACTTATTTGAGATTGAAAATAAAAATCGATGTGTACAACTATATATATGAGTACCTCTAACATACATTTCGTATTGCAAATGGATACATCTGTATAATGCCGTTTTTGTACTTTTATACTTTTCTTTTTGTTTCATTTTTATATCTCTATTCTTTTGATTTTCACTTTACTTAACTTTCCTTGAAAAATAAAGAAAAATAAAGAATAAATAAATTTCCATATATGTTTTACAAAATCCATTTTAGGAAGAAAGGAGAAAAGCAAATGAGTAATTAATCTTATAGAAGCTAAATTTAAGATGAATGGAAATTAAATATTTACATATGGACAGCTTCAGCCAAACATGTAATATTCACTTTTATACTAGTTATATTGCATGTTCTCCAGGATAGAAAAGTAAGAAATTTGAAAGAAAATGGAGGAAAGAAAAAAAAATAACTAACTAAAAGATTAGAAAATTTATAATGCTACCATCAAATTACAAAGTTTTGTTAAATATAAAGGATATATTTATAAAAATAACATATTTTATTTTATTTTACATCAATTTAAGAAAATTAAGAATTATTTTCTTCTCTTCGAATTTCCTTTCCTCCCCTTCAATTTTAAGAACGCAAATAATAAATTATTTTCCTTAATTTCCCTTATTTTCTTTATTTTACTCCGTTTCTACACCATAGCATATTCTTTTCATTTTTATTCTATTTAAATTTCCTTGTCAGAAAAATAATAATAAATAAATAAATTTCCATATTTGTTCTATTATATACGAATTGAGAGAAAACTAGAAAAGTAAATGGGTAATATATTAATAATTAATTAATCTTATAAAAGCAAAATTAATGTCAAATAAATTAAAATTTCACATACAAACATGTAATATTCACTTGTATAGTACTACATTATATTGCATGTCAAGACAAAGTCAAAGATCACATATATATGTAAAGCCAACTATTTTTATTTACCAATAAGTCTATACTTCTAATCCTTTTTGGTGACCCCTTTATATTACTAGTAAATTATATTGTTATTATTAAAATATGTTTTCCTAATCCTAGCTTTATAAACCCTTTTTCTAAACCCCAGCATCCCCTTTTGTGTGGGTGCTTGCACTGCTGCTGTCTTTTTAGGGGTTTCTCTTGCAGCATTTTATCCTGGTAATTGTTAACTTATTCCTTCCCTGCATTTTATATGAATCTATTAGTTTTCCAATATTAACTTATATGCAAATTTTTTATTTTGATATGTTCTAGAATCTGTTTTGTATAGTTTTAAAGTTTTGTTAGGTGTGTTAGGGTTATAGCTTTAGGTTACAAGTTCAATGTGGGATTTTTATTTTATCACACATAAATATGTACAAGAGATAGATTTGGCCATTTGGGTGTGTATATATGATAGGAAAATTAATTTGGTGCTATTTTTAAAGGTGAAAATGAATAGAGTGATTTAATTGCAAGTTTTGTTAGGTGTGTTAGGGTTATAGCTTTAGGTTACAAGTTCAATGTGGGATTTTTATTTTATCACACATAAATATGTACAAGAGATAGATTTGGCCATTTGGGTGTGTATATATGATAGGAAAATTAATTTGGTGCTATTTTTAAAGGTGAAAATGAATAGAGTGATTTAATTGCAAATGCTCATGCTTAACTTTGTGGGAATTAACAAAGTTAAGCATATTTATCTTCTTTATTTATATGATATTTATATGTGAATATGTGATTAATTGCTATTTTACTCTAAGAGCATCTCCAACAGCTTCCCTATATTTTCTTCAAAATGGAGCATCAAAAACCAAAATCTCTAAAAAAAAATTGCATTCATCTCCAACAGCATCTCCATTTTAGAGATTTCAACATTAATTTTAATATTAAGAAGTTGCATGCACCAAGCAGCTGAGATTGAAATGGTGATTTGCCCAAAAAAAATTACTATGTTTCGTGTCCTTCCAATCTTTTTGTGGTGTTTTAGTTTCCTACTTCAAAGAGTAGAAGAAGTTTGATAAACAATCGGAAAGGACTTCTTTATTTCTTAGGAATAATTTTATGTGCGCACGTATATGGCATATACATACATAGTTGATGAAATCTAAAGAAGACTGTTTTCTAAAGAAGGAAATTAAAATATTCATCGTACTGTTAACAATTCTTTTTGCATCCGCAACTTTTGTAATCTAGATCGTTAGCTTGCTTTTAACGTTATATACTACAATGTAGGAATTTATGTCTTCTAGTCGTGGTTAATAAAATCGTTTATTTATGATGTTAAGATATTTCTAGGCTAGCACACGCTAGATCCTCAAGTACTTACAACTTACTTTAGCCATTTTACAATCAACACTAGAGAGGTTTCTTTGTATGGAATAGTCCTTTATTTGATTTCTAGATGAATTATGATTTACTATATTTTTCATGTTACAAAGAACATCATTTCTTTACACTTAATGCAAATTTTATATACTCCAATGTTGGTCTTCTTGTTTCGCTCGATCGGATACTCAAGTGTATAATTGGTAATTATCATAATTTGCTTATTCTTTTATTAAACAAACTTAATTTCTCCCATTAATTAACTTCAGAACGACCGGAGATGAAAGAGTGCAAAGACGGGAGCATATGTTTTTCTATCTTGATGATTTGTGTGGTTTTGGTGGTGTGCGTCTTGGCCTCTTTCGCCATACGTAGGTACTTGTTGAAGGAAAAAGAAGGGGCCAGAGAAGAACTTGCCCAAAATGTTGAACCAAATGTTGATGAAGTTGCTACGGAAGAACATGATGTTAGTAGCGATGCAGCAATAGCCGAAGCAATGAATGATTTTTTTAAATAATCCAAATATATGATCGATGTATGAAAGAAAAAGTTCTCAATTGATTAATTAAAAGTTTCTTTCTTTCTATAACTTCTCTTTTCAAATCTCTTTCAACAATAGGGTTTGGTGATGCACTAGTTAGTTTTGGCTTCCAAGAAAGATTGTTTGGATGTTTCCTAGTGTATAATGTCTTAAAGGTGATGAAATGCTGAAAAGAGAAAGTTAAACATGTGATAATCTGATATATAAACAGGTAGGTAACGACGAAGGAACTTCCTTCTGGAACGAGATTTGGACCGGGGAGGGAAGGCTAATTAAGCTATCCTAGATTCTTTTGTGATGGTGACGGACAAAATTGAAAATGGCGTTTTAAAATGGAATCGGTGAAGGGATATTTAAGGAGGGGAAAGAATTTGATGACGTTAAACATCTATCAAGGAATTTGATTCTCTTAATTCCACGACTAGTATATGAAGATGGAGGTTATTAGACGGAGACTTTTCAGTTAAAAAAGCTAGAGATGTTATCGAGCACGTTTTGTTAGGAAAGGAAAATTCTTCTACTAGTTGGAATAATAATATACCTTCTAAAATTAACATTTTCTGTTGGAAGGCAATGCAGGAACGAATTGCAATCAAAGACATGGGTATCGACTTAGACAACATCGGTTGCCCTCTTTGTAAGCAGGAGTCCGGAAGTTGTGCATGCACTTTTCTCATGTAAATTGTTGATCTCTATTTGGAGAAAAATTGAAGTATTCAATGATTGAAACGTGGTTAAAATCGATTCTTTTAAGTTTGTGGCCAAAATATTATCCAGTTGAATGAGGGTTAACGACTTTCAGAATCTTCGTAGGAATATGTTGCTACATTGGGGCGTGCGTGGGTTTGAGCTCAATCCCTTAACAAGGGGATCGAGTTGCACCAGTAACAAGGCACATGGTACCAACAGTCCAAAACCGTGTCATTCAACTTCATAAAATATGTACAGTAAATTGAACTTTTAATTCGAGTGGTTGCCACTTACTATCAACTATTGCCTTATAGTAATGAAATAGTTATCGTGTTGGTTTTAGGTTGCAATTTTATTTCATATATTATCCCTCTCTAAGTAACTTTCATTAAAGAAGTCCATTAATTTGGGTTATTTTTCATCTTTTTATTATTTTCTATAGTTTCATTAAAAAAAACTTAAATAAATATAGTATTAATTGTTATATTGTATATTACATTATCATTAGATTAAATTATATATTTGGTCCATATGTTTTACACTATATTGCAATGTTAGTTCCTATTTTGAAATAATTATGGAAACAGTCTCCATGGTTCATATTAATTTTGCACTGTTGGTCCCTAACCCTAACTTCGAGTAAAATCATTCTGTTAAGAATAAAAACTAATAGTGCAATATAGTGTAAACCACTGGGACCAACAAATGCAATATAATGTAAAACACAGGGACCAACGATGCAATATAATATAAATCACATTGACCTTTTTCAGTATTATTTTAAAATAACGACCAACAATGTAATATAGTATAAAACACATGGACCAAATATGTAATTTACTCTTATCATTATTATATATACATATATACATGACAATTTAGGGAAAACATAGCATTTTGTAATCTAAACCACAATTTCAAATTTAAACACATTTTAATACATACATTATAGGTATTTTATAATTTCTTTTCTCTTCCCTCTAGTCTCTCCTCTCTTTTTTTCCTTTCCAAACTCTCCTCTTTCGTCTATCCACTCTCTAAAAACTATTGAGCATCATATGATTACACAATGAACATTTGTTTTAAAAAACATTGTGTACACATGTTTCCGCAACATACTATGAACAATTGTTCCTAACATATTGTGAACACCTCTATGAACGCGATATAAAATTACAACCTTGTGAAATTCCAACTTAATATATTATTATACGTTTTGAATACCATCGTTAACACCTTCTAAAATTCCAACGTAATAATGACACATTGTCAGTAACTTATAATCACATAAAATTAGAACACCGATGTAATCTAAAGAAACCTAGCCTAGATGTTACTTTATAGAGCTTCAAAATTTAACTTAAAAGCCAAATGCTAAACATGTATATATTTTTGAAGGAAAACAAACAAAAGAATAATGGATCTAGGGCTACGTTTAAGTGTAAACTTAGGTTTTGGTTGCATAAGCCCAATCAGGAAATGTTGCTTAGCAGAGACAAAGTAGAAGAAACCGAAACCAAATAACCTAGTTTTACAATCATAGTGATAAACACATAAACAAGTAATGACAATACTCAAGAAATCAAAGTAAATGAAGTAGAGAGAATGCAAAGAAATTCACGTGGTTCAACAAAAATGCCTACATCTACATCTGTAGAGAGAGCTCTTTTGTATTAGGTAATAATTGACCTCTTTCACCGACATACAAGATTTGTGCTTGTTTGTATTCTCTAATACACACACCAGCCCATACAAGACTTTTTCTCTACGTACATCCACACTCGAAGAGGCAGAGAAAAATAGAGTGTATGTATTAGAGAAACACAAATCTTGTATGCGGTGAAGGAGGTCGATTCTTACCTAATACAAGAAGGCTCTCTCTTCAGGTGTGGATGTAGGCATTTTTTCTAAACCACATATATCTCTCTTGCATTCTCTCTGGTCTATTTACTTTGATTGTTTGGGTATTGTCATTACTTGCGTATCGGTTTATTCCACTATGATTGTGAAACCAGATTATTTGGTTTTGTTTCTTTTACTTTGTTTCCGCTAAGCAACAGGAACTAAAAAATTCCTACCATTTCATAGCCCTGCGACACCAAACACTCGGTTGGTGAAGATTTAATCAACGTTGACTTGATTAGCTACGAGCCCTTGGTCCTCGGCTAAAGTGTGATCTTTTATGCGAACAGTGGTATAAACCACTATGGTGGTGTTGGTTGGCATAGTGATGGAGTATCCATTGAAAGTACAAAATGGGGTTTTTTTTACTCAATCTCCAATTAAAACTCAATAACAACCAAATTAGGTCTAATAAACCCAATTAAAGTCCAATAAACCCAATTAAGGCTCGATAAACCCAATTAAACTTGTTAAAGCCTACTTGGACTGAATTAGGCCCAATAAACCCAATTAAAGCCCATTAAACCTAACTAAGGCCCAATTAAACAAAAAAAACAATAAAGTCGATTAAACATATTAAAGTCCACTTGGACCAAATTAGGCCCAATCAACAAAGTATGACCGAGTAAGGCCCAATATAATCGAATAAAGCACAATAAATTCAAGTAACGTCCAATAAAGCCGAATACAACCCCAATGAACCCGATTACAACTTAATGGAATGTATTAGGCTTTCGTGAGTTGTAGCGCCCCTTAATGAGTTGTGTTAGTCCTTTGGATCGTCTATGTACGTAAACTTAAATGAATGTGCCTACATGCATGGGATGTTTGATTGATCGATATTAAACTGTGTTACAACACCTAACGGGTTTTGGTGACTCTTAACGAACTGCAAACTCGACTAAGTTCCAAATAACACCAAATAAGGCTCAGTATAATCGAATAAAGCCTAGTGAACTCAACTAAAGTCCAATAAAACTGAATACAACTCAGTGAACCTAATTACAACTTAATAGGTTATATTAGGCCGTTATGGGATGTAGCGACCCTTAATGAACCATGTTAGCGAGGCCTTTGGGTCGTGTATGTATATAGAGTATAATGAATGGGCCTAGCTACATGCATGGGATGTTGTAAATGATCTATAGTGAATTGTATTAGAACATAACGGATTTTGGTTGACTCTTAATGAACTTGATCGTACAAGCATGATGCGCGTGTTTTAATGAACATAATATACAACATATAAACATATATATCGTTCCAACTTCCAACATACACTAATCACCGTTAACAAACAACGCGCGCACACACACACACACACACACACACACATATATATATATATATATATACAAATATATAACCCATATATGATATATGTATACACGTGAGTAAATATAACCATAAAAAATGGAACAAAAATTAAAAAAAAAAAAAAGAAAGAAATTTTGTGTTGATCTGTCACTAATTAGTGACGGATCAACGATGGAATTTCTTTTTTCTTATTTATTTTTGGATCAACGATGGAATTTCTTTTTTCTTATTTATTTTTTAAAACCGTTCCGCCGCTAATTAGCAGGGCCGGTCCGACGGTTTTTTATGCCCATGGCGAAAAGCCAAAACAATGCCCTTTTATATGCATATAAAAAACAAAGCAAAATAGGCGACTCATTCTCATGTTGGATCTCTATTTAGTACTGTTACTAGTTACCGTGGTACTTCCTGTAGATTTATTTAGTGAATATTTAATATCACAATTCACACAAAAAATCCCAAATCCCAAATCATATAAGCATCTTATATCACAATTAGCAAAACACAAAAAATAAGTGTTAATGAATCAATATCAACTATAAAAGTTAAAATATTATCAAAGCATCTTATATCTAAGTTACCGTCAAAGCTCAAAGGGCTTACAATCCAAACAAAGTTTGTTGTATAAATTTGATTACATGTTATACCATTTGGTTTTTAACAGATTTTGATGAAGAAAACCATTGTGATGTAAAAGGTTTGTTGCTTTCGGTATCAATAAAAAAATATATCATAAAATCATCGACATCTTATATTCAGCTCATATAAAATCACAAAGAATGAAGATACCAATATATGCTAGTACATTGCGAGATTGTATTAGGAGTCGACTAGTTGAGTAGATTAGGGCACCAAATTAGCAGACGATTAGGAACTACAGAACAATCGATTAGGGAAGTAATTGCTTATAGAATAATAGAATTAGCAGTGGAGATTTAGCAATCGAATTAGCAGAGACAAATCGTTGAGGAGAGAATTAGCATACGATGATTTTCAAGCCCAAACTGAACCTAGTATTACTAAGATGGAGTTGGGCTGGAGATGCCCCTTTGGGCCATGATGCCCATGGCGACCGCCATGACAGCCATGGGCTTGGGCCGGCCCTGCTAATTAGCAACGGTATAAACAAGTTAAAACTTATAAGAACAAACCCCAAAAAAAGAAACTTTGGATAAAACTACAAAGGACAAAACTGTAATTTAGTCTAACTTACAAAACCCAAATCTCTCTAACTAAATCTCTATTCTAAAAACTAGAATAATACATTATCCATTAATCTGATAATGTATAAGAAAATTAAAGATTTAGAAGGCCGCATAAATCTGATGGAAGAACTGGTCCTATAACTATTCTTAGAACAACCATCTCCCTCTATCTCTCTCCCTTCCCCCTTTCCCTTTTTTTCTTTTCTTTCATCTCTTCCTTTCAACATGTCTTTCTTTCTCTTTCTTCACCTTTCTTTCTTGATGCCCAGAAAACCCACACCCATTATTCATCTCATTTTCAAGTCTTCTGTAACCCCAAGGCCCGCCACCATTGCCATCTGCAGCGTTATCCCGTTTCATGGGCGCGCACTCGCATGTGCGCGCACCACCGCCATCCATGTTGGTCTCGGATCGACCAACCCGTTTTCTCCTCCTCCTCGTTCTCGTGTTCCTGATCATGTCCACCGTTCACGCGCATGGTTCGGATGCGGAAACGCTCATTGAGTTCAAGGACTCCCTCATCAACGGCGACAATCTAACCTCCTGGATCAACACCAACACGACTCCATGCAACGATAATTGGGAAGGCATTCTTTGCACCAACGGGAATATTTGGGGGATAAGACTCGAAGGGAAGGGCTCGAAGGTAGCATTGACCCGACCATATTAGCTAGGTTGCCGTCTTTGGTCAGTATAAGCTTAAAAAACAACAGCTTGGAGGGTACTCTCCCTGATTTCAGAACGCTTGGTGGGATGCGAGAGATTTTCTTGTCCAACAACAGGTTTTATGGGGAGATTAAGGATCATGCTTTCGATGGCCTCAACCGGCTAACGAAGCTATACTTGGCTCATAACGAGCTCATGGGACATATCCCTCTGTCCTTGACGTCATTGCCTAAATTAAAAGAGTTGGTGCTTGATAACAATCACTTTGATGGTCATATCCCAAATTTTCAGAAAGGTAAGTTGACCCTTGTAAATTTCGCCCATAATCTTTTGCATGGCCGTATCCCAGAAGGCCTTCGAGGTTTTCCTGCAAGCAGATTTTCAGGTCAGTAACATAAAATCCTTTCTTTTTTCTTAAGGCATACATTTTGGTTTTCTGTTCATATATTAGGTTCAAATGAGAAGTGCTAAAAAAATGAGAAGTGGAGAAGTGATCTCCACCACTCATCCGGTCAATAAAGGCGAATTTGACTGGGTCCCCTCCTTTAATAATCTCTACCCTCCCATGAATCGCGTCAATCCCCCGTGATAGCGTCCATCGTAACCGGTCAAAGCCACCTTTATTGACCGGATGAGTGGTGAAGATCACTTCTCTACTTCTCATTTTTTAGCACTTCTCATTTGAACCTAATACTATATATATATATATATATATATATAGAGGTGGGTTCAAATGTGAACCATTTTTTGGTTGTGAACGTGAGGACAGCCAAGAGCGCGACACGTGGCGGATGACTAGGCGCCACGTCAGGTCCACGGCGGATGACTATGCGCGATTCATGGAGGGCATTGAATTAAAGGGGGGGGGGGATCACACTCAAAGCCGCCTTTATTGACTAGTCTCCGCCACGTGTGGCGCTCTCGGATGTCCTCACGTTCACAACCAAAAAGTGGTTCACATTTGAACTTTCCTCTATATATATATATATATATATAGAGAGAGAGAGAGAGAGAGAGAGGATGAGTGGCTGAGATTGCTCCTCACATTTTCTTAAATTGGCTGAGATTCGTCCTCACGTTCACAACCAAAATTGAGCTCACATTTGAACCTAATACTATATATATATATATATAAGAGAGAGAGAGAGAGAGAGGGAGGTTCAAACGAGAAACATATCAATTTAAGAAAACGTGAGGAGCAATCTCAGCCACTCATCCCGCGGATGAGTGGCTGAGATTCGTCCTCACGTTCACAACCAAAATTGAGTTCACGTTTGAACCTGACGCTATATATATATATATATATATATATAGGGGTGGGTTCAAATGTGAACCACTTTTTGGTTGTGAACGTGAGGACAACCGAGAGCGCGACACGTGGCGGATGACTAGGCGCCATGTCATGTCCACGGCGGATGACTAGGCGCAATTCATGGGAGGGCATTGAATTAAAGGGGGGACCACACTCAAAGCCGCCACGTGTCGCGCTCTCGGTTGTCCTCACGTTCACAACCAAAAAGTGGTTCACATTTGAACTTTCCTCTATATATATATATATATATATATATATAGAGAGAGAGAGAGAGAGAGGGGGGGTATATTATATGGCCATCAACAATGCATATTTGATTCAAGGTGTAACCCATTGGATAATTGTGGTTCAAATATCAGATATATGATAAACAATGGAAGTGAAATTGTAAATCTTGATTTGAATCATGTAAAAGAGAGGGTGATAATCTCGGCTTCAATTCCCGAGACAGGTAACGGAGAACTTTGTGGAAAACCATTGAAAGAATGTCATAAGGCTCCAGGTACTTCTACCACCTCAATCATCATCATAGCGGTGGTGCTGGCAACAGCGGTTGTCAGTGTGCTTTTTGCCATTGTAATCCTAACCCACCACCACCGCCAGCAGCGGCGGCACCTAGGTCTGGTGGCAGGAGCTCGAAACCAGGGCTCAACAGTTCTAGCAGCCTCAGCTAACCTCGAGAAAGGTCATAGCGGCAAAAAGGTGGATCTTTCTATGAAGTTGACTTTCTTTAGAGACAACGTGGAAACGTTTGACCTTGCGGACCTGCTCAAGGCATCGGCCGAGGTATTGGGAAGCGGGATGTTTGGATCCAGTTATAAGGCCGGTTTAAACGGTGGGAAACTGGTGGTGGTGAAAAGGTTCAAGCAAATGAATAACATTGGGAAAGACGAGTTCTGCAAGCATATGGCAAGGTTAGGCGGTTTGAGACATCCCAACGTATTACCACTTGTAGCTTTCTACTACCGAACGGAAGAGAAGCTTTTGGTTTCCGATTACATCGACAACATTAGCTTGGCCTTTCATCTCCACGGTATGCTTCAGCTCTTCATTATCTTCTTACAAAAACCCTAATTGCATATTGAAGTGGATTTTTTTTATCTTCGTGTATTCTTTCTCAGCAATTCTTTTAGCAAGTTTACTCCTCTCTTTTCACACACTTTGCTCAAGCAGGGGGTCTTCACAGAAACAACTGCTCTACTACTCGATGTAGAGGTTGGGTCTGCGCACGTCCCATCCCCAAGCCCACCTACAGGTGGGAATATATTGGGATTGTTTATATGATAGCAAAAATATCCAAGTGTCTTAATCGACTGCTTTATAGGACTGAAGCTGATAGGTCAAACACTTGTGCATCCTATTTAAAAGTGTTGTAATAAGTTTATTGGATAAATTACATATTTGGTCCCTGTGGTTTACACTTCATTGCACTATCGAACCCTATTTTAAAATAATTATGGAAAAGGTCCCTGTGGTTTACATTATATTGCACTATTGGTCCCTGTGATTTACACTATATTGCACTGTTGGTCTTTGTGGTTTATATTATATTGCACTATTGGTCCCTGTGATTTACACTATATTGCACTATTGGTCCCTAACCCTGTTGACAAAATAAGGACCAACAATGCAATATAGTGTAAACCACAGGGACCAATAGTGCAATATAGTGTAAACCACTGGGACCTCTTCCATAATTATTTCAAAATAGGGACCAATAGTGCAATAAAGTGTAAACCACAGGGACCAAAAATGTAATTTACCCAAGTTTATATGAATCTTTTGGTGCCTGTAAAAGCTTTTATAGGACAGTTTTGAAACAAAATCTCCTATTAGCTTTTTAAGGGACACTACACATCTTTTTATAGTACACTTGTTTTAGAACACACATTTCCAAATAGTGCTCTACAGAAGGGGCTAATAAGACTTGTTTCAAAAGTGGCCTAAAAGCTTGTTAAGACACCCAAATGTATGGTCCTGTAAGCTCAAGTCCTCTAAAGAAGTCTATTAGGATACTTAAACACTCTTGGCGTCCTATAAAACTCTATTTCGTTCTAGTGTTTGGTTTGGTTTGGTTTACACTTCTGTTTGTTGTGACGATATCAGGCAAGCAGTCTAATGAAACTCTAAGCCCAAATTGGCCTACTCGGTTAAAGATAGTTAAAGGAGTAGTTAGAGGACTTCAATACCTTTACAACAAGCTGCCAAGCCTAATCGTGCCTCATGGTCACCTCAAGTCATCAAACGTCCTTCTCGAGAGGAACTACGAGCCGCTCCTCACCGACTACGGGTTGGTTCCGTTAACCAACCCGGAACTAGCACGTGAGATCATGATGGCCTACAAGTCACCAGAGTACAAGCAAACCGGCCGCATCTCGAAAAGAACGGACATATGGTGCCTCGGGATCTTAATCCTCGAGATCATGACCGGAAAGATCCCAGGGAACACTTTCCACCAAGGAGGCAAAGGGAACGACACCGAGTTTGCGGATTTTATTAGTTCTGTGGCCGACCAGGAGTTAAGCGCTGACATGTTTGATAAGGAAATGACGGGATTCGACAAGAGCAACGAAGGAGAGATGATGAAGCTTTTGAAAATCGGTTTGAGTTGTTGCGAAACGGACACCAACAAGAGGATGGAAATTAAACAGGTTGTAGAGAGAATCGAGGAGGTGAAAGAAAAGGACAGTGTGGAAGAAGACTTTTACTCGACTTATAGTAGCGAGACGGACAAGGGATCTTCGATAGGATACTCGGCTGAATCCACCAACTAAAAGTCTAAAACTACACACGGATAATTTGGTTCGTCACTTAGAAGGTGGAGAGACCTTCTCACCTTCGGTTGTTGGTTAGGAATGGCTGGTTTCATTGATTTGAAGTGCGTTTTCCGTGATATTTGAAACCCAAGTCACTTCTGATCGAGGTGCTACAGGAAGGGTCCTTGTAAAATCATATTTCTTTCCCGAGGCCGCATTTTCAACAGGCTATGGAAGAGAAATCGATTCAGGGTATTTCAATTTCGAAAAGAGTATCGTCTGGGATACAATACAATCTAGCTACAAATTTATGTGATTTTGATCAGTGTAATTTTTCTGGCTTAGAGGTTACAGAATCACCAGTTTGGCTATAACAAGATCATTTAGGGCATGTGATCTTCGTACGCCATATTCTATTTATAGCCAGGAGTCTTATTATAGCTGTTAATTAAGTTGGCTATACTACATTTTTATAGCTCCTCTGCATATCCAATTAGTCCAAATCCTATTCTCCATGCACAAACTATACAAACAGATTGAGCTGAATTGCAACTTAAACTTTATCAGTGGTGATAATGGTTTTGTTACTGATTTAACACAATTTCTTTCTGGTTGAAGCCTTCTATTACAAATTTAATGGGGAATTCAAAAACATTTCTAGACTCTTAACAAAACCCATATCAAATTTGAAGTCAAAATGCAGTCTCTTCAACTTGAAAGCCATCTATTTAACATTTGCTACATGCAATGAAACTATATGTTGGAAAATCATATAACCAGTGGAGATAAGAAGATCTAAATTCCAGACAAGACTAACCAAGGTGTATCAAAAGCTTTAATATAATACGTACCTAGCCAAGGTGCACTGATGAGTTTATATTGAGCCAAGACTGGTTGTTTACACTCCACTTTGCTGAGATGACAAGTAAAGATAGACCTCATCCTGGTTCGGTTGTGTTGTACGAGCTTAACAAGCTAAGGGGTTGTAGATCTTTCTTTCCATTAAGCACTGTATGCTCAAGTTGTCTATTAAAAAACGTATTGTTGTTTCTTTTTTCCCGAATCAACGGTCTGATTGACAGAAATGACCGACTTGCCCTCAGTGAATTGTATTTTACACTTTTGCATACCAATACAAGTTTCGAGCTCAACAATTTGGTTCCCGAAAGTGCACATAACAGAAGATCAGCAATAAATAGAGTAAATGTATTCCAGAATGGAAGTGCTGTTAGGATCATATTAACTCCTCTGCCACTCACCAAGGAATACCAGCCACGTGCCATAAGGTTCGACTAAAAACCACATTTCTCATCTTCTATAATACATCAGTAGTTCCAAAAGACTTGATTACTCCGATACTTCTTCTTCAGATGTGTTGCAATCAACTCCTTGTAGGTCCATGTCTTCTGCCTATTAAATTCTAAAAGTGCCTCCGAGCTAGAGTGAAACTCCCCTTTTCCCAACACCTCAAACAAAATCGGGTCGGTTGATACAAGCGCAGAATCTTTCACGTTCATTTTCCTTAGAGCAAATTCCAAATTTCTCCCTAATCTCCTGTCTAGATATGCATCAACAACACAGCCATATGTGACAAGATCCGGGATAACTCCGTTATGGTTCATATGCTCAAGACTTAGATGGAGATCCCAGAATAAAGACATCTTTGAGAAGGCTGCAGCTCGAATATTGAAAGTAGTGAGATCAGGATAGAATCCCGCTTCCACCATATTCAGAAACTCTCTTTGCAAACTCTTCATTTTGAAATTGGCAGCATACGACAATAGCAAAAAGTTCCAAAGAAGATTTCCGGCATTTCTCCTACCAAGGCCCACTTCCCTTAAAAACTTACCCAAACTATGAAACTTTTTATCCCTTATGTAAGCAATAGAAACCGCCCTAATCCCATCTTTTTCTATGAGAATTCTTGAACTTTTTAGACGCTTGTAAGCATTTTCCATCATGGATATTGAACCAAAACGACTATAATAGACGACATAAGCATTACCTATAGCAGAATCAACAAGAAATCCCTTTGAGACCATATCCTTCATTGTATCTTCCATTAGATCAAGCTCTCCTATCTTACCGAAACAAGATATGGTGTGCACATAAACTTCACGTTGTAACTGAGGATGTCTACGACTAATTTGACGTGTAATTCTGATTACCTCATCAAAATGCCCCACCCGAATATATGCATCAATTAGCTCTGAAACAATATGAAGATCAAGACTATAAGAACTGTATATAATTTCATTCCATATGGCATCTGCCTCGGCCAGAAATCCGTTATTAGCATAGTACAACATCAAAGCTGTCAAGGTTGAATTGTTGGGAAGAGAACTTTCAGATTGCAATCCAACAACAAGCTCATTAGAAATATGGGGTAAGCTCTTTCCACTTAAGCTTTGAATAATGGAAGCACGATCATTATGATTATTAATCCTCTTAAAACCTCCAAGTATTTTATTGTCCTGATGCAAGCAAACCCAAAAGGATCAGAGAGAAACAATAAGTGTATCATGAGTTACTTCCGTTATGAGACTTCCCAAATATGATAAAGGTTATTTTACCACAACCCAATAGCAAATTTTGTTCTAATTTGTTTGGTGACATTCAACTCAAGATTAAAGCTATATATATATATATAGGAAAGTTCAAATGTGAACCACTTTTTGGTTGTGAACGTGAGGACAACCGAGAGCGCGACATGTAGCGGCTTTGAGTGTGGTCCCCCTCTTTAATTCAATGCCCTCCCATGAATCGCGCCTAGTCATCCGCCGTGGACTTGACGTGGCGTCTAGTCATCCGCCACGTGTCGCACTCTCGGTTGTCCTCACGTTCACAACCAAAAAGTGGTTCACATTTGAACCCACCCCTATATATATATATATAGTATTAGGTTCAAATGAGAAGTAGAGAAGTGATCTCCACCACTCATCCGGTCAATAAAGGCGGCTTTGGCGGGTCACCCTCCTTTAATAGTCTCCACCCTCCATGAATCGCGTCAATCCTCCATGATCGCTTCCACCGTAACCGGTCAAAGCCACCCTTATTGACCGGATGAGTGGTGGAGATCACTTCTCTACTTCTCATTCTTTTAGCACTTCTCATTTGAACCTTTCTCTCTCTCTCTCTCTCTCTCTCTATATATATATATATATATATATATATATATAGAAAGTTCGGCTGCGAACTCATCTTTCATTGTGAACATGAGGACAGCCGAGAGCACACCACGTGACATATTAACTCTGAATAATCATGTATTATTAAGTATTATTCACTCTTAATAGCAGTGAATCGTTATTCACTCTGAATAATACATGAAAATTCAGAGTGAACATGTCACGACACTCTCAATCATTCTCACGTTCGCAATTAAAAATGAGTTTTCATTTGAACCTGACCCTATATATGTGTGTGTATATGTATATGTATAAGTATATGTATATTTGTGTGGGGACCTAATTAAATAAGAGGTCACTAGTTTGTGGGAACTGTGAGAACCGATATGGACCACTCATTTTGATGTTGGTGCAAGAAACATATCCTTGCACAAGTCAAATCCACAAATTCATCAAGTACTAAACTAGAAACTGATGTTTGCCTTTGTTAAACAAAAATAATTAGAAAAAGCACATACATAACCTGTAATTCATGCTCTAACTGAACTGATAAAACACACATAACAACAACACACAAATATAAAAACTTAGACACAAAAAAAATAGGTTACCTTCCAAGCTGAAGCTCTACTGTGTGAAATCTTATGGTTGCAGAAAGCGTTCAAATGGATCAGTTTGGCTTCAACAGGATGAGTTGCAGAGAGAACCGAAGAAATAGCTTCCATATCTGAATAAATAAGAGGCCTAATCACAAGTGTTTAGTTAGAATGAAAAATCTGAATGATAGTAAATGAAATTTGTTACATAAACAGTGGATGATATCATGAATAACTTCAAATACAATTAGACAATTTAAAATCAACATAGCAGTTTTCAAAATTCTCATACAGATACAGTTGGGTTTTAGTTATATGTAACCAAAATCTATATAAGTAGCATTAAATTAGTTGAAATTAACAGCTCCAATCCATCAAAATGTAATACTTATTACAATTGATGTACCTGAAATTTCTTTCGGAAGTGTATCTGGTGTACGAATTGAAGAATGGGTGGAGGAGATTGTGTGCTTGTAATTTGGGGATTAGGGTGTAAAATAGTTCATTTGGCTGAAAGAAAACAAAATCACAATTTGAATCAAGTTTTGAAAGTGAAATCAAGATGAAATGGCAACAGGTTTTGGGGAAGAGAAGATGAGGGCTTATCCTTTTGTACTTTAGTGAAAGTGTATATCATGCAGTTAAATGCAAATTTAAACAAGAGAGATGTTTTGTGCCTTGGAGTTAGGAATTTTTGAAAAAAAATTGGAATGAAATTTACTATAAGTTTGATTGGTAGGAATCGAAATGGAATTATCAAAAGAAATTGAATCCTTCGGTTTTGGTTCATTAAATGTTATATTAGTGGTGGGATGGAGAAGGTGGTGGCGGCAGCGATGGTGACGGGTGGTGATGGCGGCAGCGATGGTGACGGGTGGCAGTGGAAATGACCTGTGATGGGAGATGATGGCAATGACACTAGTGGTAGTGGTGCTTATGACAATGGTGGTGGCGACAAATGACAAAAAGTGGTACTAGCGGCGATGACGACAATGGTGGTAGTGACACCAATGATGATGTGTTGTGGTAACGATGATTGTGGTGGTGGCGGGGGAGGCGATGACAACAGGTGCTGATGGCAGTTGACAACAAGGTGTGTGGTGGTGGCAGGGACAAGTGGTGGTCGTGGTAGTAGCGGTGAGGATGTGGTGGCAGTGGCAACAACAGCTAGTATGTGGCAACGGCAATGACGATGAGGTGTGTGGTGGCGGCAGTGATGGGTGGTGGTCGTGTTAGTTGTGGTGGCAATAGCGGTGGCGAAGGTACTCATGGCAACGACGCTAGGACGGTGGCGAGGATCATGATAGTTACATCTATCACGGGGGAATGCAATGAAATGGAGTAATATAGTTTTTTTTTTTCCTTAAAAATGTAGGAAGGAATTGAAATTCCTTGCTAAATCTAATAAATTTACATTCCATCTTTATGGAATTCGCCCTTATGAAAATTCAAAAGACGAACCAAACACAAGAATGGAATTAATCATTCCAATTACTTCAATTCTCTTGAATTCCAATGAACCAAAAGAACCTAAATCTATTTCACTATTTCTTTGATGATGATGTCTTGACTCCTTTAGTTTTTGAAGTGTTACCGGTGAAAATTGGAGGAGCGTCATATTACTACATGGTTGTCCCTAAACCACCACATTTTATAGTTGGGATTTTTCTCTACCTCTATCGAATCATAAAGATCTTAATTAATTTAGAGTTCTTTTTTATCCATATCCCCTTATCTATTAATTAGGGTTTTATCCATATCCCTTATAGGTATACATAGTGCATGGAGGAGTAGGTAGGATCCAGAGTAGAGGGTATGAAATAATTGAGTAAGAAAAGGATATGGATAAAGACCCTTAATTTATCCGACATCATTGCCTCTCCCTCTCTCCTATCTCCTCTTGTCTTGACTAAAACGCCGTTCATGTGCCTAGCACGTAAGTGCAGTTCATTGATTTAAGTTTGGAAGGATATCCTAGGCTATGCCTAGACTAATCCCGACAATTTATGACTGTAAGACATCTGATAACTCAGTAGCCACAATTGTTGCATTGCCTGGATTCGGACCCTGGGCAAGTGGATATTCCACCACATCCCCAAGGCCAACATACTCACAACCCGTGTGGTTAAGATCAAGAACTATTGATAAAACAAATTTAAGCACTAGAGGGGTATGGATGATTTTGCAATATGCAAACAGTGACAAATATTAGTGAAGTTTCAACAAACCATGTAGATAATTTATGTAATGCGCTCAATTTTGTAATATTTTTTACATTAATGTAAATATAAAACCATATAAGGTCTTTGGTAGCGCAACCACAACACAAATCCTCACTGTCACATGAGGTCATATCAGCTTTACCAAGCCCTCAATTGGAGTTCTACTATCACAAGCCCGAATACACGAATCTTTTCTTTTATATATATTTCAAGAGAGAGAAAGAGAAAGAGAGAGAGAGAGAGAGAGAGAGAGGAGTGGTACCAATCCTACGGTCGAGCTCGCATGGCATGCCCGCTACCATGAGTAGCACTACCCAGTGAGCCCACAAGCCGCAAGCCTTTCCCGTGGCCAAGTCTACATGTACCAAGGGCCTAATAAACTATTACTAATCAGTATCGTAATTGAATAGAATATTTTCTTTATGGTAGAATATTCCCTTTAATATAAAAAATATACATTGTAATACATTTTCATTAGTGATGTTATGTTATATATAAGAAGTCGTCTTCCTCTACCTTATCTCTACAAAGTTCCTAGTTTATATCGGTAATCTACATCAAGAATAATTAATCTTTACCAGTAATCTGTACAATATTTCTATTAAAAAAAACCGTCCATAAGGTTTTTCATCTCTAATGTTCTGAAATTACAAGGAACCACCCCAAGGTTTCAGTTTTCTTGTGTTTTTGGTCTATGGTTGTTAGCTGTTGTCAATAAGTGAAGGGCATTTTGGTCTTTTTACCTTATTTATGACAAACAAAAGGTCGACCAGTAAACTAAATTCTAAAACTAACCCCCTACGTTTTGATGTATCGTTTTTGTACCTTTGTTGGGTTCGACTTACAAACACACATTTGTGTGATCCACACACACAAGACACAAGCAAGTAGCATGCATACAATTGAACTTAGAAACATACATTGATTGCCCTTCATTTGTGTATTAGATGATAAAAGGATTTAATTTGGAACTTGTTTGATCTTCTTGACTTGATTTTGACTCTATAACAATAGCACATACAGTGGAAGTAAGTTTAATTGAGTCAACAAAAACATATCAAAAATCAATCAGTTTTGCATTGGTACATATTTATATTAACATTTCTTCATTCACATGATACAACCACCACATTTGTTTATTCATTATCAGTTAAGTTGATGGAAACCAACACCAAAAGTCAACAACAAGACCATCCTTCCTTATATATAAGGGTAGCAGTAGTGTTGGAACAATTTACATTGTACAATACAAACTCATGTTTTCACCTCTCTAACATAATACATCAATTATTATTGTTTACAAGTAAAAAAATTCCAAATCAAAAATTTACGCTTGCTTACGCAGAAACAGCCACCGTTGCTTCATCAAGAGCATCAACACCGGGAAGTGTTTTGCCTTCCAACAACTCCAAGCTGGCACCCCCACCTGTCGAGATATGGCTCATCACATCAGCCACTCCAACTTTCTCTACGGCTGCCACCGAATCTCCTCCTCCGATGATTGTCGTCACCCCCTTTCCACTAAGGTCGCCAACTTCTTTGCAATTGCCTGCAAACATACATACATACAATTCAATCATCTTCCCTAATAAATGCTAGTCTACTACACATAGGTTGTGTTTGGCAAACTAGTTGATAAGCTAGTTGTTGACTAATAAGCTAGTTAGTAGTTGAGAAGCTAGCTTATGAATAAATTATGTTAGGCAAAAACTAGCTTATGAGTATGTAAAATGACCAAAAAGGGTATCTTGGGGTAAAATAATTGGTATTAATAAGGGTATAATTGGAAAAACCTACAAAAAGCTCCTGAAACGCTACTCTAACGTTTGAATAAGCTAGCTTATTTTTGCCAAACACAGCCATAGTCTATCATATCAAAGGAATCCCATTTTGTAGCATGTATGCACTTGAGAAGTTGAATCAAACAATTGCTATAGGGCATATAAGTGTTACACACCTCAGTTCCGGCTGCAAATTGGTCAAACTCAAACACTCCCATTGGTCCATTCCAAATCACGGTTTTGGTTGTCTCCAAGGCATCATTGAACGTCTTGATAGAATCTGGTCCAATATCCAATCCCATCCAACCATCTGGGATGGCGGTTGCCGGCACAATCTGCATAGTAAAAAAAGGGTTTGCTTCTTGATTTTGATTTACTAACCACATTCGTAACTTTGCAATAATTATTGATAAAGCTAGCATAACCAAACATATGATATTTTTTTTAACAAATAAGCAAACCTTGCTGTTTGCATCGGCTGCAAACTTGTCTGCAATCACGACATCAGTTGGTAACAAGAGGGATACTCCCAATTCTTTGGCCTTCGCCATGAGTGAAGTAGCAAGTTCAAGCTTGTCTTCCTCCACCAATGAGGATCCGACCGATAGGCCTTGTGCCTTGTAAAACGTGAAGATCATTCCTCCACCCAAAAGCAATATGTCACATTTTTTTAGAAGGGACTCAATGACTCCAATCTTGGATGAGACCTTTGAACCACCCACGATGGCAGCAAATGGCCTCTTTGGGTTTGAAACTGCCCCATCAAGATAATCCAATTCCTACATCAAACACAAACCAAGTCATTCTAGATTGCATTCATCATAAAGATTTGTACTCTGTTCATAATACTTATTAAAGATGAGCTGTGAAACCTTTTGCAAAAGGAAACCAGCAACAGACGGCCTCAAGAATTTAGTGACTCCCTCGGTGGAGGCATGGGCTCTATGTGCGGTTCCAAAAGCATCGTTTACGTAAAGATCAGCTACTGATGCAAGCTTCTCTGCAAAGGCGGGATCGTTCTTTTCTTCCTCCTTGTAAAACCTCACATTCTCAAGGAGAAGAACACTGCCATTAGGAAGTGAAGCCACCAACTTTTCAACCTCTGGACCAACACAGTCATCTGCCTTTACAACCTGTTGTGCAATAAAGGTACAAAAATGTCTATTTTGGTAAATCTCAACACGATACTTGGCTTATCCAAAATTTAAATAAGCCTATTTATTTCATTTTATAAGCAATATTATATCGGGGTTCTTTCTTTTTATCTTTTGTAGTCCTTTTTGAAGTTTGATATAATATCAACTACAATCTTTTATTGATAACTTATTCCTGCAACTACAAATACCAACCGATAAAGATCACAATTTCTAAGTGGCTGTATCTATTTGTTTGAGCTTCCTCTTGGTGATGATAAATAAATAAAAAGAGGTACCTCAATGCCAATCAGTTCAGATAGTCTTGGAACAAGAGGAGCCAGGCTGTATTTGGGAGTGACACCTTTTGGTCTGCCTGAGAAGAAGGAACCACAGTTGTCAGTGAAATTGAATAAAATCCACATATATAGATATATATATATATATAGGGTCAGGTTCAAATGAAAACTTTCATTGCAAACATGAAGACAGCTGAGAGTGCCATATGGCATATTCACTCTAATAATCATGTATCATTCAGAGTGAATAACACAAAATTCAGCATTATTCATAGTGAATAGTATAACATTTGTATTGTTCGCTCTGAATAGCATCGAATGTTATGTTATTCATTCTCAATAATACATGATTATTAGAATATGCCACGTGTCTCGCTCTTGGCTGTCCTCACGTTCGTTCACAATGAAATTTGAGTTAACAGATGATCTTTCGTCTAAATATATACACAGTCATGTTCATGTGAGACCAAGCTATTTTTGTGACACCAAACTATTTTCGTGAAACCGATTAGACCAAGATCTTACAATTGAAACTTCATGATAAAACACTGAAATGCTCTGAATTAAAAAAAAAATACTAACTTTCCTAGCAAAAACATAGTAAAGGTTACCTTCACACTATTTTACTTTGAATCACATGATCCTAAGTCTCTCTCTACATAGAAAGGTTCATGCGAGAAACATAACTTTTTAAGAAAACGCGAGGAGGATTCTCAACCACTCATCCGGTCAATAAAGGCGGCTTTGACCGGGTCACCCTCCTTTAATCAACTCCAACCTCCATGAATGGAGTCAATCCTCCGTCATCGCGTCCACCGTAACCGAAAATGTGTGGCTGAGAATCGTCCTAGCGTTTTCTTAAATTGACATCGTTCTCGGCTGTCCTCACGTTCACAACCAAAAAGTGGTTCACATTTGAACTTTCCTCTATATATATAACTTTTTGGTTGCGAACGTGAGGACAGCCAAGAGCGCGACATGTGGCGGATGACTACGCGCCACGTCAGGTCCACGGCGGGTGACTAGGCGCGATTCATGGGAGGGTATTGAATTTTTTTTTCTTTTTCTTTTTTTTTTTTGGGGGGGGGGGGGGGGACCACACTCAAAGTCGCCTCGTGTTGAGCTCTCGGTTGTCCTCACGTTCACACCAAAAAGTGGTTCAGAACTTTCCTATATATATGGTCAGGTTCATGTGAGACCAAGCTATTTTTTGACTCCGGACTGTTTTCGTGAAACCAGTAAGATCAAGATTTTACGGTTGAAACTTCCCAATAAAACACTAAAACACTGTAAAGTTATAAAAAATCCTAACTTTGAGAGCAAAAATATTGTAAAGGCTACCTTCACAGTGTTTTAGTGTGAATCACTTGATCCTAAGTCTACATATATATAGATAGATAATTAAGAAAGAAAAAGGGGGAGTTAGTTAGTTACCAAATGACTAGAAAGGATGACTTTAGCACCATTGGAGATAAGGTACTTAATGGTAGGAATAGCAGCTCTGATCCTGGTATCATCTGTAATATTCTGATTATCATCAAGAGGTACATTCAGATCAGCCCTCACAAACACATTCTTCCCCTTGAGTTCGGCCGGAGTGAGGTCTCCAACGCTCTTCTTAGCCATGGATACAATGGGTGCCATCGGCTTCGCAACGGAGGTTTTCACCAATCGAACCTTGGAGGAAGAGGCCACATGGAGGAGGTTATCAGCGGCGGTGAATCCGAGGGTTGGGAGTGGAGACCGAAGAAATGGAGATCGGAGGATTGGGTTGATGGTACGGGAAGAAGCAGTGGTGGAGGAAGTTGCAGGGATGAGTGAGAAAGATGCAGCTGAAGAAGCCATTGATTCTTTGATGGATTGGATTGGATTGGATGAAGAAATGGAGAATTGGTTGGTGGGTTTATGAAGAAGAGATGAGGAAGGAGAGAGTAGGGTTGATCCTCTTATCATTGAGGAGAGGTTCATGTTCCATAGCTTTTTAAGCCCTATCTTTTTTTTCTCAAATTTTACAACTTTTATCCCTCATTTCCATTTTACTTTGCAATTTCATACTACTACATAAGTACCATTCTTTTTAGTAGACCTGACAAACGTGTCGAGTTCGTGTCTGGTTCAAAGTTAAACAGGTTGAAAATATTTGACCCTATTATAAAATTAAAAATCAAAAATCAGAAAGTCACAAAAGTTTATGAATCCAAATTTTATAATTCAAACTTATAAGATTGAACAAAATCCACTAACATTATTATATTAAAAATCCAAATAAATCGTAAATTAGTAAAAAGATTAAAAAAAACTTTATATATATATATATATATATATGCAAACAAACACACATATATGTATAAACGGGTTAGTCGGGTCATTTTCGAGTTGATATGTTTGACCCTGACCTTACCCGTTTAATTTTCGTGTCGTGTCGTGTCAACCCATTTACTTAAACGGGTTGAAATCTGTTACCCAAACCCGTTTATTTCTGTGTCGAGTTCGTGTCGGGTTAGCGTGTCGTGCCACTTTTTGCCAGGTCTACTTTTTTAGGGGCAGTTTTGGTACAAATGTTTTAAAGCAGAGAAATGGAAATGGATGTGAATCTCTTGTTTGGGAGAATTAACATCGTTTTCGGACGGAGAAATTGAATTCTCTGGGAATTCATTGTGATGTAAAAATAGAAAAATGCAATTCTTTTCATTTTGAGGAGAAATTGAGAGAATTCGCCTCTGATGTTGTTCAATTTCAAACCCGACGGCCACCTACACCTGCGACGACCGCCGACGACCTGTGCATCTCCGACAACGAGAGTAACCATTGAGAGGTGTTGTCATAATCTCTCTGTTTCATTTCTTTGATGACACCAAACAAGAGATTAACTCCAATTCTCCACCCCATTTCCATTTCTCCCCATCTCCGCTTCCAATTCTTTTATCGGTACCAAACACAACCTTATGGTGCTTTTGGCACCCAAACCAAGGTTTTGTTTGGGAAACTAGCTCATAACGCTAGTTGTTGACTAATAAGCTAGTTAGTAGCTGATAAATAAATTATGTTTGACAAACTAGTTTATGGGTATCTTTTCCATAATTACTTCAAAATAGGGACCAACAGTGCAATAAAATATAAAACATATGGACCAAACATATAATTTACCTAACTAATAATAATAAGAGTGTAATTATGGTCCATCCAAACATGTATTAGCTTATAAGTTAGTTATATTTTTGCTACAACGTAGATGTCATTATGTGTGTGATATAGGGAAGGTTTTTGCATCTACCTTCCAAGGTTGGAGGGTAGGAAAAGTAAAGTCAAGTGGCCGTTTAGTTAACGCTTACCTTAACAATATCATTTGGCTTATATATTGAGTACGAAAAGGATCGAGAGTTTTACTTAGTAAACGCTTATAGAGTTTAAGATACTTACTAACAATCCATTTTTATAAATAGTGTGAGAAACATCCATAAACACACCCATAAGCAAGTCATATCTATACAACCGAAATGACTACAAATTTCCAAGCTTTTATAAAAACGAATAAGAAAAATGCACTACATTTTGCTATCATCATCATGATGTTGCAAACTTGCAATTAAGAAGATGAGATTAATAAATAATTCTCAGCTTCATTTTCCAATCCCAACCTAATTAATATTTTCTTTTTAACCTTGTGTGTTCTTAACTTTTATATGGCTACCTAAATAACCAATAGAAGGCTTCCACGTGTGACTATGCTAATAATAATTAATTACTAGAGGTCTGAGCTGGTGCAAGGTTGATTTGGGTGCCCAAAATCTCCATCCAAACTCATCTGCTGCACTTCTTGAGGTGACAAAATCTTTATGTAGCATACACAGCTCACAAACTCCCTGCAGCATTAATTAAATTAAATTAAATATTTTGGACAACAACGCGTTTTAGGTCAGTGGGGCAAAGCGGACAATACTGTGTCGTGGTAGGCGGTGTGTTAACATTATTCATGATGAATTAATGATAAGTTAAAAAGAAGATGTTTTGTGTTGTGGACTTACTCCCAAGGGTCATCACCAACTAGGAGAACATCGTTCTCATGATCAACGTACACGAGTTTCCACCCTACTCTTTGCCGATCTTCCAGTTGTCCCTCTATACCAAATCGACGTGCCAGGTCCTGTTTCAGTTCCTTGTACCCTGAATAAGCAGTTATATCGATTGATCTTCCTACCGCTCCACGCTTGTATACCTATATCATGCATTTTTACACAACCAAAACTAAACTCAAACTCCAACATCAACAAAACATACATACATGCATATATATGAAGAAAAAAAATACGTATCAACTTAGGCTCACGCTTACCACGAATAAAAATGAAAAAAAACTGAGGAGCATCCTATAATCATTCATTTGTCTGGTATGCACATGCGCATAAAAGTTACTGAAAATGTTTCTTGGTCTCTATGCACATGTGCATACCGGACAAATGAATTGTTATAAATATATATGTTGTTGAAAATTGAGAGCCAACCTTGGTATAAGTGCGCATACGTTGAAAAGGCTGTGGTTGCGGTGGTGGTACCGGAGCCCACACCCCAGTATTCAACAAACTGCTGCCACCGTTTAGCGTGGAGTCAATGGAGTTGAAACTCATATCTGGAACCCCAAATGACTGGGAAGAGACATCTGGTTGATTGTTTTGGAAATCTTTACCACATCCCATCATTCTTTTTGTGATCAAAGGGTCGGCAGGAATCATACCCAAATGGTTTTCGCTGAACGGAATATGATCACCTTCAACCTCCCCACCTTGAATTGGCAACACTTGAGAATCAAAAGACAGCTGATTGGAGTTCTGATGCTGCAAATGAACATCGTTTTGAGAAACACAAACTGAAGTTCCTGAAGATGAACTGTCCAAGTAATCGACTTGGCTTCCAAACACTTGCTGCTGCTGCTGCTGCTGATGATAGATGCAAGTATGTTTGTGGAGCTATAAATCCTTTATCTGAGACGTTAACACTCGGCCTTCATACCAGATTTCTGTTGCAACTCTTTATAAAACTCGATATTTGGTGATACGGTTTCTAAACCACTGGTATTCATCAGATTGACAGAAGGTTGAGTGATCTCTTCCGCGCCCATATTTGTGCTCCGGTAGGATCTACCATCAATAACTGACGGAAGCATGATGGGGCCGTTATTTGTTGAAGGTGAGGTGGAACCCGATGGAACATCATCGGTTATACCGGATTGACCTCCTGTGCCTGCAGTCCCCATCAATAAACTGTTGCCATACGTCGAGAGTTGATCAGGCTGCTTTGGTTGCTGAGAAAGATGGGAAAACCAGATATTCGATTGGCATTATTTCTTAGCATTTGCTGAGGATCTGCTGCTAACGGTTTCTGCTGATCTTGGGGTTGCAGCTGTGGAGACTTGGTGAGGTAAAAGCGATTGTTGCGTTGATGTAGCTTTTGTACGAGTTGAACTTGATTTTCCGGCATCTGTAATTGTTGTTTGATGTTGACTTTGACTTTGACTCACCTCAGCCATCTGCTGTGGAAGGTTTCTATGGAGCTGATGGCTTTGTACTGATGGCTGCTGCTGGAGCATTTTGAGGTTGAATATGGGACTGAACTCGGTTCTGAGGCAGCGATTGGCTGATTACGTTTTGTTTAGGTGTTTGCAGACTCGGACTGCCAAACTGTTGCAGTGGTTGCATCATGGAGGCTAATGGGTTCAAGGTGGCTGGCCCGGGTTGGTTTTCAGCTGATCAAGCTGTGTTGTTGACCTTTGACCGTTGAACTGTAAGATGTCGTGTGGAAGGATTCGTGAAGCATCTTGTCCACCGTAGTTTTGCAAACAGGTGCAGCCAATGGTTCAAGTAGCTGGACTGCATCGAGTTTTGCTGCATATTCATCCATTGGATTAAGCTTAGGCCGTTATCTTTCATCGACATATCTTCACCAAGCCAAGGCATTGTTCTCTTGAACAAGTTGTCCAGGTCAGCAGATTCACCATCTGTACAAATAAAAAAGATTCTTGGATTTACTTTCAACATTTAATGATCACTCATTATCATTAAAGGTTATTTTAGAGAGTGATCTAATGAGGTCCGATATATTATATTCTCACAAAGTTATTTAGCCAAAGAGCATCTTCGAGTTCTAATCTTAAATTCTTGACACATTTATCTTGATGTTCATTCGAGCACCATAAAAGCGATACCTTTGTAGGTCAAAGAATGATAGAGACAGGACAAGAAGAGAATCTGATCCCCTAAGTATTGTGATTTTTTCTGTCTTTATAAAAATTGCAACTTCTAAATCTAGAATTACAGGCATATATGATCATCATAAAGAACTGTTTTAATTTGGGTCGAAATGATTGAAGTTATATAAGACATTTTGTTAACTAATAAAAAATTTACCTGGAATTCCGGGATATCTTGGACGATTTAATCCGTAAAAGGGAGTCGGGCATATAAAAAAAGGAGCGGTAACAGGTTCGATCTCCCAAATTGAGACACGGTTCCTCCTTTCACCAGCAGTTGACTCGTCCCATCCTACCTACTCGAGAAAATAAAACGATGATTATATATACGTATAGTATGTGTCTGTGTATGAGAGTACATTCTATGATTCATACCTGTATATTACGCCACTGTGAATTCTTCCATCTCACTCCATCCAGATCGTTAATACCTGTAATTGTACCCATATATCTGCACAATGTAGAACCTCAAGTAAGAAGCTAGTGGAAATGCATTTAAAAAGAAGTCGGAAATTATACGCCTCCCGACCTTCTTGTTCCAGACTCTTCGGTCTCAAACATCATACGGAAGCGCATGCCAAGAGATAGTTGGTTACTGCACACTGCTTTGTAGTACTTAGCTAACGGAATAACAAATTCGGATGGACTAGCCCTGTGTTCAACATGTTAACTACTCAGCTTTGCGTTTTTCTTTTTGGTAAATTCTCGTCTTTTTTCTTTCGAAGAACATCTTACTTAAGTTCAAGAATATATTTTTCTTTTATGATTAGAAAAGCGAAGTACCTTGGATTATAAAAAACGGTGAAAGGGCTGTTGTTCGCAGCTGCATGGGCGGCAGCAGCCAACACTCCGATGTGCATACTGTCACTGGACAAAACCGATGACGATAAATTGGTTGGTTGCCTGGTGGCTCGTCTAATACCCAATAAAAGCTGCTGCTTTTCATCCCTGTTTAGCAACATAGAGCAGACACTATTCAGAGTCCCCAAATGGCTTAAACTGAATAGCAAACAAACATTTAGCACCCAAACTATATGATGGTATGTAGCTTTACCTAATAAACAAGACAGAATCACCAGCAGAAAGCCTTTTTCCACTAACGAACAGGCTCCAACCAGTTGTGAGCAAGTGTCGTTTCGGTTGCCCTGAATTTCAAACATTTTGGACTTCAAAAACTTGTAATAGAACATTTTGGCTGATGAAAAGCAAGATGAACATACCACGAAAGATATGGCGAAATGTCCATACACTATCATGTAAATCTCTTGCCACAAGCTCTTGTGCAGGTGGTTGCATTGAAAAATCCTATGAAACAATAAGAAAACAGTTTATTTTTGCATACAACAAAGATTTCGTTAAAAAGTCATATGTAAAGATTTCAGTTTGCTTACGAGAGGTGGGAATATTTTCTCGGCTGCTCGGCGAGGTACAGAAAATCCTCCATGAGTGCTTGTATCACTTGCTGTAAGAGTTTTGCAAAAAAACTCTGTTTGTGGCTTGTATGCTTTCATCGACAGATCTGATCTCAATAATGCTTCCTTATCAAACTACATAAAATTGCAAACTTATTGTCTATTCGACCATGTTCCAATAATTACCATCATAAAAACAACCAAAATCGATCCCATTAATTGATTTGTAATGATAAAAGAGTAGTTTCTAAATGTTGAATTATGAAGTAGCATACCGTAGTAACAGGTTGGAGTGTCATCTGAGCATATACTTCATCTGTCTCCGGATCCGCCTGAAATAAAAATTAACAATAATAATAGCAAATAACATAACAAACGTCAAGGAATTGGCGTTTTTAAACATTGGAATCCTGGAAACAAGTTTTAAAGAAATACTATATTTAACAAACCGACATACATGCAACGTAACATTATGAAGAATGCATAACAACTTCGACTGAAGATTAGGATAACTTGGAATTTGAGCATCCACACTCTTCTTCATAGATGCAGAAACCTGAAAACATTTATCATAAATTAACTTATAGAAAAACACATTTTTAGTGTTTTTACTTTTTACCAAGTGTTATTACACACCATCAGGACTTGATATAAACTTTCTAAGGGAAAGCCTCATCATACATAAATAAGCCTATCTCTTAACCAAACCAAACAGGCCTAAATTTTTAGTGTTTTTACCAAGTGTTATTACACCATCAGGACTTAATATTCAAGGTTTACGTTATGACGAAAACAATAAGTACACATTATAATAACAGGTTCCGAATGCAGTGGTGGTGATCATCATACTTGTACTTCATGTGCTAGAAGTTGTTCATTTAAGAATAAGTTCCATAAAAGTTAGCTCAATATCAGATGATCGTTTCGTACCCCATGGAAATCGATTTTAGATGGGAAAGATTTAGGGTGGTCCTCTACACGAAAGCATGGTGACGACTCTAACGATAACAACATGTAACTCCCTCCACCCAACAAACCGAAATCCATAAAATTCGACGTAAAGCTTTCCAAATTACACTTCAAGCTCTTATTAATTATTCTAAAATTACTCAAGCATCAATAATTTCCTAAAAAGATCCAATTAATTAACCCTGTACTTTTATTTAATGCCTAAGTTATTTAATTTATGCAGGTTCTGTTATCATAATTCATAAACAATAATTGCCCATTTCAGTATCTCTATTCTCACCCTTTGCTATCATGCATTAAAGAGTTGTACCGTACAACTTATCCAAAAGGCTAAAGTTAGAATTATTACATATGATCCTAATAATACATGCTTTTAAGCAACCTATCTACCATTACCAAATAGCAATGCTAGAAAGGCCAGAAGGTTCTGTGCGCACATATGCATAAAACACTTGTACCGTACAACCAGGGATGCAATTATTGCTCCAAAATGATTTTTCTTTCTTGAAATAAAAAGTTTTTATGTAAAAAGCACCACTTTTTTTTATACAGTGTCTTGGTACAAGGTAGTATCATCGTGCCACCATGACCCGAGTTCATGTAAAGGGTTTTAAGGCGTCAGCTGAGATTCGAACCGGCCCACGTTCAGCCGTTTTGGGAAAATCCTCACAATAGACTCAAGCAGGAGTCGAAGTCGAACTCCTGACCTTAACCATAAGGAAACTATAACCCACGCATCAAACCAACCAAGCTGGCCATATTATTACATGAGTAAGAAAGAAAGAAAGAAACCCTAGAAATGTGAATGAAGCAAGGGCGTAGTTTAGCCTGGGAAGGGCGTAAGATAGCAAGAGGAGGCATATATATAATTATATATATACATACTTGTTCGCTGTGTCCTTGAGGGAAATAGACAACGTGGGTCCCAGCTGCCGGTAAGTTCACCAGAGGTCCGGCGCACGCTTGCCATAGCTCCGGATTTATCACGAACTTCTCACCACCTGCATCTTCCCAAATTAACAAAAAAAAAAAATCGATTATAAAGAAGAAATTCTGTTAAAAGCTTGATATGAAAATTTGGTAAAAATATCAAAAAAAGTTAAAATTATAGCTTGTATTTTTGGACCACAACGCCATTTTTTTAAAAATATAAGAAGAGAATATATACGTAGGGGTGGGTTCAAATGTGAACCACTTTTTGGTTGTGAACGTGAGGACAACCGAGAGCGCGACATGTGGCGGATGACTAGGCGCCACGTCGGATCCACGGCGGATGACTAGGCACCACGTCAGATCCACGGCGGATGACTAGGCGCGATTCATGGGAGGGCATTGAATTAAAGAGGGAGACCACACTCAAAGACGCCACGTGTCGCGATCTCGGTTGTCCTCACGTTCACAACAAAAAAGTGGTTCACATTTGAACTTTCCTCTATATACGTGTATATATATATATATGTGTGTGTGTGTGTGTATATATAGGTGACCTTCGGCGTGATTAGTCGCTATCAAGGTGGCGGCAGGGCAGTTCGCCGGCGGCACCTTCATTGGTAGCTGAAATTCCGGTGAGCTACGTAGGTAGTCGTCGGTAAAATTGAACGGAATCCTACCGCTATAGATTCATCGGAAATTAGTTCAGGCGGTGTTTTCCGGTGAGAAATTACGCCGGAAGTAACAGAATTAGATGAAACAAAAAAGAAGGAGAAGAGAAGACGGTTGAGAAAAAGGAGAGTTTGGTGAGTATTTGCAGACGACACCAAATGCCACCACCAGCAGAAGCAGCACCACCCACTGTCCCACTCCACAGTCACTTTCTCTCTCTAGAAATTCATGGATGTCTGAATGAATCTTCTCTCTCTCTCTAAAAAAGCTCTATTTCTGGCTGCTCAAATTGTGGGAGATTTCAATATACAAATATGAAATGTTATTGTCATAAACAAAACCTTACATTTTTTTTTAATATTTTTTAAGAAGCATCCAAAAACTTGGTTTCTCATTGAGCTTTTTCCATACTTATTGTACTATTATAGTAACCTCAACAATCTAAAAACTTCTACATATATTCGTCAGATGAAAAACCTCGTCTAAGATGACAACGGGTCAGTTTTGGGTTGAGGACTGGTCCCCCCATCCCCATCTCGGTTTAAAAAAACCGTCCCTGTCTCCGTCTACGTCCCCGCTTAAAAAACCGCGGGGATTTAAGCTGGGATCCCCATCGGGTAATTGGGGAAAACCGTAGGGAAATGGGTATCTCCGTTTAATGTGAAGGGTTAATTAAACGCGTTTCACGGGGATAATCGTTTAACTTGTTTCCCCATGGGAATAACTTTTTGGTTGTGAACGTGAGGACAGCCGTGAGCACGACATGTGGCGGATGACTAGGCACCACGTCAGGTCCACGGCGGATGACTAGACGCGATTCATGGGAGGGCATTGAATTAAAGGGGGGCCTACACTCAAAGCCGCCTTTGTTGACTAGTCTCCGCCATGTGTCGCGCTCTCGACTGTCCTCACGTTCACAACCAAAAAATGGTTCACATTTGAACTTTCCTCTATATATATATATATATGTCGTATCCGTTACAAACCAATCTCGACCATACATGTAGATGATCAATGGTGTGGATTAATTCAGTTCCTAGATTTTCTCTCAACCACATTTGAAAACCACCTAAAAATTAGAAGATAAACAAAATATAAACAAAATCAATGGTTAAGATTAGGTTTGTAAAGTTTGTACAATCAACCTGGTTTGCAACGGATACTTCCCCCATATATATATATATATATATATATATATATATATTTTTAAATGCATCCGAAATCATAACAATTGAAGTGCTAAAACATATATACAACCAAACATAAAAATCATTTAGCTAAATATAATGTATTGTTTAAAACTATAATCTTTACTAATATTCATAAAATAAAAATAAATTCCGGAATTTAAACGGAGATATTTTCGGGGACATAATCAGGTAATCGGGTCGGGGATTGGTCCCCCCGGTCCCGTTTAAAATAAGCGGGTTTCCCTTGTCCCCATCCCCATTTTTGTCCTTGAACCCAACCCATTTATTTCGGGTTTCGGTTTTCCCCGTTGATTTCGGGGGGTTTTTTTTGCCATCCCTAACCTCATCTAAGCTTTTTTAAAAAGTACTTATCTACTTTTTTAAAACTGTTTATCTGTGTTTTCAACCCGTGATAAGCACTTTTACCCAAACACTTAAAACTGTTTATCAACGTTTTTAACGGAGTGATAAGTAGATAAGGAGGAAAAAAATAAGTAATCTCAAACACCCATATAGAATCACACTATTTTAACTTCATATCATTTATACTTTTACTTATAGAAAAAATTCACTAAAGTTAATATAAATACATGTTTATTTATAATGAGAAAAGTATGTACAATGAAAAGTAAAAAGTGGGTCATTAAGAAATCTATAAAAATATATGCAATAAAAATTTAAAACAAAATAATACTGAAAAATAAAAAAATGAGTTATTAAAAAATATGTAAAAAATCATATTATAATATCAAATTTGAGACATTTGATTTAAATATATAAATATATAATTAAGTTAATATCTTTATTAATATAAAATAAAATTTTAATATGAAAACTTTACATATATTAAGAAATAAAATTGATAAATGCAAGATTTTTGTAAAAAAATTATAAAGTTAAAATTGAATTAAAAAAACTTTAGAAAAGCAAGCTGTGCAATCACGACCTATAACAAAAAAAACCTTACCAAAAATCTCATGAAAAAAACCTTTACACATTGTGAAAAAACCTCAAATAAAGGTTTTTGGCTTTTGAAAAATCTTTCAATAACCCCTAAAAGCCCTTCCAAAAAGCACATTATGGATACTCATCTTCTTCAAAATAGAAAATATGAAAATTTTGGACAACTTTTATTTATAAACTTGAAGAACTCTCCAAAAATAGTTATTGTAGGAGGAAAATGATTTTTATTATATTTCATCAATAAGAATTTTTAAAAGAGAAATTAAATTTTTTTAGCCATTAAAAATACCTTTCAAAACCTTCTAATCATTTTATCACCAAAACCTTCAAAATAGTCAACTTCTCCACTAAAAAAAGAACTTCATTTAAGTTAACCTCTGCTAATAGCGAAGAATGATTGAAAATGTAAAAGTCTATCATTCAGGAGCCAAAGATGTAGGTCGTTAAGGGACCAAAAGTGTAACTTTTAAAACATCTCTGTTATTGGCGGAAGTTGTTTTTAACATAATTATTTTTGACCGGTGAAGATGGCTATTTTTGAAGATTTTAAGTAAAAAATGGTTAGTATATGTTAAAAATATTTTTAAATGGCTAAAAAACATATTATGCTTATGACTAATGCTACTAATGCTATTATGCTTTTATTAGTAATGAAAATATATTCTTTTTATTATCAAAATAAATGTTCTTAATCATTATAATTAAAACTAAGTCATTCGTAATATATCAAAACTTCCTAACATTTCATTTAATATTAAATTAAACGTATTTTTTAGACATTTCACTAAATTTCAAAAAGCAATATTAACTTTAGTTTTTTTATTTATAAAATAAGTATACAAAGAATGAAAGTTGTCATTATAATAGAGTGGTGTCTTAAAGTATTGATTTATACTTTCCCTCATTTCTTCCCATCATTCCCTTGTTTCCGGGCCTAACTAACCCATTATTTATTATATATAAAATTCTTAATCCAAAAAACACTTGTTCATATTAGAGTGTAATTTACACGTTAAGGATCATGTGAGAAGTTGAATTAACAGTGAGAAGTATGAAAAATGGATACAAATTCTTGATCTCTTTAATCGCATATTGTCATATGAATTGCGCTTTAAAAAAATTGATCTGATCCATCTCTTTCTAATGTGCATCGATGTACATCTAACGGTTGATAACCACTTCTAATGCTTATTACGTCAACCACAAGATCTTATCAGAACCCAACCCGTAGTATTGTTTTACCTTAATATTTTATCACGTGTGTTGTTGTAAATTAGGTAAATTAAAGTAATAATATTTAAAACCAGAGTTTCACTTTCCATATAATTGTATGTGAGAAGGAAAATTTGTTAGTTCGGTGACAATGTGCTTGGTTATTTCATCACGTAAAACCAAGATGCATGATGAGGTATTGCGATATAAACAAATGAATAAATAACTCTACAAGTTAAATCTCTTTTTTCCCTTGTTTCTTTGACATCTATTATCAATTTTAATTATTTAAAATATAGTGAATAAATGGATTGGTTTGGATAAGATTGTGGAAAGCTGATATAAGGCTGATATAATAATTGGGTACAAGATTTACCATAATGGATGACATAAAGAGGTTGAATTCAAGATTTTTATATCCGATAATCATTGTGGGTTCAACATCTAAATTGTTCTTGACCAACTTGATCTTAAATATATAGTAATAAATATGTATTTTAGGAGTCAAGCAGTTCATACCACTTTTGGAAAAGCAAATGTTACATGTTTTTAAAACGATCAATTGCATAAAAAAATAGATGTATTTTAGTTCAATTCTATTTTCTTTAGGTTAAAAGCAAATATTTAGCGATAAAGATTGTTTACTTTAAAGTTTATAATTCTAAACGTTTCTGTTTTAGAGAACATATAAAAAAAGCGTCAAGGTTCAACTCGTTGCTTCAATTGAAGTATTAAAATAGCAATTTCAAACTATAAACTCTTAAAACATGTGGTAAGATAAAAATACCTTTTAATAAAACTTGATGTTTTAGATGATGTAAGGCAAGAGGTGGTGTCAACATTAAGCCTCAAAATTAGAAGTCCTCATAAAACCACAATGTTTTTAAAGACATGACTTTAGATAACACGTGTGTATATACTAGATGTGTATATACATAGTTGTACTGGTATTAGATGATATTAAACAATTGGGTTAATTACATGTGTATGTATCGAACTTGTCACGTTTTATCATTGTATGTACTCAACTTATAAACTTACCATTATGTGTATCGAACTTTCTAAAATTGTCATTGTATGTATCCAACTTTATCAAAACCTCAAGTTCGATAGACTTTCGTGACAAGTAGAATACATTCAATGATAGGTTTTGATAAAGTTGGATACATACAATGGCAATTTTAGAAAGTTCGATACATACAATGGTAAGTTTATAAGTTGAGTACATACAATGATAAAACGTGACAAGTTCGATACATACCCATGTAATTAACCCTAAACAATTTAATATAAATTGAAGCAATATAATATATTGACATCAAATACTGGATGTATGGAGCTTACAAAGAAAAACTTATGTCGTATCATGTCTTAAAATACCTTTGTGACACCTCGTGTTAAACAACCGGCATACGGTTAACGAGGCATGCGAAGCATATCTTGAACTCATGTGTGTCTTTTAGAAGAACCCTTATAAAAATGCGTTCAAAATCATTCCAAAATTGTGCCTTTATATTCAGGCTTTAAGTGGCTTTTTCTTAATACAATGCAATAGCAAGTCTATCAATTAGCGTAAAGTTCTTTTTTAATGGCGATAATACCAAAATACAAGTTGGTTTGTTAAATTCACTCTTCCTTTCTTTCCTTTTTCTTTTACGTAGTAGGTTATCACCATCGTTACCGAAAAAAGGGTATGTGTTAGTCTTTTACAAAGAGAGGTAAGTCGAGGGTAGCCTCCCACTTGCCAATTTCTCGAAGTCGGAGGAAGAATCTCTCATTCGATCTTCCTAAACACGAGGGAGATGCGCTCAATGTGAGATCAACAAAAGAAAGAAGAAAAGAGCCATGATCCGATGTTCGTTTTCGCATTGCTTTGACGATGCAATCCTTGCTCGCGGAGCTACATACCAAAATGTTAGAGTCCTACATTGGCTAGATTTGGACTAATTCTTCACTATGTATGTTGGAACCTCCCCTTTCTCCTCAAGGGCTCTTTTGGAGATTGATCTAGGGGTTCCGCATATTGTCACATGATATCATAGCCAATGTCTATCACTCTAGGACTGACAGGATGAATAGGGCAATTGATAACTCCAAAATTATACATGTTTTGGTAGTTCTGTTTTGTAATGTTTAACCCCGTTTTGACCCATTTTCTGGATGTTTTACTCACGAAAGCTATTGAATATTGGTTTTACAGGTTTTAGAGGCCCTTGAGCGGAAAAGTACTAAAAGTTGTGAAAAAATGGGAAAAAGTGCAAAAAGTGAAACAGAAGTCCTTCGCGTTCGCAAAGTGTATAATCTCGCGCCGTGAAGTGGTGAATTTCTAGAAGATTCCTGCTTTTGATGGATTTCGCGTTTGAGTTCAGGAGTTTTGCGTTCGCGTAGTGTTTAAAGACCCTTTATGGAATATTCTAGAAGAAAACTGATTTGAAGAATTAGGGTTCGTTAAGTGGTCCGCGCTGCAAAGCTGCTCTTCGCGATCGCGAAGTGGGTCGAGCAACTTTTATAAATACTGGCTCCAAACCTGGTTTTGAGATATAGAGTCATAAATTAGATAGCTTTATTCTAGAGTCAATTTGCAGTAAAAGAGATGAGAGAAAGATTTTATGAGCGTATAACGTGAGAAAATTATTACTCGGAGTCTGCTATCCGATATCCGATCATCTCCAGTTTCACAGTCTGTCTAAAGTCTGTCTTTTTATTCTTTATTTGCTGTTTTTAGTCATGTCTGGTGAGTAGTAGTTTTGTTAGTGCTTATTATGGTTGTGATGAACCTTGTTGGATGATGTGTTGATACTTAATTGATTTAGTAGTTTTGTTTGATTAATTGAATGTTTATCTTTGATTCCAAGTTGATGTTTTGACTGTGGCTTTTCAGAACTTGTTGGTTGGGTGTATCTATTGTTGGATAGGTAGACTCATTCGGGCTAAACAACCTTCGTTATCTCTTATTCCGGTAAAACCGAGTAAAGTGGTAATTAGTGTGCTTGAACCATAAGTAGACTATTTAGTAAGAACCCACAACCTAGCATTAATTAGGATAACTTTTGTTAAGATAACCAGTCTTTGCAATTGGACCGGGAAACCAACCTGGCTTATAATCAGAGATAATACATGATAGGGTGCTTTTAGCTTAAAGTCCTACAATAGTCAAATAAACTACACTTTTGTGATTTAAATAACTCATCCACAAGGGGATTCAACTTAAACCATAATAAGTACTATCTTTGTCAATTATTGTTTTAAGTAAAGTTTTAATCTTTTTCCTGTTTTAAAATTGCTTTCAAAAGAAAACCCCCATTTAGGTTAATTAAGCTTTACAAGATTTGTTTTGAGTAACTTGATTGTTCGCAGTGGTAAGAACAATACCCGGACTTTCCTAGACTATATTGCTATCGATCAGGTACGCTTGCTTGTGAATGGTGATTGGTTAAGGTTATTTTGTGGTTAAACTTGGTTTTGTTTTAATATTTACATTTTACACCATCAGCAATCTATTCTCTCCTGGCCCTAACCCTTTCGACACTCTGGAACAATACGTGTCCGTCTAGCCTCCGTTGGAAGGGGCGTGTTAGAGTCCCACATCGGCTAGACTTTGACCAATTTTACACTATATATGTTGGAACCTCCTCTTTCTCCTCAATGGCTCTTTTGGAGATTGATCTAGGAGTTCCACATATTCTCACAAAAAAAGAATCTCTCTATTACTTTGAGAGAAGAACCATTGGTTTCCCTTGAATGATCGAAGAACTACTTATCTTCCCTTAGGTAGCAATTGATCGGTAGTGGTCAATCAACAAGCCCGCAAAAAGTTGTTCTCAAAATATAAAAAACAATACATGTTTGGCCATATGTATAATCCTTTTGTTTCATATGGTATCTTGTGCAAGAAGCTTTGTAAGCCAACAAGGCAACAACCTTCGAGTTAAACTATACCTTCTTGCACCAAGAGCATATAAATAAGATATACATCAAGAAGCAGCAAAAAAACAAGATAGTAAGTTGTTGCGCTAACTCGCTAGTGCTATGGCTTGCTAGGTGATTGATTTAAGACTTAAGAGCCCGATGCTCACAAGGAATCCATTCCCTTGAGGTACTGTTAAGTTTGACGAAATGTTTTATAAGGTTTGGATTTCATGGAATGATTGAATATTTGGTATGTTTAATTTGTAAAATTTGGAATAAACTAAATTACGTTATCTATAAACAATTTATTGATACTACTTATAGAACTAATTAAACTATATTTCTATTAATTGAATGTTACAAAACAAGTGTTTTTAACATATTTCTTAAAACATTATTACATACATATAAAATTCCGAAAAATAACAACTACTTCCACGAGGTTTATAAATCACATGTTTGTGGGATTTTAAATCAAACATTCTTTCAGACCAAACAAGGATTGAAATGAAATTCAATCCCAAATCCTATCAAATTCCGTCCTATTTGGTTTCAAAATTTGATAGGATTCGGAATTAAACTCCACACAAACCCAATTTGGATTAAAGCATTGAAATCCTCAAAATTCAATGAAATCCTACATAAGTCAGATTTAGAGTTCTCATGTGGGTAATCGGTATTTCATGGAATTCATATGATTTATTGGTGATAATATTTTGAAAAAAATGTTAAAAAAAACTTTTATAAATTATTATAAAAAATACAATTTAATTTCATATCAAAACTTACAAACCAAACACACCAAAGAATTTTAAATCCTTCATTCTATGTCATATGATGTTTTGTATCCTCCTTATTTCTTATTTAGTGTGTCTCGAATGAAGAACTCTACCAATTTGCATTGTTATGTGGCCTACAAGTTTATGCTCTACAACCGGTTTGTTATAGGCTGAAATTTAGGACAGAGCCAAGGGCTAGCCAATGTAGACACATTCATCCCCTTACTGACTTCTCGACTATACTACTATTTTATACATGCTAATGAAGTTCAATCAAACTCGAGCCACACATATGCTCATAAATATTCGAGTGAAGTCGATTCAAGTCAAATTTGTTTATAACCATAGTTATTTCCTTCAATATCATTTACTTCTCTTTTACAAATGGAAGATAACCCAATAAATTTCAAATCTTTATAATGAATGTGAAGAGATTGATTTGTGGCACAAACACTCACACATGCCCTCAACAATCTTGACCCTAACTAAAGGAAACAACACATAATTTCAATTATTGAATGTCTATGAAATAACCAACCCATCATACATACATACACAATACCAATAATGCATAATATTAGTGATCAAGACAACTCGCATTACAAGCAAGGTTCCTACATAAAAGAAGTCTTATGGGACATGCCATAAATTACGCGACTTTGACGTTTAAAAATATATTTGTCATACATTATTTTGTAAAAATAAAGATATTGTGTCTCTTGGCCCATGTCATATGGGTGAAGGGCTAACGTACAAATTGTTGGTCTGGTTTGGACGAATAAAACAAATGAGAGTTAAATGACATTTGTCAAAATAATTTAAGGTAGGGTGAGAGAAAGTTGGAGAGATGGGGTAGGGTAGGCCAGGGTTAGAGAAGTGAAAATTGATTGGGGTTTGGTTTATACTGTTTGAGATTTATTGAGAACAATTAAGATCTTTTTTTTTATATGTAGTACATAAAATTTATATACGACAAGTTAGACTCACACATTAGATAAGGTTTGAACCTTAGATCGCTAGGAAGATTGTGTTTGAAATACCATTAGACCAATGACCTTTTGACAAAACAATTAAAATTGGTGCTCATGTAAACTCAAAGATATGTGTTCTACTAAAACCTGGTTAAAACTAGTACCGAACCAAATCTGATTGGGGGCCAAACTTTGATCGATACCGAGCGAGCCCAAACTTATTCGTAGTTTTAAATATTTCTAGTATCTCTTGAAGTAAGAATACGAGTTGATGTATTTTTCAGTTTTTTCGAGTTGTTGTTAAAAAAGAAACGATAACATATGTGATAATTGTTTGATAAATATTTCAATGTTAAATTAGTAGCTTAAAAAATAAAACCATCAGCCCAAAACGCTATATAGAAGTAATTGAAGAAATAAAACGTGGCCCAATTAATACTTAGGCCCATTAGATTCCACAATAATAACCAGAGGTGTACAAAAATTCTGATTTATCTGATTTTATATAAAAGCTATTTGAAACCGGTTTTTTTTATAACCCGTTTTCTTAAAACCGGACAAGATTTTCCAAACCGTTTATCCGACCGGAATTTTTTTTTCCACCAACTGGAAATTTATCCGGTTTGGATCCGAATTGGTTTCGGTTTTTTCAAACCGGCTAAAAAAACCCGTCCGATTTCAAAATATATTATATATTTATGTTTGTAATTATAGGTTATAATTATATAGTTAATATACTTATATATTTATATTGTAATTTAAAATTTGTAAAATAAAGCCCAAAATCATATTATAAGAATATAAGGTATATAATTTGTAATTGTAAAGCCCAAAATCAGTTATAAATAAAGCCCAAAATCAGATTTCAAGTTTTTGTAGAGATGCCCCAAATCAAGCCCAAGAAGACCGGTTTTTTTTCAAACCGGTTTATGAAAAATCTGTTTTTTTTTTAACCGGCGGTGTACACCTCAAATAATAACCATATTCATTTTTCGAGTGATAGGTTTAATGTGTAGTAACAAAATGCTTACAAAGTAAGATGATGTTTGGAATTGCTTATTTAAAACCATTTGTACTTGTATAAAAAATGTTTTTTTTTTCCTTTTTGGAAAAGTTGAAATGGAGTTTCTTCTTAAAAGTGAACTATTTCTTTCTTGGTCTTTGCAGAAGCCATAAGCACTTCTATCCAAACATTTAAAAAAAACAACTTATTTCCTTCCTTACAATGAAATAAGTCAATAATGTTTTCAAACGCAATCCCTAACACCCCGAAAAGTTGATCATGATAATCTTAACTAGCTCCACACGGGACCTGTGTCTAAGGACAACAATGTAAGGAGACATTTTTTTGTTCACTTAACGGGTGAGATTAGCGGAGGTAATATTTACGGCCATCAAAATAAATTGTTAGTAAACATTTCTTACCTAGTAGGGCAATAAGTGGCAAATGGTAAGAATCTTCCCCTTTACTTATGGATAGTTTTTTTTTTTTTGATTTCATAATGCTTACCTTATAAGATAGATGGCATTAATAAGTGTAATCAATATTTAATATTAATAATCAACACCCATCATTAGAACTTTTTAGTATCACCCAAATCTGATTCAGGACTATTTGTCTGGCCCTTGAATAGTTGCTCTAACACAAGATATTCATTTTGTCAAAAAAATCGACATGTTTATTTTGAAATCATTAAACCTGAAGATTATGTGAAACATTATTTTCTTACTTATTAGATCAATTTACTTGGTTTATAGGGTACCCTATTTTAGGTTTAGGCCACCTTTAAGGCCATCCGTACCGCTAAGCGGGTAGGGGGCTGATTGGGTGCGGCTACCTGCGGGTAAGGCAAGGGTGGTGGTACATCCATGGCTGGTACTAGGGGTGTAAGCGAGTCGAACTTTTAACGAGCTACTCGAGCTCGAGCTCGTTTATCTCGAGCTCAAGCTTAATAATACTCGAGCTCGAGTCGATCTCGAACACATAATCGAGCTCGTTTAAGTTAACGAGCCGAGCTTTATAACACCAATGTTCGACTCGACTCGTTCGAAAACTCGATTAAATTTTTCGAGCCGAGTCGAGTCAACCCGAGCCATTCGAGCATACATTTTTTCGAGCCGAACATGCTCATATATATATATATATATATATATTTATTAATAATAGTATAAATATATAAAAATTATCGAGCTCAAGTAGATAAACGAGTCAATCGATCACAAGTTCGAACCCATAAACGAGCTTCGAGCTCGAGCCCGATAACTCAAAAAATATTCGAGCTCGAGCTCGAGCCCGACATTGAAAAAGTTAATCGAGCTCGAGTCGAGCTCGAGCCCAACATTAGTTTTTTGAGCTCGGCTCGATTAACCCACTACTCGACTCGACTCGGCTCGTTTACACCCCTAGCTGGTACTCACTGGCAGGCAGGGCTGAGGGCTTCCAAGCCCACCTACCCATTCATCTCCCCCCCCTCTCTCTCTCTCTCTACATGCATATATATATATATATGTAATAAAAAGGGTTTAAGATATGAAAAGGTCAGTACTCCGCTTGAGGGTTTAGAGGGTAATAAGAGAAATGTTGATGTGGCACTAATGTGGCGTTGAGGGTATGAGGGTATGAAAGGAGGCGATACCATCATTTGTGCCATTTTGGCCCAATATTAGCCATGTAAAGATCCTTAGGCAAGGATCCACTGATCTCCATAGCCTAGATTGAGTCATCATAAGCATTCCCTATTGAGGTAGGACAAAGTGTTTTATTCTTCGAGCCAGTTCGGACAAGGTGTTTTGTCCCTTAAGCTATGTAAATGGCCCATATATATTATTTGTAGTTTAATTTTTTGTTATTACCGGATACTTCGATTTCGACCAAAGAAATTATTATTTTTATGTAAATAGAAATATAATTTATAATCATCATAAACAATCACATTTTATTCAACATTTAATTATACGAAAGGGTATAATGATAAAATTTAATCAAAAAATAGTCATTTCAAAATGCTTGCTAGACAATCATTTTCAATCAACGTTTATTGAGATCGAATTTCAAAATCACACTTTAACTTGATTTCTAAAGGGCTCCATGTTAAAACCACAACCAATGGTATCTTTGTTGTTCTTTGTACGTTGTCATGTAAGTTGCTCTAGTCTATATGTAGGATTTTAAAGTATGGAGTTCTATAATAAAAAGAACATTTTTCTTTTATAATTTATAAGACCATCCACTATAATATAATTTCTAACATAATTCTAAAGTTTCACATCATTATTAAATGATCTATTTCTACCTTTCATTACAAGTATTTCTAACCACTTTTTATATATTAAGGATTTCTAACCACCTTTAAATATTTCAAATGAAAAGAAAAGGAAAACATATATATTTCAAATGGAGCATAAAATTATCAAAATGCCCTTCTCTTGAGTGGCATATGATAGTGATTAAAGTAAATAGGTTAAAGGAGTTGGATGAAGCGATCAAGTTCAAAACAAATGCATAAGAGAAGGGTTTATTTCTCTTTAAAAAAGGGTTTGTTTATACTAATTTATAAAGTAAATTTATAAGTCTTAAAACTCTTAAAAACAACCAACAAAGCTCAAAGTACTACTCTTTTAAGCATGATTTTTGAAAATCTCTTTATTACAATACTAGAAGCGTTTTGTACAACATCTCAATCAGCCTTCCAAATATGATCAATTGTTTCTCCTTCCTAAGATGACGATTGCTTCTCTAGTTTATTTTCTCTTTCCAAGATAATCGATTGTTTCTCCTTCCCAAGATGACGATTGCTTCTCTGGTTTACTTCCCAATTCATTCTTTTGTATGTTTACTGTCTTCTGTTTAAGAGGAGAGAGAGAGAGAGGTTATTGAATGAATGAGAACAATAAGTCACGCGCATAACTATTAGCTAGTTTTAAGTGATTGTTTATTGCTTAAGTGCTTGTTAGCGATAAATGGTATTGCTTAAATAAAGATAATGCAAGTAAATAGTGATTTGTAAAATAAGATTTACGAGTCTCTATGTAAACGCTCAAGTTAAAGCATTATATAGCAGTTAGCATTTGTGATTTTAAAAAAGGTGCAAGATATCTATTGGAAGTGAATTTGTTATAGTATTCTTGGAAGAATTGTCAGTAACATTGTTAATTCGATGAGAAAAATGCAGAATGAAGATTGCATTAAAGAGCAACTTGAGTAGTTTGTATACCATGATGCCTAGCACAATAAAAAATGCAAATATTGATAGTGCTTGATTAAGAATACTAGATAACAATAATATGTCTTTTGTATCGAGAGCGTCATATAAGAGAGATTTGAAGTCATTTTAGAGAAGGCAATAGGAAAGTACGAGACACACGTTTTGTACGTTTATTACATCTGCTACATCTATTGGCAATTGATAAAGAAAAGAGAATGTTAAGCATTCATTTTGGTGAATCACTTAGCATCATAGAAAAAAAATAGATTGAATATTGCATCTAATAAATGGATTTGAAAAGCTCACGACATTTTTATGTCGTATAGTAGTGTGTTGACAGAAGTAACAACAAATGTGTTGTCAAAAGACATAAAATTGTTCGGATTCAATTTGCTTACTTAAGAACATAATATAAGTTTCGAGGACGGAATTTTTATAAGGATGGAGAATTTATTTCTGACTAACAACCAAAATTAATTATAGGAAATAATAAAAAGATATATAGTGTATAAGCAAGAGGGTTATATGTACTTATTGAAAGTTTTATTTTATGAATCAAGTCCTAATTAATATTTTGTAATTAGCATATGGTGGGTGATTCCAAAAGAAATTGATACGTGTTGCTTTTTTTGGTACGTGGCTTACTTCATGCTTACTTGTCCAAATTTTAGAGATTATACATTTGCAAATGGATTCACATAGTGCATATAAAATCTCTAGAATGAAAAGATTTAACGTCATGAAAATGTTAATGATGTTTCTTTGTTTTTCTTAAAAGATATGTTTTGTGATTGTGATATGCATGTTATTAACATAACTCATGAGGTCACAAGGTTGTTTGTTTATGCATGTATTTTAGTACCAAGTGTCAAAGAAAATTTAAAAAATAAAGAGAAAATCTAAAACTTAGAAAGAATAGCCGAACCATTGAAGTTCTCCTTATGTGTATTTGTAAGACAGACACCGAAAGTCTTAAAGCTAAAATAGTTCATTCTGAATGTAAGGTTTTAACCGTAAGATCAAATTATTTATAGTTTCTTGATATGTAATAGCTACTTACTACAAGAAAAATGACTTTCAAAAAAAGGTTTTGTTTTGTATTTAAAAGTTTGAAAAGTTTCTTTTAAGGTTTTAGTGAAGCGTTTACTTCTGTAAACAACCTTTCCTAGGGAGGGTTTTAGGTAGGAAAAGCTTATATTCAGTTACACTTCTCACATTTGTCATATAATACATTCTCTTAAAATCACTTTTAGATATGTTTTTAAATCCTTTTCTAAAACTTTCTTCCCTAAAAATTCTTTTTCTTATAATAAGTGTAAGGCTATGCGTATTAGAAGGGTTTTACCGGCGGGTTGGATCCCGCCAGCTTCAACAATTCCAGCGGGTTGGGGTACGCCATTTTCGGGTTGGGCGGGCTCCAGCCTTGGCGGGTTGGAGAAACCGCTAATGTTGTGTGTGTATGTTATGTGTGTTGTGTTGAGAGGGTTGGGGTATGGGTTGTAGAGGGTTGCAGATGGTTATGAGAGGGTTAGAGAAAAACTGATGTGTCAGCTGATGTGATAGTTAAGTTAGGAGGGTTGAGAGTGTTGGGGTACTGACGCAGGCGGAATACGCGGAACGGATCGACTAGCGTCAACCCAATAAGATACGAGAATTATAAGCGTAAAACTCAATAAAATAAGAGATAAAACTCTATAAATCTCACAAAGAGAACAATTGTATTAAACTGATAATCTGAATCTGAATTACAATGAACCTAAAGCATCCTATTTATAATCTAGACAAAACATAAATAAGGAAAGTAAATAACCTAAATCTATTCTAATAATTATTCTAACTTGGTAAATAAGAAAACTAAGAAAAGGAAACTAAACAATAAAGAAACTAAATAATTATAACCCTAAACTAATCAGGTAATAAAATACTTAAATAAACAGATCATGGCAATCTTTTCCGGTTTAGTTTGATTTGGAAATCGACCAGCAATGGACTCGCGCCGCGAGCCATAGCTTCGCGCCGCGAAGACACGTCTGCCTCGGTGTTTGATTTTTCCTTTCTTTCGTGCTCGCTTTCTCGGTTTCCAGAAATCCCTAAAGAACTCCAACACGGGCCGAAACTGATCTACATCAGTCACCCCCACTTGAAAAGAACTCGACCTCGAGTTCTCATGTAGATCTTTTACCTTCTCGGGGTCGCGATGTAACATTAGATCGTAGAGCATATTTTTCAGTTGGTCTTTGAAACTAAAAAAGGGGTCCACATACAGAGGCCGTAATCGACTCCAAACAAGTGTGATTTCGTCCAACTCATAAGGATAAGATACCAACGAAACCTTTCTCGGAATTGGTTCCGTGTACTTCGAAGTTTTGATTGTTGGAACGATACAAGTTGTACCTTCCTTGACCTTTTCGAACAAAGGCTTTGGCGGTGGCTCGGGAATGACCGGGCTGATTTCTTGTGATGGTTCAATCATAACCGGTGAAGATTTTGTCACAACGGAGATAAGTTCTTGCGGTGGCTCGGCTATGATGGGGACGACTTCGTGTAGCGGCTCAGTCAAGATGGGAATAACTTTTTGTGGCGATTTGATTGCGACGGAGATTGATTCTTGTGGCGGCTCGGTCACGACAGGGACAATTTCCTCGTCATGTTTCTCCGGTGGTTCTTTTTCTTTTTCCTGCAAGACGTCTATCTTCTCCGGACTACTTCTTCTTTGTTTAACTTGGAGAAAAGCCGTATCAACAATAGATTTAATGTCGTTAGCGGTAATGTGAATCGGCTCTAAAGGTGGAATCTCGATCGGCTCTAAAGGTGGTACTTTGATCGGCTCATAGTGATGGTGGCGGTGGTGACGATGGTGCGACATGGGTCGGCTATAACGGGATGGGTGATTGACGTACCTGTCTTTTTTCGGACGCCCGGTGATGAGGGCGTCGAGTTGAGTGATTTGATTGGCAATGCGGTCGTTGGAGGTGGTGAGACGATCGGTGAGGGTGGCGAGAGCCGCGGTGAAAGTCGCGGTTAATGCTTCGATATCGAGAGGGTGAATATGGGATGGTGGTGATGCCATCGGAAGGAAAAGAGACAGCAATCTGTGCTCTGATACCAACTGACGCAGGCGGAATACGCGGAACGGATCGACTAGCGTCAACCCAATAAGATACGAGAATTATAAGCGTAAAACTCAATAAAATAAGAGATAAAACTCTATAAATCTCACAAAGAGAACAATTGTATTAAACTGATAATCTGAATCTGAATTACAATGAACCTAAAGCATCCTATTTATAATCTAGACAAAACATAAATAAGGAAAGTAAATAACCTAAATCTATTCTAATAACTATTCTAACTTGGTAAATAAGAAAACTAAGAAAAGGAAACTAAACAATAAAGAAACTAAATAATTATAACCCTAAACTAATCAGGTAATAAAATACTTAAATAAACAGATCATGGCAATCTTTTCCGGTTTAGTTTGATTTGGAAATCGACCAGCAATGGACTCGTGCCGCGAAGACACGTCTGCCTCGGTGTTTGATTTTTCCTTTCTTTCGTGCTCGCTTTCTCGGTTTCCAGAAATCCCTAAAGAACTCCAACACGGGCCGAAACCGATCTACATCAGGTACCGATAGTCTAAGAGACGCTTGAAAAAGTCTATGTCACACCAAACCCCAAATTTAAAATTAAGATCAATGTTAAATACTTTAAGCCATGAACACAAGCATCCAAGCCACAAGTACCCGTTATTAATTGTACATTACGTAAAAAGTATTTTAACTTTCTATTCAAAATTGAAATATAGCATATGAAAATGAAAGACGTTGTTTTTCAACTACGAGACTTTGGACTATCTAGATATATACCAAATCCCATCAATCAAATCACTTTTTTCGAGAAATACGAGTGGGCCTTCTACCTCCACGCGGCATTGCTCCGTCAGGCTTTCGCCCATTGCGGAAATATACATGGATAATACCTTTCCTTCCACTTCCAGTTCCTATGGTTTTTCATGTTGTCAAAGAATTGAACAATGGCCGAATACAAAGTATGGAAAAGTATCTATAACTTCCCCACCAGGACCTACCCTAAAATATATACGTTATAATTTTAGTCAACAAAATATTTAAACAAACATAAACCGGACATTCATTTGATATTGAAACAATTATATGGAGACGTTTTCATCACAAACCTACCATTTTAGTAATTGCTTTTTTTCTTTTTTGCGGTTGGTGTTAGTCTAAAGTTTAGGTCAAGCCTCGGACCATCAGTTATATCTAACGTGCTCATTATTGGATAGGTTGGTTTTCATCGGGTTCCAGCAAGAACACCAAAATGCGTTCATCGGGTAGAGGAAGTGGGTAGGGTGATCGGCTTCTCAAGCCTGATCGACGAACGACACCCCTCCTCCTCGGGCCCGACCCACCCTACTCCCCCTCTCTCTCTCTCCTCTCTCCTCTCTCTCCTCTCTCTCTCTCTCTCTCTCTCTTCTTTCTCTCTTCTCCATCTTCTTTTCTTCTGTCTCTCTAATTAATAATGTTATTTCGATAAGATTAAAAGTGTAGGTAATATTGGGTTGGGCATAACACATGCATTGGATAAGGTAAAAGTGATACAGATCAGTTTCGATATGTATCGGAGGTTTTTAAATATCTTTGGAAATCATGAAAAAGAGCTCGGAAGAGGACTGGAAACCAACATCGAAAACACGGCTAAAGCCAATAGAGAGAACCTCACAACAGGAGAAATGAGAATGATATCTATTTAAAAGAATACGAGCACGAACAAAATCATACATGATTCATGCACAAAATCTTACTTGATTTACGAGACTTTGCAATTTGCAGTCAAAGTCATTCACATGGTTTTTTTTCAAAACTTAATGCAAAATCATGTATAATTTTTGTTAGTTCTCGTATTATTTTAAATATATATCATTCTTGCATGATCTTATTTCTGCCTATACCCCAATTTAAAAGAACTTGAAATTCATTTGAACCACATATTAGAGATTCAAACTTAAAAACATGACCCATATCATATATATATATATATGGTTCAAATAGAAAATCATCTCTCTCATTTGTCTTCATCTCCCGTACATCAAAACAAAATTACACAATCGATTTAAATCTAAAGCAAATAATTGCTTATACACACCATTACACCTCTGCCATAAAATCATTGGGACCATGTGACCATCTAATAATTGCTTATTATACACCTTATCCAAAAATGATATAGGATGATATCAGACCCTGTTTTATAGTGGTATTGATATAAAACTCCTTTAATTAAACCATGAGAAAAAATTGTGTTTTGGAGGGCTTATTTGGAGGTGCTTATAACTTATTTCATCCTGGAGAAGTAAATAAGTTAAAATAAAGTGTTTGGATAGCTATTTTAAAAGCTCCTTATTTCATCCCCTAAAAGCTAATAAGTCATTTTTGAAAAGTCACTCCCTACTAACTTATCAAAAACTCCTTATCAAAAACCCCTAAAAGCTAATAAGCTAATCCAAACACATTTTAAAAAACTCCTTTTCCACACCACATAAGTCTTAAATATCTTTTTGAAATAGGGAAAGGGTATTTGACGATCAAAATCGTCGTTTTAAAAGTCTTCACTAGTCAAAGAAAAGATAAAAATGTGTTAAAGGTTTTCATCAAAGTTCTAATAAACTTTTTTATTTCGGGCCATGCGTACCGGAGATGAGGGTTCAGCGGGTTGGGAGCCGGCGGGATCCGATATGCGACCGCGGGTTGGGAGAGCGGTGTGCGGAAGCCATTTACCCCGACAATCTCTCTCTCTCTCTCTCTCTCTCTCTCTCTCTCTTCCTTTCTCTCTATATATCTCTCTCTACATTTTTTTAAAAAGATTATGTATTGAGTATTTAGTTTGGAAGGATTCGGGTACTAATCAGAGAGGGTTCCAAAGGGTTAATTATGGGGTTGATGAAAAGTTAATGTGCGTAAGGTTGAGAGAGTTGAGTAGTGATAGCCTTAGAAACAAAAAATATTTATATATTCAAAGATATTGATAAGACTTTTTCTAATAATATAATTTATAAACTACGTGTTTTCTCTTTGACCACACATAGCTTGAATGATCGTAAAGAGAGGGAGAGAGGTTCCTGTAGAGAGAGAGATAGAAGAGAGGCTTTTCCAATCATGTCATTAATTACCATGGTCTACTTGATGGTGTCGGGTAGGCCAACAGGTCCATCGGCTTAGTCAGCAACACTGTTGCGGGTGTTTCGGCTTCCAACTCGAGACTCAAACTCCACCCCCCCCCCCCCTCGCCTTCACCCCGTTTCTATCTTTTGTTTTCTCTAACTCTCTCTTCTTTCTTTTCTTATTTTCTTTTTTCTTATTATTTTTTTTATTATTAATTATTTAACGTGTGGGTAAGATTGAGTTGGGTATAATAAATGGTTTGGGTAAGATAGTAAGCTTATGTGGAAAAAAGAAGTGAAAAAGAAGATAGAACAGAGGATTACATCATACGCACGTGAGTACAATAGGGGCGGACGTAACAGGAAGAAATGGGGGTCAACTGACACCCATAATATGTTAAAATTTTTGTTTTTTCATTGAGTAGTTATTTTTCTTTATAAATCTAAACAACTTTGACATTCATTTAAAAGTTGTTTGACCCCAAAAGCTAAACCAATTTGAAATCCTAATTAAAATAGTTCAAACCAATTGTGTAATTTTATTAAGCCCAATAAGATTTTATTACTCAAAGCCTTTAAATTTTAAAATAGTTCAATTTTGTTTCCCTATTGGTATTTGTTTTATTTTTAATGACCTATAGATTGCTTATTGCAGTCATTATTTCTAGGAAAACATTTATTAAAAGAAAAATGCAATCACTAAATATTAAACATAAAATGACAACTATAAAGAGTGGTTGAGGCTAAAGAAATGTGGTGGAATAATACATCTTTCTATTGTTCAATTCTAGAATTCCACAACGATTGTGGTCATTGAGTTTTATTAGGGATAATGTCTTAAACTACAATTTCTCGGGAGTAGTTTGAGCATAGCCTAGGGCAGTCTTAAGAAAAACATCAAAATCACTCACAGATAGAGTAACTGGCCATGCATATTTTCAATTTTCATACGAAAACCGGTTTTTATACTAGTTCGTTCGAGAGAAACGATTGGGAAAGGAGCACAATCGGCCGGTTGGGGATGTTTGTGTTACTTAAATTTCGACCCGTCTCTAAAATTCTTGGATCCGCCTCTGCCTACAATGACCTTCACTCTGCCTATAAATACCTCTCTAACTTCAGCACTTCTTTGCCCAAAACCATCTCTCTTTCTCTTTCTATCTTTCTTATTAAGATGATGAAGGTTACCATCAAGGCCTCTTGCATGGTTAAGCCAGCTGAACAGACATGGTCTGGCAAGATGCCCTTATCAGAACTGGATCAAACTGGCATCTGTGGCCATGTCCCAACCTTTTACTTCTACACACAACCCCCTCAAGACTGGACCACTCTTCTCCAAACCCTAAAGACTTCCCTCAGCTCCATCCTTGTTCATTTCTACCCTTTGGCCGGCCGTCTTTCCGCGCTTCCCCGAGGCCGTCTCGAGCTCGATTGCAATGCGGCCGGGCGCGGTTCGTAGAAGCCTACGCCGACAACAAACTTCCCGATCTCGATACTTTCTCTGCACCATCTACGATGACGATATACGACCAACTTATTCCTTCAATAGATACACCTCTTGAGGAAACCCCAATGTTAGTTTTGCAGGTCACCAGGTTCCTTTGTGGAGGGTTCTGTCTCGCTATCAAAATGTCGCACGCTGTGGCCGACGGCCAAAGCGCGCTACACTTTACGCACGAATGGGCTAGGGTTTCTCGAGGCGAGGCGTTGGAGTCGCCGCCGTATCTTGATAGAAAGGTTTTGCGAGCCGGGGAACCTCCAAGGGCAAGATCGAAGTCGGAACACGCAAAGTCCGATCCTCCACCGAGCCTTATAGATCAATCCGGCAATCATGAGATGGAAACCGTGGTCGCAAAGTTGAAATTAACTCGAACCCAAGTAGAGAAATTGCGGACCGAAGCCAACGATAGTCGGTTAAACGAGACGAGCCGTGGTTTTTCACGATACGAGGTTATAACCGCACACGTATGGAGAACCGCGTGCAAGGCCCGTAATCACAAACCGGAGCAGCCAACTGCGTTGACCATCCCAATCGATTTTCGGAGGAAGATGAGGCCACCACACTACAAGAAATATGTTAGTTAGTGACCAAAATTTTAGTGACGACTTATTTTTTGGTCACTAACTACAACATTAGTAACGATAAAAAAGTCGTCACTAAAATTTGGTCGCTAATATAAATATAGTGACAAAATTTTAAATTTAGTCACTAAAGTGGTCACTAATTCTCATGGTTAAAAATAAATTATTAGTATCTAAGCAATTTAATGACTAAATTTGTGACAATTATACTTTTTGTCACTAATACTATATATCCATGTGTTTTGTGACCAAAAATAATGGTCACTAATTTTATACATGTAGTGACCAAAAAATAGTTGTCACTAATTTTATAGACTTAGTGACTACAAATAGTCGTCACTAATTAGGTTAATTTAGTTGTAACTAGTTATTAAGAGCCCGGGCTTCGCACCGGGTTACAAAATGCGATAGATTTTATCATTAGTAAGATGGAATAAATAAGAATATTAATTTTAAGAGATTTTAACCTAAAACTTTAGAAAAATTATTATGCACTTTTCAATAGTTTAGAAAATTCCTTGATTATTCTTTTTTTTTTTATTAAAGTTAGAATAGTTTATAATTAATGAATAAAACAAAATGCATTAATAAAGTAAATAAGGTAGGAAGTAAAAATGTGAATCATATAATTTGTGAATACAAAGTATAAAGAATGATTTACTATAATGACCAAATATGTAATTTAATCAAAAAAATTGAATGAGTTAACCACTTAATTTAACAAACTTGAATGAAGGATGAAAATAGAATGAAAATAAAAACTGCGGAGATGAAAAAAAGCAGTTTGTTAAAGAGCAGAGACGAAATTCGTTATAAATATCATACCATATTGACTAAAATCGTAGTCTTGTAATTTAACCACAATGGCAATCTTGTAATTTAACCATGATGACAATCTTGTAATTTAAGATGACCGTTAACATGAGGGACCAAATATATAACAAAATGCATACCTAGACGTTTTTGTAATAAATGAACTTTAAAGACTAAATCCACAACATTTGATAAACCTTAAGAACGAAAGCTTTGGAAAAAAATATCATGTACTTTAATGAAATTATCTGATTATTTTTTTTATTAAATTTATAATAGTTTATAATAAACAATAAAACAAAATATCTTTATAAAATAAATAAAGAAAGTAAAAAGTAAAAAAAAAATGAGAATTATGTAATATAAAAATAAAAAATATAAATAATTATTAAATATAAGAATCAAATATGTAATTTAATAAAGCATTTTTTAAATGACTTAACCACTAAATTTAACAAAATTATATATATGAATGAAAATAAAAAACTATAGGAATGGAAAAGCAGTTTTTAAAGGTTAGGAACGAAAAACGTTATAAATATTAAATTATAGGGACTAAAAATGTAAGTTACTTTATTATTGTATTAACCTTTTTCCTTCTAACAAATATAGAATATATGAAAAGTCCAAATGGTAGAAGAGGAAAAAGACAAAATATAGCAGCATGGCATGGTTTGTAATTTAAACAACTTTTAAGGTCAAAATTAATTTTTTCCTCGCATTTGTATGGTATTATAATTAGATTAAATAGGTTAGTGACCAAAAAAAAAGTGGTCACTAAATTAAGAGTGTTAGTGACTAAAAAATGGTTGTCACTAATTGAAATCCAAAATATATAGTAATTAGTTAGTAAATTTATAACATAAATGTAAAACTTTGAAGTCTTGAAGGGGTAAAACTGCAAACCTTCTAACTTTAATTTAAACACACGCGGATGATTTTCATTAGATCCGACCCGCATCTACGACCCGAATATAAATAGCAATTTCAACCCGAATGGAACCCTAGGATCGTCGTCCATCCGAAACCATCTCTCTCTGCGATCTCTCGATCAAATCGACGATCTCTCTCTATCTCTCTGTGCGATCTCTCGATTAAATCGACAATCTCTCTCGATCTCCCTGCGATCTAAGGTAGTGATTTTATGATCTTCATTGTATGTTCAATTGCTTAATGATCTTGATTTTATGTTTCATCTGCTTTATATACCGAAGGCTGTGTTTGATTCTATGCGATATGGATTTTAATAGCTTACTGATCTTGATTTTATGTTTAATTGCTCAATAGGCACTAGCTGAAGTTATATCATCAACACGTTATTTAATACTTGCCATATCCACTAGTTTGATTGTATCCTTAGATTGGCTACCTGACATTGAGTTTGAGGATTCCTTTAATTTTGTATGTTTTAATATGGATTCTACTTAGGAAGAGCAAAATATAGTGCTGAATTTATGACTAGTTTATAAGCCAACTTATTTTTGCCAAACATGGCCTTAGTTTCTTAGTTTCAGTTCCTGGTTTAATCTAAACAATCATCAGTCATTCTCTTATGGTTGCAATGTTTTGTAATCATAGAAATGGTCTAATAGTCAGTTCTGGTTTTGAAATTTTGCCTAAATGTAAATGTTGCAAAATCTGTGAATATGCTAAATTGATGTTGTTGAAGTATTTATGGAAATTGGAGATTAGGAGAGTACAGTCATAATAATTCCAACTGATTGTAAAGTTAAAAGGTTAACATATTTCATATCCAAAATTAAAATGTAGAACTTCTACAAGGCATGGAAAGATGAACCATTTTCTTTTGGAAACTCAAATTTGAACCTCTCAATGATGAGATTAATCATGAAGCAGCTTGACTTTCAAGTAAATCACATCAAGTGCCTAGACTAATTTCTGAATGAGAATGCAATTGTGAACATGTTAATTATTCTGTTTTCTCTTGAGCTACTTGACTTGCCTCCTGCAACAACTTGCTCCTCACCTGCACTACCATTTGAGTGGGAGAAGTAGATGAAGTAATTCTGTCATCTGCATACAAAGTATTACATTCCATAAGAGGTTCATTTATGATCAAATACGAATTGTACAATTTGCGAATGATCTACTTGATCACCTGTTTTAGCTTCTTTAGGGCATCAACCACAACCGGAACTTGGTTAAGCCTTTCTTGTTGTTGGTGACAAACCGATCCAGCTCCCAGAGGGTTTCAGTATCAAAACTATGGCAGATAAGAAGCATACATCAACCTTCTGGTTCTGTTTGGTCTCTTCTTACAGGTACTTTACTAACTCAAAATTTTGTGCAATTATTTTTTATATGAAATATTTATGTTATATATATAAAGCTTAGGCGCCTTTATTCACTATGAGTAATGCATTATATTCAGAGTGAATATTTCCACGTGCGCTATTTTAGTGGTCCTCGCGTTTACAATGAAAAATGAGTTTTCATTTGAAATTTCTCTCTCTCTCTCTCTCTCTCTATATATATATATATATATATAAGAGAGAGAGAGAGAGAGAGAGAGAGAGAGGAAAGTTCAAATGTGAACCACTTTTTGGTTGTGAACGTGAGGACAACCGAGAGCGCGACACCAATGTCGCTTTTCGATTGCTGTTGGAGAAGGCACAACTTATTTCCGTATAGCGTAGCAGCCAATGTCGCTTTTCGATTTTGGAAGATTTTGTATCGAATCCCATGGAGTCCATATTGATGCCAAAGGTATGCTGTGCAACCATAGCGAAGATCTTGTTAGTGCAGGCACTAGGGGATTGTTGGGTCATTGATCAGCATCTTCGTAGATCGAATCGTGGCCCTTGCTGCTACGCTATATGGAAATAAGTTGAGCCCTGTCTATCAACAATTTGCTTTTGGCATAGTGGTAAGCGCTTGGATCCTAACAGTTTTCTGGTTAAAAGGCTTTAAAAACTGATTTCTAGTTTTATATTAAATAATATTGAATCTATTTGCATCTTTTTGTATATTATCTCTAACAGCATGGTATATTTTCTTTAATAATGTTGTTATTGCTAGTAGAATCCATTCAATTATTGATGGAAAATGATCAATGGAACATTAAAATACTGATCTACTTAATGTATCTCATACAACCAATCATTTTAAACACAGTGATCAAGTCATCATAAACAAACCTTATTGATCAAAGCATTATAAACAGACCATATTGACCACAATACTGGTTTTGCTTCTCATTCATAAGCCTAAAGGCTTAGCATTTAGGCACACCTAGCACAGCGATCAACGTTTTTTGTTTATAAGCTTATGCTTTGCCAACTGTAGATCTGAAGGACCAATTAACATTGACGGCCGAATAACATAGATTTCCCTTGGAAGAAAAAAACGTAGATAAAAGGAGTGTAATTGGGAAGGGTGGGTTTGGAAAAAAAACGTAGACTTTTGCATACAGCTTTCCCTTGGAAGCTTATAGTCATTTATAGCTAACCGAATAACATGTGATTCCCCTTAAGTTGCTGACAAATAGGCCGTAAGTGCCATCTAATGAGATCAGTAGAAGAATAGATGTTTAAAGATCCATGTTACAAAAGGAAGATTAGATCATTTTACTTATCATTTTTCTATCTGTTTAGTTGCCAAGCTAGAGGCCATTTCAGGTAAATGACGGTATGCAAACAACTCTTTCCGAAGTTTAAGCCCGATCCTAACTTTTCAAAGAACAATGAGGGCAAAAAGGGGTGAATTTAGTATCTTAATTAATTTACCTCGATGTAGTTCTTCCCACGGATATAGTTAAGTTTAAGCATATGACCCACAAGGGTGGCTCTTGCACTTTGCTTGAGAATCCATGGTCCCTAGAGTAGAGTTAGCATTACAAATGAACAATTTAAACACAATATTTTTAAAAAGAATATTACCTCTTAAAACCTCTTAGGTCTGAAAATTAAGAAGTTACTTAAGACTGTTTGTATTATTTTTAAGAAAAGGTCTTAACGTCCTTTGAAATTTTAAGAGGTGCACCATCCACCTCTTATTTTTTAGATGTAAAATTAGACTTCAGACCTGTTAAAAAACAAACCATACCTTAGTGGAAACCAATGACCTTTTCACATAAAAGCAACTCTACTTACCTTAGTTATATGAGGTAAGAGCTTAAACCTTGAATATGAAATTATCACTGTTTGTTAAAAATAAGTGTTTGGTTAATGAATATTTATCATATTTATACTTTTTGAATATTTAATTTCTTATACTTTTTGAACATCATATCTGGACATCTCTCAGCTCAGCTCCTCTACTTCTCTTTCGACCCTCTTTTTTCTTTTTTGAAAGCTTCATGTCTGGAAATGGCAGCAACTGTTGTCATCGTGTGGCCACATGATGGATGCATCAAGGTGTTGTGTTAAATGGCCATTTTAACCCCCACACACCCTAGAATCGGACAAGGTGTTTTGTTTGGCAAATATGCTTCTAATTTTGATTTAATTATGTTCAATGGTAAAAGTAATCAAATCTTCTGGAAGTTTATAATAAGATACACTTTATTCATGTTTTTATTTGGAGAAATGTAGTATGTATATTATGTTCAAATAAGAAATTTAATTATGTTCAATGGTTAATTCTTGGCTCTACCCATAAGTTGTGCAATTGTATTCTATTTGGTGCATAGACATTTCATTTCACTCTTGATTCTACCTTTATTAGGGGTGCATTTCAGCCTACAAAGTCTCTGTTTTGTTACTTACAATGTTTTACAAATGTTCTACTTCTATTGCAATTGTTATTGGAAATGTTTGAACATGGTTTGATTTTGTTTTATGCAGAATGAATTATTAAGTGAGGAAGCTGTTTCTTCTTGTTCACCTGCTGAAATTTGTCTTAAAAAGTTGCATCGTATTCCTGGATACGTAAAGGGACGTGCTGCAACGACAAAACAAGTTTTAGCCACGGAAAATTTGCGAATGGAGTTGGAATTGGAAAAGAACAAATCAAAGGCTTTAGAGGAAGAAGTTAAGAGAATTAAAGAAGAACATGGGAAATTTCAAGAGGAGCAGAACCAAATGAAAAAGCAAATGGACTTCATGATGGTACAAATGTCAAAGTTATCCGTATTACGATCTCAAAACTAAGAATTCTAGTGTTATCTTTGCTAGTCATTACATGTTTTTAGTGATAATAAGTGGATATGAGATGGACATGTTTGGATCAAGAATAGTAGTTTTGGCAAATGAAATTGCTTTTAGATTTTTATGTTCATAAATTTTAAGGTTTTGTTTTTATCGTAATAACAATTATAGTATATATTAAAGATTTTTTTTTCCATTTTTTTAAATAGTGACCACTTTTTTTGGTCACTAATGAAATTTAACAGAGTTTCTTATTTGAACAATTAGTGACGACTTCTAATGATTTAGTGACGAAATCTAGTGACCAGTTTTGTCGTCACAAAAATAGTGACCACTTTAGTTTGGTCACTAATTAGTGACCATTTTTATATTTGGTCACTAACACAAATTAGTGACGGACCTTTAGTGACGAAAAGTGACCACCTTAGTTTTTGTCACTAAATGGCTTTAGTGACCAATTTTATGTTGTTAGTAACCAAAATTTTTTCGTCACTAATGGTGATTTTTTTGTAGTGCCATTGCCAAGAGACTACTTTGGAAACGCGGTTACCAACTCGATTGCCACCGGATGCTCGGGTGACATAATTTCGAACCCTTTAGGATACGTTGCGAGTAAAATACGAGATGCGATCGAAAGGGTTGATGATGAGCATGTGAACTCGGTGTTAGACTTTCTGAAGAGCCAAGAGGACATATCGAAATTCCAAGAGTTGCTACCGAGAAGCAACGGTGGGGGATTTTGCGGCGACCCGAATCTTGGAGTGACAAGTTGGCTAACGCTACCGTTCCATGGAGCGGATTTCGGTTGGGGGAAGGAGGTTCATATGGATCCAGGATCACATGAGACTGATGGTGATTGTTTGATTCTTAATGAAGAAGATGGAGATGGATCCTTGGTTGTTGCATTATGTTTGAAGGTGAGCCATATGGAGGATTTCAAGAAGTTGTTCTACCAAGATATTGATATGGAATGATGGGTAAATTAACTAATAAACATAAGTCACAAGATCTTGAAGCTGTTCCTGATTTTATTATTGTAATATCCCATAGTGTGAATCAATATTCTAAAAACACGCATTATGGCGGTGTTATGGCGTGCCATATAACGTTGAGGCACAACCTTGTCGTCACGTTAAGGCCCGTGCCGCGACTCTAAGGGGTGGCTTACAATATGGTGGGTTATGGCGCTACGATAGATTATAAGAGGGTTATGGCGGGTTATGGTGAATTATAAGGCGTGAATAATTTTTTTTACATCTAATAATATTTTTGGTTTATTTGAAGTAAATATTAACAACTCTAATTATTCATTTAAAGCATGAATTCATGATCAACCACAGGTTAACAACGAGAAAATCTAATCCTCTGATTAAGATAAAGTTATAAATATTACATAGCAGGATAGCTTCTTTATAAGATACAACTAACATAGTCCAATCTATTATGTATTTCGGCATATGTGATATTAGAATTTAGATTAGAGATGTATGGATTATGAAACTGTTAGCATTTTTTTTCTTTTTTGTTATGATCTTTTGAAATCATTTTATAAGCTTTATATATTTGTTATCAAATAATCAATGTATGGATCTTCTTTTGGTTATTGTTTTTATGAATTTTAATCATCATTGTTCAATACACCGAGATACAAAGACATCTATATATACATATATATGTGTGTGTGTAATAAATATACATATTTTCCGCCTTAAGTCACGTCTTAAAAAACGCCATAATCTTACCGTAACTCATAAGGTAAGGTTTCACTTCGTCGCCACGTCATTTCTCATACCATTTAAAACCTTGGTGTGGATGCTCCAAGTCCTCTATTCTTCTTAACTGATCTATATTCTATCAAAAGATTATCGACGAGATTTACAAAAATGTCATATTAAAAGTTGAAAAACAAAATTTAAATAAGAGTAAATTACATATTTGGTCCCTGTGGTTTACACTTATTTTCACTATTGGTTCCTACTTTAAAATAATTATAGATTTGGTCCCTATGGTTTACATTAGATTGCACTATTGGTCCCTTAACCCTAATTCCATGTGAAATCAATGTGTTAAACATAGGGACTAATAGTGCAATATAGTGTAAACCATAGGGACCAATAGTGTAATATAGTGTAAACCATAGAGACTAACAATGCATTATAATGTAAACCACAGGGACCAAATCCATAATTATTTATAAATAGGGACCAATAGTGCAATTAAGTGTAAACCACAGGGACCAAATGTGTAATTTACTCTTTAAATAATCACGGTAATTAATAAATTTGTTTTATTTGAAAAAAAAAACAAAACAAAATATCCATAGGTGATTAGCGAAATATTCAGAAATTTCTTTTAACTTTTAGAGAATGAAAAATTGGAGTTAAAAGTTATTGGTTAATGCCTAATTAATGTCGAGTAGACCATGTTATGATAATTCTTAATTCATGACACATTTTGAATAGGCATGAATATAGGATATGTATATAGAACAAGGTTTCTGTGGTAGTGGTAAGGCCCGTGAGGGATGTGAATGGTATCTTATTCACCACAGGTTCGAATTTTTTTGTGTGCGTCTTATGACCGGACTTAGTCTCAGATGACCGAATTTTCAGTTATAAATTGCCAAGGATGTAGTCTAGGCGAAGCCTAGATGAACCTTATAAAACAAACTTCTAGGAGAGACATAATTAACTGCATTGATCTTGGTTGCTATGCCACCCATGAAATTTAAAGAACCTGAACGAGCGTGAGTCGAGATGGAGGAAAAAATACAAGGTACTTTATTGCTTCCTAGGCTGAGGTCTAGAGAAAGCTGAAATCAATAGGATTTTCCCTAATCTTCTCTTAGGAAGAGCTTGAAATTAGCGGGGAATGGGCATTTCCTAGAGATGATCCTCAAATAACTAGAAGGTGCAGCTGGATCACCTCATTTTCAAGGAGAGCTAATGTTTGTTTTGAAGCGGAGGAGCAGAAAATGCGACAACGTGTACAAGAAGATCTTTGTTGATTCCTATCAACATGGTGCACACCAACAGTATCGACCCTTAACTACCAAAGCTTATGCAAATAAAAGGGCTAAAGAGGGAAATAAGGAAAGTGATGTAGCAAAAGCGGATGAAATAAAGTTTAAACACGTTGATTCCGTGAATGCCTATGTTCAACTTCTTCTAAGGTTTGTTGAATCAAAGAATACCAAACCATAGACTTCAAAACCTGAATTCTGATGAAGAACTCAAGAGTTGGGAAGAAAAATGAAAAATCTCTTATTAATGATCTGTCCCTCCATATTACACAACTGATACTTAAATTAGAGAATTAAAACGAAACAGGCCTAATAAAAGCAATGGGCTAAACACAAAAGTCCCAAAATAAAAGCCTAAAAGGCCAAAAAGACACGAAAACGTCCAAAAAGTGGTTTAAACAACGTTTTTGAGGGTCGAAAAGTTTGTTAGGCCCCTTTGGTTTACTCATGTTTATACGCTAAAACAACATGTTTTATGAAAAGATAGTGTACTCATTAAACCAGGATAAGGCACGAAGGGACCGAGTTGTGGGGAAACGGGGAGTCACATTTTACGGGATGAGGACCATGAAGGAGGCAATAGCATGCTAAAACTCGTAAAAAATGTGGTGTTTCGTGCTTATCTTCGGGTGATTTGGAAATGTCGAAATGAGGTTCTCTTTAACGTGGGATCCTTTAGCCCTTGCCTTATCGCTAATGACATTCTAGTGCTTTGGTAGCCATGTTTCTTTATAAAACGGTTGTTCAAAAAAATTGTAACTACTCTTTAATGGCAATAATTCTTGTAACCTTTGTCCTCACTAGGGGAGCTATGTGAAACGATCATATCTTAATGTTGCTTCTGGGGGTATACCTTGCACATGAATTGATCATAACTCTTCTTTAAAGTGATACGTGTAATAAATACAATAAAAGTCAACTGCTTGTTGTTAGAAATTGATTGTACGTCAAGCATATGAATATCATAGGTCGAAGATATCGATGTCGTGGGAAGTTTTTAGACATTCGACCATAGATACCGATCCTACTTAAGAAATTTTGTCTAAACATAATTCATATATCGGTTTAGAATTATGGATGAAAAACTTTATAAAATGCGTAAGAAAGAGAAATCAATGTGACAAAAAGATTAAAAGTGATGTAGATGTTCTAAGAGCATCCACAATCATAAAGCTTTTTAGAGGTTTATGACTTGCCAAATCAGTTTCTCTTTCTTTCATATCAATTTTCTCTTTCATACATATTTCCTACACCTTTCATTTTCAATCATGGACCATGCCATACTCAATATTACAAAAATTACAATAATAATATTAAAAAAAAAATTGTAAGGGTATCCTAGGCTATGCCTAGACTAATCCCAACAATTTATAACTCTAAGACATAAGCCCTGATAACTTAGTGTTAGTGACTACAATTGCTATGTATGCCTGGATTCGAACCCTAGGCAAATAAGATATTTCACCACATCCAAGAATTTCAACCAGTACTTTACAACCTTTGTGGTTAATAATAAAAAAATACTTATTATAATTAGAATATAATGATTAAAAATTATTTATTATGAAATTAAAAGTTGTATTATAGAAAATCCTAAAAGGTATAAATTATAAATAAGTTAACAATTGATAAATATCAAATAAAAAACCAACTATAAATTTCAAATGAGACAAAACCACTATAAATATTAAATGAAATGAAACTATCATTATTAAATCTTACACATTTATAAATATAATTTACTCATTAACCAATTAAAAGTTTTACCATTAACATAAACAATCAAATTTAAGAAAAGAAAAGAAAAGGGAAAGTTGACTAGTGGAGAGAGAGGTAGGTGAAATGGCCCTCTTCTCACCAACCAAAACCCAATCAAACAAAGTCAATTTTGTCTTTGAACTAAAAAAGGACGGATGTTCTAAGTTTAATCCTAGAATTTCTAAATTAACCAATTAGAAGTATGAAATCCACTTTATAGATTCATTTTAGTCTCGTTTTAATTTTATATATAAGCAACTATTTTGTTTGATTGGCCATGACCACTATTAGGAGCATTGAAATTGAAGAGTCTATGAAGGTGTTCTTGCTAAATTATAAAACTATTTGGAGGAAACTTCTTGTTTAGGTGGATAACATAAATTAAAATAGGTCTTAAATAACTCTCCTCTATATATATATATATATATATATATATATATATATATATTATAATCTAAATTTCAATTATTTTTAGGCTACAGAGTATCGAATGAAAACTTTGGCGAAACCAATTGTGAGGTACACATAGCCTTAAAATAACGTCAACTCCTTTTATTAGAACATTTTAACCATCCCCAACTTAAATTGATTATTGTAATTTTTATTTTATTATAGTTTTTACAATTTTTATTAACGTAGTACTAGTAGTTCTTTCTTAAGTTTTAATTATTGTAAATTTTATTATTTTTGGACAAAAGTTTGATACCGACAACCTCGATCGGACTACAATCGTCTACCAAATCCGTAATGTTGAGGCATACCTGAGTCACTCAGAGGTTGTAGCTATGGGAGCGGCTCGGAGTCGAACCCAGGACCATTTGATTTAGACGAACACTATCTCCATCCATTACCAACTGAGCTAGTCACCATTGATTGTAAAATGTAATTTTATTTATTGCTTTTTATTTATAATAAGTAATCTAACAATTATAACATCGTTATTAAAGTGTTTTATCATATATAAAACATATGAAACTGATTATTATTGAGAGCGAAAAAATTATGCAACTAGCTATGAATACATTTGACATACCAAAAAGTCATATTTTAAGTGGATAACCAACTATTGAAAAACGTGGTTTTTCGATTTTCTTCATTTTATGTGTCAAATCGTCATATCAATTGCAAGATTACACATCATTTTCATTTTAATATTCAATACATATATATGTAACGATTAGTCACTCTATATATATCTACACGATAGTCTATGCCTTTATTGAAGAGGCTAATTCCATCCTTACATTCTAAAATTCCTTTCATATACATCAACATTTCAAATCAACTTTTACATTTTCAGTGTATAAAATGATCCGATTTTTGACGTGTATTTACATATTTAAAGTATAAAATAACCTGAATTTGACATCTATAAGGGTGCAAATAGCATTCCCCTTATTTGGTAGAGTTCATGAACTTGAAAAACTAACACAAACAATCAAAGTAAACAATAATACCGGTTTTCTAATTATTCTTTTTCCACTTTTTATATAAATAATGTTATTATGTTCATAATATTTAAGTGCAAAATATTATAGACTTAGTTAAAAAATTGCATTTCATAAATTTTCCTTGAAAAAGGAATTTTCTTTTACAGATTTTGGTCCTCAATTACATAATAATATAAACTTTTTTAAAGAAAAATTAGTTAGATACGTTTTTCTTAAAATTTTAATAGTTTGGCGTGAAATATTGCGAACTAGATACTACGAACGTAATGACATTTAATGATTTAAGTGAACTTCACTTTTGTTCTTTGTGGTTTGTCAAAATCTTGGTTTTAGTCCCTATAGTTCAAAAAGTACAAATTTATCACTTATGTTTGCATTTTTACTCGGCTTTGGTCCCTGTATTTGAGGCAAGGTTCCAAATAACGTGAGGCGTGGCGTGGCGGCAAGGCCAAGCCTCAAGCCTTGGAAGCCACGACGAGGATATGGCGTTTTCCAAGGCGTGACTTATGGCGGCAAATCTCTATATCCTATATATTATTATACACATAAACATACATTTTACTACTATTACTCAATGAATTAAAGATAATAAATCATTTAAACTAAGTTATATAGTAAAAACTATCAAATAAGACACTCAAAAACAAGTTAAATCAAATATTATGTTTCAAAAACCTGCGCATTACTCTATGGCGTGCCTCAAGCATAACGTGACGTGAGACACAAGCCTTAAGCCACGGCGCGCCACGGCAGCTGTTGCGGCGAGCTTTTTCGAACATTGATTTGAGGGATGTTAAAGTGTCCCATTGGATAAAGGGAATTTTTGTCATTTATCCTTATTTCTATTAAAAACTAAAATACTTTTAATCTACCACTTAAAACATGCCATGTGTACCATTTTCAACAACAAAATTTCCACCTTTAAAACTAGGGATGACAGAAAATTCTGAACCGGATGAGAAAACCTGAATCCTGACTACATTCAACTGTGGTCGGGTCGGGTACGAAGAATTTTGGGGATTTCTTCAGGTTTGGGTTCGAGGACGGGGCAAGGTATCCCCCCAATACATATAAATATATATTATATTTAATATAAAATAAATTATGTATATATAATATGCATTATAAAATTATATATATATATATATTAATGTTATTTATTTAACAATGGACTTATTTAAATTTAATTAGTAAGTAATATCAAGTTAGTTATTACATTGTAACTTTCAATATTTTTTATTTTTTTCAATGATCGGGTCGGGTTCTAGTCCGGGTATATGGGATTTCCCATTGGGTCGAGTTCGGGGACGGGGCATAAAAACTCCTTGACGAGAAACAGGGCGGGAATGGGGATGTATTTTAATTTCGGGGACGAGGACGGGGGATACAAATCCCGCCCCGAACCCGCTTCGTTGCCATTCTTATCTAAAACTCAACGACATGATCCCCTCTATCCGGTGATCTTCTCCTGCAAATAGAACCCAAACCTAGATAAACCCACAATCCAAAGAAACTAAAACAAATCTAAAACCAAAAAACTAATATCTACTCTATGCAAACTAAATAATTTGATGGTTGGAAAACACAAGAAACAAACCCTACAAAGAAAAGAGACAAAGCGATCGATTTACAAATGGTGGAAGAAATGGGTCATATAAAACGGAAACACAAGGAGGGTGTGGTCTCATAACAGGAGATGAAAGAGATGTTAGACGCTCGAGAGAGGAGGTGTGCAGGAGCTGGAAGAAGGGAGCCACTTTACGATTAACAGTTTGAATCCGGGTGCGACCAAAACCTTTGTGGCCATGGAGGTTCACCTGCGATGACTTAAGGCCATTCGTGGTCGTGCGGAGGATTGATCGGTACACGTAAGCTACCTCATAAACCGACGGTTACCCAAAAGAATGATTGACTTAACGGAGCACAATCTAACGTGTCATTGAGAAGGATCAATTTGGACCACAATATACTTTATTACTCCCAAGGGCCGGAAATCAAAATACAAGTTTTCATAAGGAATCAAAAATAATTTACTTATACTTTTATCATATTAACTAATCAATATATTTGAAGTCAAGTGCATTTATACAAGATAGTTATTATAGTTTAAATTATATTATTAGAAAACATCTTCTCAATATCTTTAAATATTTGAATATTTGAAGGATTAATATATTAATTTTTTCTAACATACAAAAAATTATTAGAATACAATACTTTTTGTTGGAAACTTGTAACAAATTTTTTCTTGTCTTTGCCTATCTAAATTTTAAACCGATGATTTTAATTGTCAATTTTTCTTTTCATGTTCCAAAAATTATTTAAAAGTTAGGGTTAATTACATTGGTATGTATCGAACTTGTTACGTTTTATCATTGTATGTACTCAACTTATAAACTTACCATTGTATGTATCGAACTTTCTAAAATTGCCATTGTATGTATCCAACTTTATCAAAACCTCAAGTTCGATACACTATCGTGACAAGTAGAATACATTCAATGATAGGTTTTGATAAAGTTGGATACATGCAATGGCAAATCTAGCAAGTTCGATACATACAATGATAAGTTTATAAGTTGAGTACATACAATGATAAAACATGACAAGTTCGATACATACCCATGTAATTAACCCTAAAAGTTATGTCTTAAATTTGGTTTATCAAAGGGATTGAAATGAAAACATTTGATAAACCAAAGGGATTGAAATAGAAATATTTGATAAAGCACGTGTGTCCCCTTTAGAACCACATACTCGAAGAGATAGGATGAGAAAGGGCATTTAAAGGGTGGGTTCCTATAGAGAGAGAGAGACAGCCTTAACCAATCGTTAGACCACCAAACATATCAAATTTATGGACCCCAAATTTATGGGAACCAGGCCCGGCCTTGGGGCCGTTCAGCCAGTGCGACCATACAAGGCATCAAAATTCTATATAATGCTATGAGTGTAGGTAATTAGTTTTAATAATTTATGAGTTGGGCTCTATACAGTTCCCAAGTATGGTATTATATTACATTATTAATTTAGTTGATTTTGATTTAGTGGAATTAATCATTATTCCATCAATGTTACTTGCTTTTGCATCAATTAAAGGATTTGAGAAATTGGCAGGTTGCATATTTGCATCAGAACATCAATTAACTTGTTATGCAGCCTATGCTTAGGAATTTAGGATTTAGTCATTTGTTGTTTTTTGCACCATTGCAATCACTATTTTCTTCTTCAATTTCATTGACCTTACGGTTTTTATTAGTCTTGATATTTATAGACTTGCTGACTTGCAAATTTCTTTTGATAACTTTAATCTGATTATTTACCATTTTAGTTAAAACTAATTATAGTTTTTCTTGTTTTTTATCCTTCTATTTATATTTATATTTTGTAATTTGGGGTTTTGGGGTTTTGATTCTTATTACTCTTTGTTTAGTTATAAAAATCGGCATAAAATATAGATAAGGGCATAATTTTTCATTTTCGCACAGGGCATCCGAAACTCTAGGAACGGCCCTGATGGGAACCCGAAAACTAGGAACCTGAGAACCGTGGGAACCCGGGAACTATGGGGACCCAAGAAATGTGGGGAGCAGGGAAGTGGGAACTCGAGAACTGTGGGAACCCGAGAAATGCGGGGAGTCGAGAAGTGGGAACCCAAGAACTGTAGGAACCTCTGAGAGGGGGTTTGGGAAGTGGTTCCCGGGAAAGTTAATTCCCGGATTGTGTAGTAGATTGGTAACTTTTTAGCATCTTCTTCTTGGGTCGATATGTAGGTTGGCTGTGAGATTGTAGTTTGGGATTAGCTAAAGATTGTCCAAAACGGGTGTGTTTCTCTCACTCATACGCACCATTTTATTAAATGCTTTCATTTATGCATTTTAAACACGATGTTTCTTTACTAAGTATTCCATACATGATCAAGTACATTATGTGGTGTGAGCATTGCATTAGCGTGGGGATGTACTAGTTATTCAATAGGTGTGACTCCACCAGGGCAGGTGAGAATCCATTACGCTGTCACAAGTGTGCGTAACTCATAGCATTAGCCAAGTACATGCAATTGATGTGTGACATGAAGCATTTTGATTTTTATTTACAGTCACCATTGCAGACCGTATTTTATTTACTTATTATATTGTGGGTTGTGGATTTTTTAAGTTGGGTTGTTACATTGGATTTCGATTGATATTCATACTTTATATTTAAGTTTGATTTTGGTTCTTAATTTAGGATTCTTAATATACGATTAAGGTTTTATTCATGTGGTGATGAAGATGAACATCTAAGAAAAATGAAAAACTAATTAAACTAATAGAAAAACAAAAAAAAAACGAAAACACCTTTGAATTTCAAAGAAAATTAGATGCCGGTTGACCTCGAGAACAAAATCCATAAGAATCTATATACCTAAAGGACCAAATCCATAATTTTTAACATGCATTATAAACCAAATCTATAATTTACCCTACAAAATATAAAACTCTTTATTAACTATTGAGAATGAAAAACTTATCCCCAAACTATGAAAAAGATGTTAGACTACCAAAAAGTCATTAATAAGTGGACACAACTTAGAAAAACATTCCGTGCCCATTTTCTCCATCTCATGGGTCAAACTATCCCACCAATCAGGAAATTACACATCATTTTCATTTTAAACAATACACATAAAATATATTTACACTATTTCATACAATCATTCTCCCCTTTGGAAAGTTGACACAAATAATAAAAGTAAACGACACTATTAGTCCTCTAATAATCTTTTTTTTCCCAGTTTTTACACAAAAGTGACCGTGTCTGTAATATTTCACGTTTTTTTTTTTAATTCAAATTTTCTTAAATAATGTTTTACAAGACGATACGTCCTTTTTGTGTTTTTAACTAGGTTAGATATTGAAGACGTAATGACAATTATTTTAAAATGAGATTAAAAGACCAATTTAAGTTTTACTTTGACTATTTGAGTCAATTCCTGCATAACTTATTTCTTTATCAAACTTTCATATTATATTTTTACCATATTAAAGCATCTTAATCAAGGTTCTTCATGAGATATGTACAAAACCTTCACTATGGAGCCAAGGTTTTTGTCTAGCTAGTAGTTATAGATTTTGTTGGAACATAAATGTTTAAACAAGAATTGAGTTCTTGTCTACTTTTCTTTTGTTATTACTTTTATTATTTTTTAACTATTTTTAATTTAATATATATATATATATATTATACAATAATTCTTACTTTTTTTTCTTATAAACTTTTATGTAAATTTGGTTAAATATGGATTTCTAGTAATTATTTTACTATAAAGTATTTACTCGTATTTTTTTAAAGATTAATATTTCTCCTTTTTTTTTTTTTATATTTCTTTATTACATTAACTGATTAGTATATTTTAACTAAAATGCATTTACAAGATGTTTATTTCAGTTAATAAATTATATAATTAAAAAAGTGTTTAGATATCTTTAAACTAAATAGCGAATATTTTTAAAATCATCGTACTTATCCTTTTTAAAATACAAATTGTTTTAGGATATGATTAGTTTTCGTTGAAAACTTTTAATACTTTTTTATCTTGAATTTGACTAGTTAAAACTTTAAACCGACGATTTTGATCATCAAAAACTTTTCCCTTGTTTCAGAAGAATATTTAAAAGTTTCGTGTCTAAAATATTTTTGATGGTGTAATTAATTGTAAAATTAAATACGAAGTTTTAATATACTTTTAATTAAAACATTGTTAATTGATGTAATATACTAAAAGAATAAACCGGAAAAAGGTAGTGAAATAGAAAATATAAACGATCGTATAAAACTTTATAAAAGCATAAATTGTAAATTCGAAATAAAAACCGAAATACCAATAGAGGTTTGATAAATCAAAGAGACGATAAATGAAACAATTGACGTACCACCAATTTGAAAATAGACACTACAAATAACATGTGTATTAATAGACACTACAAAAACAATGTGAAAATTTTCGACTACTTTTCGATGGTTTACCAACCATTTTTTTTTTGAACGGCAAGTTAACACATCACACGCTCCAGCAGTATCGGGTCTCCAATTAGGGAATCCCACTAATCCGTTGCGACCCGGTCCAACCTTTGGCTAAACCCGACGGCAGGGAAGTGGATACCATAGACTGGATCCTCCCATACCGGCCCCAAACCCGGCCCAAGACCAGATCCAAAGTCTGGATATCTCAGAAATGTCGCCGTGGAATTTGAACCCTGGTAGTGTGACTTTCACCCACACCCCAGGGATGTTACCTATCCAACTGTAGCATAACACCCTTTGATACCGACCGTTTTCTTTTTATTTTGTTTTTTAATAAGTCGTTGAAAAACCTTCAATTCGAAAAACAATTGGAAAGCAATCGGTAAAAATCGTCGAAAAACGTCCGTAGCAATCAAATTTTTAGGCAACGCTCGTTTCTCTGTTTCATACGTTTAATAATACTCTTTATTAATCGTGAGAAACCGTTCATAAACTACAGATGAATTCGGTTTGGTTCAATTCAGTTTACTTTTCATCCTAAACCAAATCGAAAACAAACCATTCACTTTTTGAAAACGATGTGTAATTTGCTAATTAGCGGTATAAGTCTGAAAAAGAAGAAAAAACAAAGATGAGACAAATTCCATCATATATCCACTTACCTACCCACAATACAATTGCCTTCTTTTAAGCCTATAAATAACTCTCTAACTTCAACAATTCTTTGCCAAACCAATAAGCCATCTCTCCCTCTCTCTATCTCTCCCTATCTTTCCAATGAAAATGATGAAGGTTACCATCAACACTTCTTGCATGATTAAGCCAGCTGAACAGACATGGTCCGGCAAACAGACTTTATCTGAACTCGATCAAACCGGCACGTTTGGTCACGTTCCATCCTTTTACTTCTACACACAATCCCCTGATGACTGGACCACTTTTCTCCAAACCCTAAAGACTTCCCTCAGCTCCACCCTCGTCCATTTCTACCCTTGGCCGGCCGTCTTATTGCGCTTCCCGGAGGCCGTCTCGAGCTCGATTGCAACGCGGCCGGGGCGCGGTTCGTAGAAGCTTACGCCGACGACAAACTCCCGGGTCTCGACGCTTTCTCCGAACCGTCTACGATGACAATATACGACCAACTTATTCCGTCGATAGATTACGACAACACACCTTATGAAGAGATCCCAATGCTAGTTGTGCAGGTCACCAGGTTCCTTTGTGGAGGGTTTTGTCTTTCTTACAAGATGTCGCACGTCGTGGCCGACGGCCAAAGCGCGCTGCATTTTACGACGGAATGGGCTAGGGTTTCTCGAGGGGAGGCGTTGGAGACGCCTCCGTGTCTCGATAGGAAAATTTTGCGAGCCGGGGAGCCTCCGAGGGAGAGCTCGAAGTCTCGACGCGCGTATTACGATCCTCCGCCGAGCCTTATCGATCAATCCGGAAGTGAAACCGAACATGAGACGGAAACCAGGGTCACGAAGCTGAAATTAACTCGAACACAAGTCGAGAAGTTGCGGAACGAAGCGGATAGTTTTCGGAAAAGCGAGACGGGCCGTGGGTTTTCGCGGTACGAGGTCGTGACCGCGCACCTCTGGAGAACCGCGTGCCGAGCCCGTAAGCACAAACCGGAGCAGCCGACGGCCGTGGCCATCGCGAAAGCCGTTCGCACCACGTTGAGGCCGCCGTTGCCAAGAGAGTATTTTGGAAACGCGGTCATCAACGCGGTCCCGAGCGGATGCTCGGGCGAGATAGTTTCGAAGCCTTTGGGACACATCGCGAGTAAAATACGCGATGCGGTCGCAAGGGTCGACGACGAGTACGTGAACTCGGTGATCGACTTTCTGAAGGTCCAACAAGACTTATCGAAATTCCGAGAGATGAAACCGAGAAGCAACGGCGGAGGGTTTTGCGGCGATCCGAATCTTGGAGTGACGAGTTGGCTAACGCTACCGGTCCTCGGAGCGGATTTCGGTTGTGGGAAGGAGATCCTTATGACTCCAGGAACACATGATACTGATGGTGATTGTTTGCTTCTTAATGGTGAAGATGGAAATGGATCTGTGGTTGTTTTATTATGTTTGCAGGTAAGGCATTTGGGGGATTTCCAGAAGCTGTTCTACCAAGATATTGATGAGTAAAACACAAGTCTAAACACCCACACACACACATTAGAAGAGTTGAATGTGTGCTTATAATTCTTTTTAAGTTGTATTTTTTGGTAAAGTTTTTATTATGGAACTCAAAAATAAAAGCAATTTATGAAGTATTTATAGATAAGATTCAAATAAAAATAAAACTAGCATTTGCAAAGTTAAACTAAGGCGAAGTTTGTTTTCTAATAGGTGCTAAATTTCTGAAGCCTGATTTTATTTTTTGATCGTAAGAGGTGGTGTTGAAGTTTGAAATTTGAATATAAAAGACGGTTATTTTTTTACAAAACTAGAAATAGGTTACATCATAATACCGATGATCGATCATTTGTAGATGTGGGAAACAAGCAAACGTAAGTAACTTTATAACTACAAGCAAGCATAATAAATCCTAATAACTATAGATCGACCATTGTAGATTTGGGAAACAAGCAACCATAATTAAACCTAAGCTATTATTAGCGTAGTCCTCTGAGCTTCCAAACCCACTCCGCCACATCAGCTTTACCATAAAACCCACTATAACCCCTTGAAGCCCTCTCTATTTAGTATTATAACCCACAAACCAAATAACGAATACATAAATATTTCAATTAAAAAGGAAAAAAAAAGAGTGTGAGAGAGGGAGAGGAGCAGCTAGCTCGGGTTGGCCACACAGCTGCCTTGATCCCGCTACGATCGTACCACAGCTCGCTCGAGCCCACCCAGTCCGTCGTGACAAGCCCGCCGGAGCCCATAGGGGGTTACGCATAGCCTAATAAATACAAGTAACCTTTATTAATCCTAATAACTATAGAAAAAAACAATCAAGAGATCGATTCCAGCAAAAGATCATAGAAATCGATTCCAGAAACAACTTCTTGGAGTCGATCAATTTTGGAGATTGAGTACAAAGACAAATTACAGACATTGATTAAAACAAAGCGCCGATTTACAAGGTCGAGCAAGGCCACAGGGACGGAATCAATCGAAGAAAAAACTTAAGGGGAAGGGAGATCGACATACCTGGAGACTGATTAGAACTGATATCGATTTGGGTTAATAATTTTTTGCTGATCAATGAACTTGGATGATGTCAGAAGATATGATTTGAACTTTAGCGGTGTGAGGAAGAAGACGACTGAACAAAGCGTCGATTTACAGGTTTTAAGCAATTAGGTTTTCTTCTTTTCTTTCAGAGCCTATATAGGATTGCACTTTCTCTTTCAGAGCCATTTTAGACTTAAAAAGTGTCTTAAATTTTAAGCAAAACAAACAGTTTGAAAGTCAGAAAATCTGACCGAATTAAACTTTAGACCAAGTCAATATTTTGAAACACGAACATCCCCTAGTACTTATAAATCTCTAACGATTGTGTTGATAAAAATTGAAATATATTTTGTTCCACTAGCATTGATTCTTATTATTTGGAATTCTAAAAGTCTAATAGGTAATAGAGAGATTGATGCTTTCTCTTTCACTTTGAACATATCGCTTATCTTTTTATTTCTTTTGACTTTTATAACAAACATCAATTCAAACTAATTTTCAATTCTTTTTATTTTATATAAAACCAGTCAATAACGCATATGTAACAAAAGTATAAATAAAATAGAAAGTTTGGTTGTCTTTTGTTATTAAAAGGAAGACTAAGGTTAATAATTAAAAATGTTCTATAGAAATTATAGAAATAACCAACAACGACTGCAGAAGTTATACATTTCGTTAAATAATCAAAGAATAAAGTTACTTGATTGGTCCTTGTGGTTTATATGGAATTGCACTGTACGTCCCTATTTAAAAATAATTATGAAAAACGTCCCTGTAGTATACATTTTCTCGAGGGATTTATAGGCATGGTGGACTAAGTTTTATAATATCAAAAAAATGCTATATGACACGAATTTGCGGTCCTTGAATCGGATTATTCTCGAACCTGTGGTTTCATAACTGAGCTATATGATAGACCCGAAAGTTTAATTTTGTCATATACTCAATTCACCAACTTTAATTCGGTTTCAGTCATCAAGCAACAAACAAAATGCACATCTTATGGTCATGCACTCTGCATATTCTCTAATCCAATTGTTTTTTAGGCCCTAAGTTTAGGGTCACACAATTATAGTGACTTCATTTCCTTTGGCCTATATAAATATCCCTCAATATCAACACCTTTTTAGCAAACCATCCCTAGCCACTCTCTTTATCTGTCTTATTCAAGATGATTAGGGTCTCCAACAAGACTTCTTGCATGATTAAGCCAGCTGAACCAACATGGTCTGGTCAGCTGGCCTTATCAGAACTAGACCAAACTGGCCAAACTGCTCATGTCCCAACCATGTACTTCTACACAAAATCCCCTGAGGACTGGCTCACTCTTCTTCAAACCCTAAAAACTTCACTCAGTAGCACCTTGGTTCATTTCTACCCGTTGGCCGGCCGTCTGTCCACGGCCGCCAGAGGGCGGCTGGAGCTCGATTGCAACGCGGCCGGTGTGCTGTTCGTCGAAGCTTATGCCGACAAGAGACTAACCGATCTGGAAACTTTCTTTCCGTCTCCGATATACCACCAACTTACGCCTTCGATAGATTACGTCAACGCAAAGCTTGAGGAAACCCCGTTGTTGCTCGTGCAGGTCACGAGGTTTGTTTGCGGAGGGTTCAGTCTCGGATTGAGTATATCACATGTGGTTGCGGACGGCCAAAGTGCGCTTCACTTTGTGTCCGAATGGGCTAGGATTTCTCGAGGCGAGTTGTTAGAGTCACCGCCCTATCTCGATAGAAAAGTTTTGCGAGCCGGGGATCCTCCACGGGCGATTAGCTCGAGGGTTGAACATCCGGAGTTCGATCCTCCACCGATCCTTATAGATCGGTCTGGAAACGAAAGTGATCGTGAGAAGGAAACCGAGGTAACAATGTTGAAATTAACCGCGACCCAAGTGGAGAAACTACGCAACAAAGCTAACAAAAGCCGGAAAAGCGATACAACCCGTGGTTTTACACGATATGAGGCTATAACCGCACACATATGGAGAACCGCGTGCAAGGTGCGTAACCACAAACCCGAGCAACCAACGGCATTGGCTATAACCGTCGACATACGAAGTAAGATGAGGCCTCCGTTGCCGAGAAAGTACTTCGGAAACGGTATCATCAATGTGATCGCCACGGGAAGGTCGGGCGAGATGGTATCGAACCCGTTAGGATACGGTTCGAGTAAAATTCGAGAGGCGATCGACAAGGTCGATGACGATCATGTGAACTCGGTGATCGATTTTCTCAAGGGTCAAGAAGACCTATCGAAGCTCCGAGACTTGCAACCATCTAGTGATGACGATGGAGATGGGCATTGTTACGGAAATCCGAATCTTGGAGTTATAAGTTGGTTAACGCTACCACTCTATGGTGCGGATTTCGGTTGGGGGAAGGAGGTTCATATGGGTCCGGGAACACATGATTCGGATGGTGCTTCCTTGATTCTCCCCGGCAAAGATGGAGATCGATCCGTGGTTGTTGCATTATGTTTACAGGCGAAGTATATGAACGATTTTCGGAAGGTGTTCTACCAAGATATCGATATCGAGTGAGACGGGTAATGGCAACAAGATCTTGAAGTTGTTCAAATCCTATAAATGGTTGGCTATTTCAGTAATAACTATTGGCAAAATCATATATGAGAATAATTGGATCTAAAGCTCTACAAACACTAATCAATGGCAGAAAAAACAGGGAACAATAAACAATCAAAGAAGCAAATTGACAAAAACTAGAAATGATGGAAAACCATATAAAAAAATAGAAATGAAGTAGAGAAACCCCAAGAATTCAACAAAGCCATAGGTAAAAACTAAGAACCAACTAGAAAAATCCCTAGAGATAAGAACAACTAGAAGATGCAGATTGAAAACTAGGGGTGTTGGCGGGGCGGGGCGGGACGGGGGTAGCGGGTACCCGCGACTTAGCGGGTACCCTCATTTTCGGGTTTTTTGGGTTACGGGTTGCTCGGATATCGGTTTTCGCGGTTTCGGATCACACAGTTCGGTTCGATTTTTCAGGTTTTCGGTTTTTTTGAACCCCCCTATTGAAAACCAACTCATTTATGATAGTGGGAACTTTCCAACAAGCTTGATGTACATGTTTCATATATTTGACATGAAGGAATAGAGCAAAAGAAAATAATTAAACATATTGTAAAGCCCATAAATCTCCATGATAACAAATATTCTTCTATATACTTACATCATCTCTAATAGGTTTAAAAAAAAATAAAGATCAATATCTCCACACAAAAAAACAATGAGACAGATTCTCTATTTTTTAAATTATACAACTAATTATATTATTAAAATATTCAAGAAAATTGTATGATCCGAAACCAAGAAAACCGATGCTTAAGCAACCCGTGACCTAAAATACCTTAAAATAAGGGTATTCGTCGAGTCGTGGATCGGGTTCAATTCACTAAATTTACTACCCGCGAATACCTGCCCGGCCCACCCCGTATATACTTAGTTTATTAAAAAATATATATGTATATATTTTTTAATACTTCACAATAAAAAATTTACCAACCTTAAGAAAATTTCAATCACATGTCGTGTTTTTCTTCGTTCAACCCCACTGCCATTGGTTTGTCAGTCAGATTTGGTCTAGATCGTTTTTGCATACCCATACTCTTATTTTCATTTTCTAATATTTTTTATTGTTAATTGTTTTAGTTTATCACAAAATAACCTTATTTTCTAGTATATATATTTTTATACATCAAACATTCGACAAAATGGGTAACCGTGAACTGAATCATAGGTAATATACCCGCTCCTTTTGGATTCAGTTCAATTTCGAATAGCAAAATTAGGACCCGTCCTATACATATAGTCAAGGGTGGCCCTGGGAATAGGCCAAAGGGGCGGCGGCCTAGGGCATCATCTACTTCTAGCCCAAGGTCATCACTACGGCTATGACTTAGGAGTGCTTCATATATGGATATCAAATCAATCTCAATCAGCTACAATTTACACTGAATGTGATTATAGAAGTACAAAGTTGAACATTGAAACAAATTTTGTCACAATTTCTGCAAATCACTCGTCAATCGACCTGCTTTATATTCAATCTTTCTGTTTTCAAAATCAAAAATCAAAGTAATCGAATTCTTCACTCTTCTACAATGGATTAAATCTCAGTTAGTTTTTTTTGTTTAATTATCAGTTTATCACTTTGCAATCTATCTTCTATGTTGTTGTTGTGAAACATTATCTTCGATTTCAATCCTTAATAGTTAATCCCAACATGATTTATGCATACTAAAGAGACATTTTTTTGACCTTTTGCCATGGGCATCCGAAATCTCAGGACCGGCCCTGCATATAGTTCTCAAAATTTTCACTGTCCATCCCTCGCAATGCAGTGAACACCTCTACTTCAGATACTTCCCTCTTTAGAGAGCAAAACATCAAAAGCTCAAATTTAGATATCTCCAACCGTTGGGTATTAGTTATTTATATTTAAGTCTGCTAATTCATTTATCATTAAAGATGGCAAAAAAATCAATCTGGTCTGGAACGAGCCTCTCTCTAAAGTTTGGCCCAAACCAATACGAATATTTTTTTTATAGAAATATTAAAAACCTTGATAAATAATTTATAAAAACTTAACTTTTGTCCAAAAAAATGGGCCTATGTGCAAGTGCAAGTGCAACCAATGGCCATTATTTTTTACAAAAATCATAACTAGTCCCAATTACAGGTGTGCAAATAATATGGACCAGGCCGGTCCTTAAATCGTTTCCGGCGTTAACCGGTCAAGAACAGTAAGCCTCTAGAACCGGTCTCGGGCCGATCAACGGTCCTTTGTAACCAGTTCTGGGTTCATCAACTTTTAAATCTTTTAATAAATTAACATAAAATTACTAAAACCAACTAATGTAAAATATTTAAATTATATAATTAAGACTTAATTGTAGGAATAACCGGATACGATAACGAGATTGCAAGAATGCAAAAATTGTGAAATAGCAATGGGAGGCCATTAGAAGACCGATAAAAGGGTCAAAAAAATGTAAAAGAATGGCCATATGACCGTTCCTAACGGCTTTCCAAGGGTTGGAAATTTTAAATTATATTGAAATCTCACCGAATGGGGCCGTACCACCTTTGACCCGGGCCCAAGCTTTAACCGGTCTCGATTATAAATGTGCCCTAAAAAACTCCAAAACCCGAACTAGCTACATAAAATTTGAATTATATTTGAAATCCTATGCTACTATTGGGCCGAACCAGGCCCATTTTGGCAAACTAAAATCGCATAGTTATTATTCTTCATTTTTTTTTTTGATATATCGTGGGTTTCTGTTTTCTCAAGTTCTCTCTCTTGTACCAAGAGCAAGAGGCTAGCTATTTGCTATCTATAATCTATGTATATCATATCAATTTTTATATAGACATTTTAGTGTTCTCTTAGCTTTTTTGTTTAATGTTTTTTTAGGTAATTGTCCATATGAAGTGATCTAAAAGGCAGTGATTTAAACAAATTATTGTGAATAGTTAAGATTATTCCATGTATGTTCCAATTGTGTGAAATGTCTTACTCTTACTATTCATCCCTTCTTTCTTGATGATACAATGTCCGATTACATTGGTATCCTTGGAGGCAGATCTGTTTGTGGACGATCGAGGTTGTTGCTAATCAACTTTTGCCTAAATATACTGGCATTGACTTTTCTTCAAACTGCCAGAAATCCGTCGGATATCCGGTTTTTTAATTTCCCAACAGGAAAACACTAACAATTTCCGTCGGTGAAGTTGTTTTTTTAGTAGTGTGGCAATGCACATGGATTACGATAAATGTTATATTGGGTAAGTCAAGTGATTTGATGACTTTGATGCAAATAAATGGCATGAAGGGAAAGCAAGGCTAAAATGAGAATCGATTTCAGTTTGTAGCTTTAAAGAGGATTTATGAAACTTTCTTACTATAAGAAGAATCGAACTACATTGTTATGATAGTGTTTCTACAATGATCACATTTTGATTTCTTTAATACTTTAAAAAAAGGGGGGAAATGAAGTAAGCAAAAACAATGGGAACTCTATACAAGTCTTAAGCAATATGATTTGTTTGTTAGCATTTGATGTTTTTGTCTTCCAAATTGATGGTAGGAATACTATAATGAGAGGATTTATATTGTAATCATGTGGTCAAAAATATAACTGATGTTTATTAACATGAAATTAGTTATATTTTTGCAAGATGATATTGTTAGGATCAAAATGTTTTAAGTATTAAAAAGTTTTATAAAGTCAGTTTAAGCCTTAAATGCAATATCCTTAGTGTGTAAATGAGCTTATGGGCTTGCAGTATTGCGCTAATCATGTAATGAACTCCTAGTAGAAACGAACCGTAGAAACAGAAATGAAAACATAGATTTACTTATCACCATCAAGCAAGTTTCTCTTTACGCTTCTATACATATTGTGCAAGTTTGGAGGCATAAAGACAACTGCATATATATATGTACATGTTACAAGAGCTTCCATGCTTTACCTCCATTCATGTTAAATTTCTTAAGCCTACCAAAAAACATAACTACAATCAGTATTAGTTTACCCTCGTCGCTCCATTTTCCTGAGAATCCGTACCATTTGTTTTCACAAATGCCATCTGGTTTTAGAAGACGATCACAACTATAGCCCATCGTGAACCCCACGTTTCCGTATGCACTGTAATAATTAAGTTCACAAGTTTAACTTGGATCTAATAATATGCTCAGAGTAGTTTAAGTATATATGTATATCTAACGTAGTAGAATCAAGCCCTTAATATGTCCCAAAATAAATAATTGATTCTAATTAAGTATAGATATTCTAGTAGCATTATCTCTCCCTTGCTAAAGGAAACGCCATGTGATATACCCTTGTTATCATCAAACTTAATTTATATATAAGATTAACCACTTTGAGCAAGTTTTATTTAGCTTGGTTTGTTGTGTAAAATGACCCTATAAAGTTTCAAAAATACCAAGTATCTATATTATAAAGTTATTTTTTATAATATATATATAATGAAAAAATCATTAGACATATATGATTTTATTTTAAAACACATGTGATTCAACGCTACCCAAATCATTGCACACTCATTTTTTAACCATTAATACAAATTCATATGTGATCTTTTACATGATTTAATTTTTTTTCTTATTTTCTTATTTTCTTATTGTTTTGATCTGAATCTATTTATATGGGTAGTTCAAAGGAAAACTCAAATATAATTGCGAACGTTAGGACAACCGAGAGCACAACATGTATCCTATTTGGTCTAAATGATAAAGACCTATTCATATGAATATCATTCATTATTCATGGTGAATAATACAACATTTAAACTGAATAATATAGATTTTCGTATTATTCAGTTTGAATGTATTATTAACCATGGATAATGTATAATATTGGGTCAGAATAATCTTGTATTGTTCGGACTGAATATATATGCCACGTGGCAAGCTTTCGGCTTTCCTCACCGCATTTTTATTAGAGAGAGAGAGAGGGGAGATTATTAAAGTTACCTTATGACTTCAACAACGATATTGAGAACGTTGAAATTGAGGGGATCTTGTTTAATCTTTTCCCTTTCGGTTATGCAAACAAGGATGATGAAGATAACAAGATAAGAGAGTTGTGAGAACAAAAGATTCTCCAACATAACTTTTTTGCTTTTCTTTTTTCTTTGATCACTGTTTCGTTGGCTATTTCCTTTTGCCCATAACGGTAAAAACGAGGTATATGGAGGAAGATACCTGTTTCAAAAATAACTTCTAGTTAGCTCTGATGAATAACTGTTATACACCAATTTTTTTAATTGATATATTTTCTTACAATTAACGTTTTTCATTTAATAATCAGAATTAAAAAAATATTTATCATATTTAATGAAAGAAGTCTTTTTTTAACGATTATGCTTCAGATGTAAGATTGAACAAATTCTTTCAATATGACACAATTATTTTCTTCATTATATATCACCAATACCATGTCAAAAACGTTTTAATTGTTTAATTCAAAAACCAATATCATAGTATAACCATATAGAAGTTTGTTTTACAAATTAACTTGAATATAATTAGTTGTTTGATACTTATGATTTGATAAAATACTTATTAGTTGAAAATTTAGTTTTTTTTTTTCTAATACAATAACTTATAATGGTAAATATATTGTATTTTGGTAAAAATAAGTTGATAAGAAATGGCAATGTAAAATATAATGACCCTGGAAAAAATTATTAGGTGTGTGTAAGTAAACATAAGCATAATTAATAAAAAATAAAAGATCAATTATAATAGTGTTACCATAAATATAAGCTAATTTCTTTTTTAAACATATTTAAAAAAAAAGGTATTACAACTATCCTTTAATCAATCTACAAAAGCTTTTTTTCACTTTCTAATTGTGCCATTTATACCCTTTTTTTTAATTTTTTCAATAGTTATTTTTAATAGTTTTATATTGTCGTTTATTTAATTATTTTATCGACTAATTTTTCCGTTAAATAATTTAGTAACTCATTTATTAGCAAATATATAATTAAGGCCATCATTAGCCAGGACGGGAGAGCGTCGGTACCATGGAGGTACCGACGGTAACACCGTTTTTTTTTATCGGTAGGAGGCCAGTAGGGCTCTACATCGGTGGTGGGCTGCCGGTTGAAAAAAGGTGAATACCCCACCCCCCCCCCCTACCCCCCCTCCTCTCTCTCTCTCTCTCTCTCTCTCTCCTCTCTCTCTCTCTCTCTCTCTCTCTCTCTCTCTCTCTCTCTCTCTCTCTCTCTCTCTCTCCCCTCTCTCTCTCTTCTCTCTTCTTTTCTTTTTTTTTTTTTTCAATTAATTACAAGGGTATGGTATTGGTATGGTTAAGGATGGATTGGTATGATGTTGGTAAGGTGTTGGTAAAGCTGATGTGACGCTGATGTAGCAGCAAAAATGAGAGATATGAGGGGTACGGCTAAGGATGGCCTTAGGCTAACTCTTCATCAATTAGTTTACATAGTTTGTAAAACTCAAAACTTATAACTCGTTAAAATATACTTTAAAAGAATAACTTAATTTAACTAATAAAAAAATTGATAATCAGGCACCGTTATTGCAATACCTGTTTGCCACGTAGTTGTTGGTGATACGGTCGGGTTGAATTAGACGTGGATTTAAATCCATTAATTAAATAATATGGTTTAATCCCATGCTAAAACTTATAATTTCTAGTAAGGAACGTATCAAAATTTTATAAGGCTTTAAGTAGTAACTCTTTCAACCTCACTGTCACATCAGCTTTTTTCCAACCCTCTGACTAATCATCTGAAACACTCTTTTAGGTACCCACACCCAACCCTCTCAACCCACTCACTTTTTTAATGCCACATCAGCTGACACATCAGCTTTTTTCCAACCTTATCTTTACCCTCCCATAACCATCTACAACACACACCCAACCCTCCCAACCCTCTCACACACAACACACACACACAACATACACACACACACACCACACACACACCCCTCTCACTTTTTGTTCGGGTTCTACAAGCCACCAAGGCTGCAAGCCGCTGGCTTCCTTCAGGCGCGCACCCAACCCACTCGAACCCGATGGGCCCGTCGGTTATAGCCGCTGCCAACCGCCGAGTTGGGTGCGGACAGCCTTATTAGTACCTAACTCTCTCAACCCTCTCACTTTTTATTTAAATAAAACACACCACATACACCATACACACAAAAGCAATAGCCCGCAGCAGTGTGGAGATGCCGCTCAGGCCCTCAACCCGTTGAACCCGCCGAAGACGTAGCGGTACCCGCCCAACCCACCAAAGCCGACGGGTTGGAAGCCGCTGCCGCTACTCATGGCCTAAAAGATAGTGTTTAAAAAATACAAAAGGTTTTTACAAGATGTTTGAAATGTTTATACGTCTTAATGATAAAAAAATTTAGGATCAAATCGAAAAGTCTATTGCTATAGAATGGTATTAGGTATTTTAACATGTTCTTAAGACCTTTTAAAATGAAATATTTTAGCTATTTATTCGACATTATTAGAAAAATTGTCCTATAAACACAAGTGTTATTCTAAAAAAAATAGGTTTATACGACACATCAAAAAAGTGTTTTATGAAATAGTTGATACAGCATGCACTACAATGAAAAGGGGTTTAGAGAAGAAGGATTTGGAAGCGTGTCTAAGAGTGACTTCTAGAAACCTTTTCCTGCTGTTGTTTTGGGAAGGTTGTTAATGAAAGTAAAAACTTCTCTAAAACCTTTAACAAAACTAAACTTTTAAATATAAAAGAAAACATTCTCTAAAGGTCCTTTTTTCTTGTAGTGATGTTTTCTAAAAACATTTTAAGGAATTACTGAAACACTTAAAAACATTCTGCAAGTCGACTATAAATTCTTAATTTGGTCATACAAACTTATATTTTGTGAAATATTTTTATTAGGAAGTTGAATATTATAGGAGTCGTATAAAACACAGTTTGTTATAATAAGCCAAAAGTAAACTCATTAAATTAGGTAGTATCAGGTTTAGGTTTAACTAACGATGAGACTCGTTTTGTTCAACTTTTCTTATATGGGTGTTTTTAATCCCGCTTTATGTACTTTGGTTGTGTTGGGTATAAATATTTCTTTGCCGTTCCAAAAACGAAAATCTTGCAAATTACATTTATATTTTATGAGTTCAAAGATAAGCTCTGAATCATGCTTTGATTTTACTTGTCGTGCATTTTCGACGAGTTTTCAAAAACTGAATTGCACGTAATTTCTAAAGAATAAAAATTTTCAACTAATACGTCATCAATGTATTTTATAAATTACTCGTTGTACGATATATCCTAGAGGACCAATTCATCTCGTACTAGGAACCAATGTATATATATTATATGATATAATCATTAAATCCAAACTAATGATTGAATTCTTTATTAACGAAGATTGGAATATTATATATCCAACTTTGACTTCTTAAATACCAATAAGTTTGTTCTTTTTATATTCTACTTGTTAATTTTTATATGTTCTAATAATGAATTCACAACGAGAATAATGCAACCATGTGAGCCTAGCTTCTTGAATGCATCTAATTATAACATTTCTTTAATTACTATGATGGTGGTGAAATTCGTTTTTAAACATTTAGGGACTACATGTTATCTGTGTATTTTCATATTATTGATGTCCCTTGTAAAATTGAGCGAAAATTTTCCCTCTAAGTCTTTAGAGACGACTTGTGGTACTAAAATATTGAAAAATAATTGACTTTTTCAAATGGAACATAAAGACACAAGTCGTCTCAAAAAGTCTACTTTTAGAGACCACAATGTGTCATCTCTAAAATAATGGTCTCTAAAAATAACTTTTCTTGTAGCAGATGAAAATGTCTAAAAATTCAATAGAGAGAAAGGAATAGAAATTACTAACATCATGACCACGATCAACACCACCGAGGCAGCAGCTATGGTGGAGAGGTCGAAGATGGTTTCACCTGTATGCCTCGTATTGATGGTCTGAAACAAAACCCCAACGAATTTCTGATAATTGTTCAAAGCGCTTAGAGAATCAGAACCCCATTCCAAGGCCGAAAACAATACGAATTGGACAAGGATAAAACCCAACACCGTCACCACAAGAAACAACGAGTGTAAGTGAGAAAGAAAATGATGGAACCGGATATTGTCACGACGGCCATTGTCCAACAAGTAACGCGTCTCGGCTTTCTTCTTGAATTTTCCGATGGCCCAAACGGAAAACCTCAAAGCCGAAGGGTATAAATTGTTACCTAAAAGAATTTGAGGGATTAGAAGCAATAATAGGCCAGAATTCTTGCTAAAGACTATCATGTTTTCATTGGTGGGCACAAACCCACAACTAGCAAAGGTGGACACAACTGTGAAGAGAGAAAAGGTGAATGTCTTTAGACCCTTTTGTTTTAGCACATTTTTGGCACTAGAGATGACATTTAGATACACCAAAACTGAGACCACTCCCAAGGTTTGAACAAGAAATAAATAACCCAATGCTACAAACCCTAGAAACTTAATGGATTTGCACTTTAATTCCTCGGTATGGGCCATGGGTTCTGGCTCGTAACCGAGCTCAAAGATATCTGATTTCGAACTCTCGAATTCAGGGTTAGCTATGGTGCCTAGCTCGAGCTCTCGAAAGTTTGCGGGGACACCAAGATCACTCATGGAATCATTCACTCTACCACCTTTTTTTACGGAACGTTGATGGTGTGAAACATGGAGTCCCACCATTGAGGTGAAGACCTCACCACCAATGAACATCAAGATCGTCATAACGACGAGTTGGGTGTTGGAGAAAACCTCCATTTCGACGACGGACATGCTAGAGACGGTGGATGCGGATACCGAGGTAAAGAACAAGTCTAGCTTTCTAGGGGCAAAGTTGGTAGTTCGTGGATCGGTTGCATTGAGGACGAGATATCCGACCGAAGAAAGAAAGGAGAAATAGAAGAGTTCGATAGAGAAGTGGTTCATATGATGCAAGACGTAATGGGAGAAACAAGTGACTAAAAACCATATGAACCGAAAGAAACTCGAGATCGCGAAACATGAAGAGCTACAAAGTTGTTGTAGTTTGTTTCCAAGATAGGAAACGACCACCATCATGTGAAGGTTGATTGCCAAGAGAAATGAGAAAGATTAAGTTTATGGCAATGGAGAAGGTTGAGTGGTATGTTGGAGTGTTGTGAATAGGGGTACATATAAGGAGGGTATCGTTTGACTTGGGGGTGTTATGGTCTTTTTAAGTTTTATCCTTTAACATGTCAAACCTATTTCATTTTATTTTATTTTTGTACGACATGATGGGGTGGTGGCATTAAATCATAGGTCCTTTTATTCTTAAGGAGACCCATAATGTTAGGTTATCCATTTGATGATTAACTAATATATATATAGAGAGAAGGGGGGAATCTTTGTTTATAACTTTTTTAAATGTTGAAATCGTATAATCTAATGTTAAATTTAGCCTATCATTATGATTGATTATTTGATTTATCAATGATGATCGATTTTATGCAATAATCTTAAATATAATACATAATATATTCATTAAATGCAAATACTAATGGAATGCATATAGATGGAAATGATATTACCGTTGTCAATGCAGATAGATGTGCATGGAATTTCATGCACATTTATATGCTTTCTATTAGTTTATTCAAGTAAGATTATTGTATGAAATTAATAATCAATGATGAATCAGTAATCACTCATAATGAATGGGTTAAAATAAATGGTTTTAGATGAGGTTGCATGGTTTCAACTTTTAAGAATGTTGTAAATGATTATCCCTATATACAAGGAGGTTTAAGAGAAAACCGAAGAACACTCTCGTAGCCCTCCATCTGGAATGTATGCACTTGTGCATACGGGTAATTTGGGTTGTTTTTGGGTTTTTATGCACAAGTGGATTATGCACCTATGCAAATGCATATATGCATATTACAAAATTACTCGTAGAGAGTGAAGGGGTCTTTTTCATTTGTTAACTTAGTAAGTAGTGTTAACCAACCACAACCATTGATCATTTTAATCATTGGATTATATTAATTGGCTCTTTAAAATGTTTTTTAATTAATTCCAATAATAGACCAATCAAGTTCATATACGCACAAGGGTATTATGATCCAAAAAGTTACCGGAATCAATCACGATTCAATTACCGGAAATTAGGGAAACCTACCAAAATAGCCATGGGAAAGGACAAGGCATAGACAGACCTCTTATGTTATGTTCAATTATGTTTTGTATGTGTTGTTGAATTATGTTTTTATGTATTTGATGTTTTTGATACGTCCTAAAACATTTGATTAATCGTCCTATAGAATAACTCTATTCCATTACGTTTTTAAAACGTCCCAAAATAGTAATTTGGCTCCCAAACGATGTTTTAAATCGTTAGTCTCAACTAACAAATTAACGTCATTCTCCTTTTCTTTCCTCTAACAGTATATTAAATTACCCTAATAAAATGAGTATGAAAGTCGATTGGTGAATTAGTGTGTATAGGTTTGTAACCTTTGAAAGCTTTCTAATAAAATACAAGCCACCAATTGATTTCTCTTTGATTTCCCACACGATTTCCATCTTGATCTTGTTGAAATTAGAACAAACATATATTGTCTTCTTCCATCCTATTATCAACATCAATTAACATTCTACTCCATCACTATAGACTCCATACAGGACTCCTTTCTTACACTCGAAGATCCAAGCTCATGGTTTTCCATGAATACAAATTACCAATATTTTGAAAAAATAATTCAAAAAATAATAATAATCACAGGTTATGCTTACCATATTTTCTAAAAGTATTGCTAAAAGAGTAAACTAAAAAAGAATAAACCAAAAACACTTCCATGTTTATTTATGAGAGAAAAAAGAAAACAAACTTTCCTAGAATTAGGCGGAAAGCCAATTCCTAAAATACCCTCTATTTAATAATAATCGATGGTTAATTTTAAATAGGAAAATGTCCAAAAAAAACCCAACAAACTATTATATTTTGAATGGTTAAGTCCCTAAACAATTTTTTTGAACAAAAAACTTTCTCATTTTGAATGATTAAGTCACTAAACTATTCTTTTGAATGAAAAAACCATTAAACTTTTTCGTTTTGATTGATTAAGTCATCAAACAATTTCTTTTTGATAAATAAACCATTAACCTTTCAAAAATTGGTTTACTTACCCCCTTTTAATAAAAATAAAAAAATTAGATATAACCGACTATGAAGATTTTAAAGGTAAAATATAATTATGTTAGTTTAGGTTAAACAAATACAAGTAGCGAACTTTTAAATTTCAATGATTTATTTTGTTAGAAAAATGTTTAGGGACTTAATCATTCAAAATGAAAAGGTTTAATGGTTTTTTCATTCAAAAGAATAGTTTAGTGACTTAATCATTCAAAATGAGAAAGTTTAATGGTTTTTTTGTTCAAAAAAATTGTTTAGGGACTTAACCATTCAAAATGGAATAGTTTGTTGGGTTTTTTTGTACTTTTCCCATTTTAATACCGGTTAAATAGTTAACAAAAGAATGACCCTATATACATAAGACGATAATCAAATGAGAACCGCAAAAAGATTAAAACCCATGAGAATCGATCTAAGCTACAATTTGGTTTTGATCTTGTGGTTTTAAATTTTAACCATATGGAAAGAGCAAATTTATAATCATTTCACCTCATGAAATCAAGCACAATTTCCATTTATATGGTATTTCATCTCGTGAACCAACGAAACCTTTGCTTGAAAATCGGGTACAAAACGGTTTAGATATGAAGAAGCAGTATTAAAAATCATCCGAGTTGAAGTCGATTTCTTTTGAAATTTTGGAACAACATAGTTATTCCTCCGTATTTCAAATCAACCCCCAATTATAAATGATTACATAAATAAATATATCACCATCGGCAGCTATTACTCATCCATGCCAGCAACAATCGACATCTGCAATGGGGCTCGGCAAGGCATCGGCAAGACTCCTTTGCGATCGCTACCATCGGCTACACCGCCGAGGCCGATCGGCAAAGGACCAAAATCGGCACCACTATACCGACTTGTTAGACTACCCCACCCCCATCCCACCCCACCCTCTCTCTCATTTCTCTCTATCTCTCTCTTCTTTCAGTTAGTCTCAGTTGGTGTTAATCGGTCCTGATGGATTCTTGATCATTGATCTCGATAAATATTGAGGCTATGATTTTACACACAAAAAATGATATATCAATCGAAAGGTTCTTGATGGAAAATGAAGGTGGTAGGGTATGGTTTAACACACATAAACACATGTACACCAAGTTAATGAATGAATTCTCAACCTTTCTCCATAGGTTTTCGATAGGTTCTCACCTCAATATCGATGGGTTCTCAATTAGTCTCAATGGGTGTTGGGTTGCAGTTATGAAGAACGCAGTGCCTTACGACATTGAAGAACGTGTTGTCGAGTTACGGACTTCTCGTGACGACTTAGTACAGATAGTTAAACCTACGTAAATATTTATAATGAAGTCCCTGCTAATTTATTCCAAAGATAGAGGTGTGGGCGTAATTCATATGTGTGAGATCCTGGGTTCAAACCATTGGCACCGCACCTCTGCCACTAGGATGCATGCGTTGATTTACCTCTCCCATAAAGACCATGGGACCAATGCGGTGTGGGATGCCTCAAAGGGTGATGTCTACCACTTTTCATAATATTCATAATGAGTATTATATATATATATATAGGGGTCGTATCCGTTACAAACCGGATAGTTTGTACAAACTATACAAACCAATCTCACCACGCATGTAGATGATCAATGACTTAGATTAATTGAGTTCCTAGATTTGCTCTCAACAACATTTGAAAATATTTGAAAATCACCTAAAAGATAGGAGATAAATAAAATATAAACAAAATCAATGGTTAACATTAGGTTTGTATAGTTTGTACAATCTACTTGGTTTGCAACGGGTACTTCCCCTATATATATATAGCATTTCATGTAAAAAACGGTTTAGGCATTGTTTGGTAAAAATAAGCTAGCTTATAAGTCAGCTTATTTTCTGTGTACATGTTTGGTAAGACCAAAAGTAGCTAATAGGCTAACTTTTTGATAAGCTACTTTGAGTAGCTTATGAGAAACTTTTTGTGACTTTTTCCAATTATACCCCTTATTAATATTTACTATTATTAATTAAATCTATATATTAGTTATAAAAAGATAATTAATTGTTAATTATTAATAAATAATTATTATTAACAAATATTAATTTTTAATAATTAAAATTATATACTAATTATATTATATTATACATTATTTTCAAAAGTTATTAATTATATTAGATATTATTTAATATTTTTAAATATCAAAAAACAAATATAATAACTTTCAAAATGTATATAGTTAAAATATGTTAAATACTTTAATAAAAAATATCTATATCTAGTTCTTTAGTTATATATATTTTTTAAATTATTAATTATTTAAGATATGTGAAGTTGATCAATTTTATTTTTATTTTTCTTATACTTAATATTAATTTAAATTATAAGTTTAATATAGATTTTTTCTAAAGTTTGTTTTAACAAATTCTAAATTTATGGTGTGTATATAATAATAGTAATAATAATAATAACAAAATTCTATATTATTTCAATATATTATATTATATAATTTTTTTATTGTTTGTATTATTTAACATGTTGTATTATTGGAAATTTATTTTAATTCTATTATTTAATTTTTGTTTTAATTATATTATAAAATATTTGTAATTGATTATTTATTAAAGATGTTCTTTTTGGTCATTTTACATACTCATAAGCTAGTTTTTACCAAGCATGACTTGTTCATAAGCTAGCTTATCAGCTACCAGCTAGCTTATCAATCACCAGCTAGCTTATCAGCTAGTTTACCAAACATAGGTTGTGTTTGGCAAAAATAAGCTAGCTGATAAGCTAACTTATAAGCTAGTTCATCCAAACATGTACCAGAAGCTAGCTTATAAGCTAACTTTTTGAAACGCTACTTTGAGTAGCTTATGATGAGTTTATTGTAGTTTTTTCCAATTATACTCTTATTAATATTATTTATTAAATTCAAAGATACCATGTTTGGTCATTTTACATACTCATAAGCTAGGTTTTGCCAAACATAATTTGTTCATAAGCTAGCTTATCGGCTACTAATAAGTTTATCAATCAACAACTAACTTATCAGCTATCAGCTAGCTTATCAACTACCAGCTAGCTTATCAGCTACGTTTGTAAGTAAAAGTTTTTTATTGAATAGGTAAATAAAAAATAATTTAAGATGATTTGTTAGGCCATCCATAGTCGTGCTGGTATGACCTGCACAGGCTGCCACCTCAGTGTCACATCAGCTTTACCACTACTTTACCATTACCATACCATTTCATCCACAACCATACAGGTCATACCACCTGTATGATTTTTAAATACTTAAAATAATATAAATTTAAATAATATAAATTTAAATACTATAAATTTAAATAATATAAATTTAAATACTATAAATTTAAATTAAAATTACATTAATATTAACATTTCATTCAAATTAAAAAACTAAGTAAAAATAAAAAATACAATAAAACTAATTATGAGGCATAGAATCCCACAAATGTTGAGATAAATCGGTGCGAAGGTTGGCGTGCCTCTCGCGGTTTTTTACAAAGTTGACGTTGTTTGCTCGTTCTTCTTCCGAGATCGTTGTCTCAACTTCGCTCGGTAAAACCGCCGTAGGATCAAAAGGATAATGTGAAAACCCTTCGTCTTCACGAGTCATGTTGTGTAAAGTTATACACGTGTACATGATTTCTTGTAATTTCCTTCGTGACCATACCCGTGCCGGTCTAGCAACGACGTGCCATTTACTTTTAGGCGTGGCGAATGTCCGTTCGATGTCTTTTCTAGCCGATTCTTGACGTGTCGTGAACTGCTACCGTGGCACTTCCGTTGGGTACCTAAATGCTTTCACGAAAGTCGTCCACTCGGGATATATCCCGTCGACAAGATAATACCCGTGATTGTAGTGTGTGCCATTCGCTACAACGAACTATCGGGCGCTTTATTTTCGAATAAATCGGTGAAAATCGGTGATTGATTCACAACGATTAGAAAGTTCAAGAATGGGTATCTTTAACGGTGACTGTTTCTTGCCTTATTCATATGTATCTTCTTCATTATAATTCTCAATGTTAAATGATTTATTATATAACACCGAATAAATATTAAAGCTTTTCTATTGAGTCAGGATCATTGAATCCATGGTCATCATGGACTTCGATTTTTTTCCCTTACCTTATGGCATCATATGAATTATTGTGGTTTTTCTAACATTTAATTATTTTTTCTATCTTATTGTCCACCATGATTGAAAATTTGAACTAAATAATTTCATATTTTATAAAAGCTATAAAACAAATTATACAATAAATAAATACGTTATTGGTCACAAAACCGTATAACAAAATTGACTGAGGCAAAGAATGAAATAAAACGTTAAAATCGAAAAGTATCCGGCATTACATGAGTACACACACATACACACACACGTATATGTGTGTGCTTAATCATTTGAGAAAACTTCAAAATATGTGAGATCTGTAAGATTCGTAGCCACTAATTCAAGATAATTGATATTATTAATCAACAAGATAATTGAACAAATTAATATTAGTATTTATAATTTAAAATTCAATGTTTTTTAGAAAATTTCATACTTATCTCTTTCTTTCTGTCTCATATTTTTGTATTAGGTACCCGGTTTCGGAACCGGTCCTGACAGGCACCCATCGGTTAACTGTTCCACAAAAATGAGGATCGAAACTGGTCCCGTTCAGTTTCGTGTTTTAGGATCCCCGACTAATCACATCGGTTCAGGTTCCAGAACTGCCCAGGTTCGATTCCAAAGGCAGGTACATGGTTTTGATGCTCATCCCTACATACAAGTGAATTAATTGTGAACACAGCGTAAACAACTTTAATAAAAAAAAATTACTAGAGCATTCACAATGTGTTTATAAATCGTATGCTTAGGTTTATTTTGTGTTCACAATATGTTCACAAGTTATACTAAATCTCATAGATCTAAAGTGTGTACCCAAACTATTATAATTAAAGAAGAACAATCAAAGTCTGCAAGTATTGTTCATCGGGTCAGGACTAAGGATATCTTAGTGATCAACTTTTCATCCATGTTGCTACTCCATATGTTTTCCAACAACTTTTCATCCATGTCTGCGAATCAAACAGGATAAATCCAATTTCATTTTTGCCAATCAAACAAGTTTCATATTCACTTTTCAATTTCTTACATATTCGAATTCCTTCAGAGATTCCAATTAGAAACATTATGTAAACCAAATGCCACCTAAGAAAATGAGTTTAAGTTACCATGTTCGCGACTTAGGTCACAATGCTAGTCATCATCCTTAAACACAAACCAGGCACTTGCATGGTTTCCCTGCAATATATGACGTATACCTAGCACGTTACTTTTTGTTTCCTCGACCACAAAACTCATAGGACTACGCGGCTTGAGCCGTGGGCCAAGTCGCGACATCTTCTGTTTGGTCATTTTTTTCTTTTTCTCTTTTTTAATGTTAGTACTTTTACCACAACCTTAACTTATGAAAATAACTTGGTAGAAGTTGCTTTAAACCAAATCACTGACTTATATTAGAATTAAATTGTATGGCGAGAATTTGGGTGTTACATGAAGACCATACTCCATCGATCTTGCACACATAGGCCGGAGGGTCAAACTCGAGGGTAAGCTACAGAGGGTTAGGTAGGGGAATTTCTCCGTATGTGTGGGCGCACACGTGTGTTCTGATGGGGAGTTACAAAGAGAGGGTGAAAGAAAGAATGAGAGTGAAAACTGTCGTTTTAGTCCCTAAGGTTAGGTAGGGAGGGGCGATGGTGGTGTGTATGGTCGTAGGAGACGTTAAGATGTTGCTGGGTGTTGGATGGTGGGCAGTTGAAGTAGAAAGGCGGTGGTTCACTTGGTTTTTTATCCTAGTTAGGGTGGTTTCCAGCAGTCGGGAAGTGAAGGGAGATAAAGGAGAGAACTTTTTTTGTTTTTAATATACATACCAAGTGTCATAACGTAGTTGGAAGTTAAAAAAAAGTCACATATCTAAAATGGAGACAAATTTGAAATGACATAAATGCCGTGAAGTTTAACAAAAAAAATGGATTGTAGTTTTGTTCAAGGACCAAATCGCGAATGCATAGCATCAGATAAGATAATCTAGGTAATAAATGAAGTTTAAGCACCGGTTCCAAAAAGAATGAAGTTATTGTAATATTACGAGATGTTTTCAAGATTAGTTACTATACATAAGGTTTTTTTTCCTATATTTTTAATTTAAAAAGAAAATTTTAGATCTCACCTAACCTAAGGCTTCCTATATTTTGTTGAATTCAAATCAAATGCGATATTAATTTGAAACAAATAAAGTATAGTTAGTTACTTCTATGTTATTATATGCCTCGTAGTGTGCCTGTTTCAAAGTCCGAACTTAACATCTATAAAAAATGTTTTTAAGTTATATTAATATATAGCAATAATTATGATGTTTATTAATTATTTATTGCATGATTTGTGATTAATTGAATTGATTATTCTTCCGCGTACACTCCGTGTTAACTTTTATATACCTCAATTATTTTGTAGTAAAATTTCACATTGTCTTTTTTACAATGCAAAACGGTATTAAAATAAAATATATTCTATTTGGATTCTTGTTTTAATAAATTCCTATTCTCAAAATTTTCATTTTAAAATTATTTTTGGTTTTAAATGTAATAAACGATTTATGCAATTTACTTTCTTCTTTTTCAATAGCTTATAATTCTAACAATTTTATTGGTATGGAATAATAGGTGGACTTTTTTTCCTATAAATTTATGTAAATTAACAAAATGATCCACCTCGAATTTGTTAGGATTTTTAGAAGTTAGAACTATGGACACGTTTTTATGCTTTATTATTATTTTTAACAAGAAGAAAATGAAAGCAACTTTTTGCATTCGTCTAGGAGGATTGACTCTAGGATGGATTTCAATAAATTTTCAATGGCATTATTGATTTAATTGAATCGATTTATTTGGTTTTTAAAATTTTAAAAGGAAAAAAACAAGTGTTATTAAAATTATCATAATATTCTTTGAAGTATCAAAATTAATCATTTCAATAACTTTTATGATTGAACTCAACTCTATTCTTGATAATAGGGGTGTGCATGGTTTGGCCAAAACCGGTTAAACCGGCCGATGTTGGTTCGGCCGGTTTAGCCATCATTATTCAAGCCGGTAGTTTGTGTTTTTTTATAAATCGTTAATACGGTTTGGTTTGTGGTTTTAGGGACAAAACCGGCCGTTGAAATCGAACCGGACCAAGTGCGTGTGTGTATATATAATTATATTAGTATTATATATTGTATATTATATATATATATATTGTATATGATTAAATATTCAAGATTTGGTTTTTCCTTTGCAACAAACTTGAGCTATGTTCTTAATTTTATAGTTTCTTACTTTCTTATTCGGTTATTCTTATGCACTTTTTGTAGTATTCTGAATTCTAATAAAAACGAGTCAAACCGTCAAACCGGCCAAACCAAGCCGGTTCATATTGGTTTGGTCGGTTTTGTTTGATACAATAAATTAGCCGGTTTGGTTTGAAGAATTATCAAACCGGGGTTACCGGTTTGGCCGAGATTTTAGGCGTAAACCAATCAAACCGGACCATGCACACCCTTACTTGATACACTTGAACTGTAATAAATGGTGTTTTGTTTGTAGACTATAGAATACTTGATATAATATTAATTTTAAACTACTTTGACTAAATTTCATTTTCTCTTTTGATTCTTTTTTTAAATGAAATTTCAAAATCCAACAAATTTCAGATTTCAACATTTCTTTACAATAAATTATACAAATTATCTCAAACAACACCTTATAATTCTAACAGTTTTATTGGTTTGGAATAATAGGTCGGACCTTTCTCATATAAGTTTATGTAAATCAACAAAATGTCTACCTGGAATTTGTTAGAATTCTTAAAAGTTAGAACTATAGTCACGTTTTTGTGCTTTATTAATATTTTTAACGACAAAAAGATGAGGCAACTTTTACATTCGTCTAGGGGGGGGGGGGGGTGGCTTTACAATGGATTTCAATAGACTTTGAATGGCGTTACTGATTTAGTTGCATCGTTTATTTGATTTCCAAAATTTAAAAGAAAAATCAAAACTCATAATTTCTATAACTTCTATGATTGAGCTCAACTCTATTCTTGATAAATTCAATTGATAAATTCAATTACAGTTGAACTGCAATATATGATGTTTTGTTTGTAGATTATAGAATATATGATAGAACTTGAATTTTAAATTACTTTGACTAAATTTCAATTTCTCTTTAAATTTTTATTAAATGAAATTTCAAAATTCAATAAATTTCAGATTTCAACATTCATTTACAATAAATTACAATTTTGATGGAATTCAATGTTATAATTTCATAATCCCTTATATATTCTTTAGGGTAAAATATGATTTAACCCCTAAACTTTGCACATAAAAATGGTTTAACCCTTAAACTTTTGTAGTGAATGTTTTGATCCCTAAACTTGTTACAATGAATGTTTTAATCCCAAAACTTGTTATAATTAATTGTTTTAGCCACTTGACCTGCTATAATAGGTTACCCCACTTTTAAAAAACACTTTAATCCCTAAACTTATTGACAATATATGATTTAAGCCTTAAACTTTTTATTTAAAAATGGTTTAACCCCTAAACTTTTTAAAAAATATTATAATCCTTAAACTTTGTATAGTATTTGATTAAATACCTAAACTCATTAACCTAATTATTTGTTTATCTCTAATGAATGTTTAACACATGTTTGAAGTACTTCCAAAACACATGATCTTGAATATCTCTAACTTGCATTCCTTGATTTCATATCCCTTGATCGGATGTAATCAATAAAATCTAGGGTATGAAGCAACAATAGACTAATGAATCCAATTAACCAAAATTTTAACAAAAAAAATAATCATAAGACGTTTGGTGATTATGTGTTCATCGTGATGCAAATTTACCTAAAATTTAATGCGTAGATTTCACCGGCGAACATCAAATGCGGAACAAATCAAGCACATAAATGACATAAATGAAATCAAATGAAACGTACCAGCAAGTTTAGGAATAGATTATTGGCGAAAAAAGATCGATTTGACTGAGTTGCAAACTATACTGGACTAGAGATGAATGGATGCAAGGTTTTTCCAATCGTGAATGGATGGTAATGTGTTTAGCCGGCAGAATGTTGTATTAGATTATGTTAGGGGTAAAAATAATTAGGTTCAACAAATTTAGGTATTTAATCAAATACTATAAAAAGTTTAAGGATTATAACATTCATTAAAAAGTTTAGGAGTTAAACCATTTTAAGTAAAAAGTTTAAGGCTTAAATCATATACTGTCAATAAGTTTAGGGATTAAAGCGTTTTTTAAAAGTGTGGTAACTTGCTATAGCAGGTCAAGTGGCTAAAACAATTAATTACAACAAGTTTAGGGATTAAAACATTCATTATAACAAGTTTAGGGATTAAAACATTCACTAAAAAACTTTAGAGGTTAAACCATTTTTAAGTGCAAAGTTTAGGGTTAAATCATATTCTACCCTATTCTTTAACCCAAATATAAGGGAGGTGATCCCTACACAACAAGTTTTAACCATCCACAACAAATTTATATTAATAGCCAATTATACCCTTTCTTATTTTAGTACACTTTTCACTTAACTTCTTTACTTTTAAATTATGTTTTTTCAAGCCCCTACACTATCCCCAATTTTAATGTTTATTTTTTATTTTTTATTTTTAAACTTTAAATATTTATGGTCACCGGATCTTTAATTTTTTTTCTTAATTTTTTTTGTCTTTTTGTATTTCTAAGATTTAGGCTATGTTTGGCAAGCGTAGCTTATAAGTTAGCTGGTAGCTGATAAGCTAGCGGATAGCTGATAAGCTAGCTGTTGATTGATAAGCTTGCTAGTAGCTGATAAGCTAGCTGTTGAACAAATTATGTTTGGCAAAAACTAGCTTATGAGTATGTAAAATGACTAAAAAGGGTACCTTTGAATTTAATAATTAATATTAATAAGGGTATAATTGGAAAAAGCTACAATAAGCTTCTCATAAGCTACTCAAAGTAGCGTTTCAAAAAGCTAGCTTATAAGCTAGCTGATAAGCTAGCTTCCTGGTACATGTTTGGATGGACTAGCTTATAAGCTAGCTTATCAGCTAGCTTATAAGCTAGCTTATGCTTGCCAAACCAAGCCTTAAAGTTTTTTTTTTTTTATTCATTAATTTTCATGTTTCACTTTTTTATCTTTTATTTTTATTTTGAGCTTTAAAAACGTGCACGATCCACTTTTCTTCTTGAGTTAGTTTTAGTAGAAAAACAATTAAACTCAACTCAACTCCATTCCAATTATATTTCATGCAGAAAATTACAAACAAAAATAAAAAACGAAATAACATTCCAAAATGAAAAATAGAAAAAAAAATGTTTGCAAATATAAATCATTAGTTCTAAGAAAAAATTTAAAAGTTCACCTAAACTTAATCATGCAACTCAAAAGATGCATAGTCATCTGAAAGTTTGGAAATACATTTTAATCGATTAAGTTGCTTTCTTCATCCCCTTCATTGTTTTTTTGGAGCTCGTGATTCAACGGCCAAAATAAAAAAAGAAGAGAGGAATAACTTCTACGACACCAGATCCTTCGAGATTTGAGTTGATGGAATCATCACAAAGACACAATTCTTCAAGTTCTAATTGCGTGCTCCAAAAAAACAACGAAGGGGATGAAGAAAGCAACTTAGTCGATTTAAATGTATTTCCAAACTTTTCAGATGACTATGTATCTTTTGAGTTGTATGATTAAGTTTAGGTGAACTTTTAATTTTTTTCTCTTAGAACTAATGATTTATATTTGCAAACATATATTTTTTTCTATTTTTCATTTTAGAACGTTGTTTTTTTCTTTTATTTTGGTTTGTAATTTTCTGCATGAAATATAATTGGAGTGGAGTTAAGTTGTTTTGGTGTCATTGTAATTTTCTAGCAACATTATACAATGAGTTGAGTTTAATTGTTTTTGTGCTAAAACTAACTCAAGAAGAAAAGTGGATGGTGCACATTTTTAAAGCTCAAAATAAAAATAAAAGTTTAAAACTTAGAAATACAAAAAGACAAAAAAAATTAAGAAAAAAAAAATTAAAGATCCGGTGACCATAAATATTTAAGTTTAAAAATAAAAAAAATGAACATTAAAATTGTGGATAGTGTAGGGGCTTGAAAAAACATAATTTAAAAGTAAAGGAGTTAGGTGAAAAGTGTACTAAAATAAGAAAGGGTATAATTGGTTATTAATATAAATTTGTTATGGATGGTTAAAACTTGTTGTGTAGGGATCACCTCCCCAAATGTAACCTAATTAGTTTAAGAGTAGACTCTAATTTTAGTCCCTGTGATTTATTGAAATCTTTGAAAGTGTGACCCATGCTTTGATAACTCTTGAAATCATCCTTATATTTATGTTTTGCTTAGAAAATAGTCCCTTATCATTAACTTCATTAATTTTCTCTATTAGTGGTAGAGATATTTTTGTCCATGTAGATTTCCCCTAATTTTTCTTATAAGATTAAATAAAATAGTGTATTATAAATTAATTAAATATGTAAGTTATATTTCTTTTAGTTTGCTATTTTCAAATGGGAAATGATACTTCCACGGATGTTTTTTATTCATCCAAGGCTATCTCATATAAAATGACAAATTTACCCTTGCTTTTCATTCTTCCCTCTTTCCTTTTTCCTGATTATACCCCCTTCCCCATTTCCATTATTTCTTTCTTTCAACTACGACGTCGGCATGAAACTTCTCTGCCTTTGGAACAAGATGTAAAATTGTTAACAAAAGAAGCAATGAACCGTAGTCAACACGACCACCACCGTTGTTGCCTTCGTTGTGCTCTAGATACGCTGACGGAGAAGGAGATCTCAGCGTCTTCGACTTCGACGGCGATGGATTGGACGACGAGGCCATGGGAGGCGGTGAAGGCACGGGAGGCGGTGAAGGCGCAGCAGTCGGTGTGGGAGACGGTAGGGATGGAGGCGGTGGTGGCGGTGGTGGCGGAGATGGAAGGGGAGTACGGTGCCGTGAAGAGGAAGTTAAGTTGGCTGGAGCGGACGAGGTAGGAGGCGTAGGTTGTGTTTCCGGTGGATAGATCAGATTTGAGGACCATCAAGATCCATCTCCAGGAGAATCGGCGGGCGGTGTTGGTGGCGTCGGTGCACCAGAACTCGACGTGGTGGAACCTCTTGACGGAGAACTTATCCGACATCGGGTTCACTTGAGTGAAGTTGTTGAAGCCAACCAGCTTGGAGCCAGCGCCGGCGGCAGTGGTGCTTCCGTTAGTGAACAGGGCTCCCCATTTTGGATTTTGATTTGGATTTTGCCAATGATGGATTAACGAATTGAAAGAAAGAAAGAAAAAAAAAAGAATGGAAATGGAATGGGAAAGAGGGAAGAAGGAAAGGGGTGTAATCAGGAAAGAGGAAAGAGGGAAGAAAGAAAGGGGTAAAATTGTCATTTCATATTAGATAGCCTTGGATGAATCAAAAAGGTCCGTGGCAGTATCACCCTCCTTTTCAAATATATTTATTTTAGTTATTGTTTATCGGTTTTATTTCACTATTTTAATTCTCTTTACTTTATTATTGCATTTTAGTGCATTAGTAGTTTTCTTAATCTTTTTAATGTAACCGTTATAATATTGTCTTAAAAATTACTTTTGTATACCTTCACAACAATTTTTATTTGATAACATGACCGTTAGATAAAATTTAAAATAATACAAAAATATATATTATTTAAATACATTATATGTACCATAATTTATATAATTATATAAGTTTTATGCTTATCTGTTTTATTTCAATATTTTTAATTTTTCATCACCTTATTATTGCATTTAATTCATTATTAGTTTTCTTAATTTTTTTAAAACTAATTGTTATAATCTTTTCATAAAAATTCTTTTTGTATATACTTCATTACATATTCTATTTAAAAATTAACCACTAGATGAAAATCAAAATAATACAAAAAATATATTATCTAAATATAAAGAAGATATGCATATGTAAGTTTTAAGAAAATGTTATAACATGTATTTTTTTAAATTGAAGAAAAACTAATAATGCACTAAATTGCAATAACAAAGTGACGAAAACTAAAATAGTAAAATAAAATCGATACACAATAACTAAAATGAATATACTTGGAAATGTCAAACTAAGGGTCTGTTTGTTTTTTTCAAAAAAACGTCTGAAAACCTCTGAAGTCTGATTCCGTCAGACATTTTGAGTTTCAGACCGTTTGTTTTTTTTCAGACTTCAGAGCTGAAAACCCCTGAAATTGATCTGAAATATTCAGTGAAAAAAAAAACGCTGAAACCTATTTCAGATGAGGAGCGGCGGCTGGAGAAGGGTAGGTGGAGGCAGAGGGAGGGGGCGGTGGTGGAAGAAGGGAAGGAGGGAGTGGCGACGGAAAACGGAAAGACGGTGGCGGAGGAGGGGCGGCGACGGAAGACGGAAAGACGGAGGCGGAGGACGGGCGGCGACGGAAGACGGAAAGATGGTGGCAGAGGAGAAGTCGGTGACGGAAGACGGGAAGAAGGAGCCGGAGGAGGGGGCGGGGACGGAAGACGGGAAGACGGCGGCGGCGGCGGAAGACGGAGGTGGAAGAGGTGTTGCCGGTGGTTTTCTTGATGTGAACGGCGGTGATGTCAACCACCATTTTTTCCGGTGGATCTCTTTCTCTATTCTCTTTCTACTGTCTCTTTCTCTATTCTCTCTTTAGAAAAGTGTTTTTCTCATCTTTGTAATTGTTTCTTATCTTTTATAATAGATGGTGTGATAAGATCGTAAAAGTGCTTTTACTTTTTTTTTTTTTATTATATTTTATTTCAGACTTTAAAATTCATTGATAAAAACAAACAGTGTTTTAAAGATAAATTTCAGACTTCTGTATCACTTTTTTCTTTTCAGAAGTAAAATATGATTTCAGATTTCAGACCTCTTAAAAAACAAACAGCCCCTAAATGTAACACCCAGTTTTCAAACTTCTAAACTTGACGTCAAGTAACCAATAATTCGTCCAAATATCATTAAAAGCGGAAGCTTGTCCAAAAACCATTCATTTAAAACATTTAAGTAAAAAAGAAACATAAGTAGAATCTGACAAAATCTCATAATTTAGTAACAAAACGAAGTCATCTAAACAACCCAACCAAATGTTCACATGCCATAAACAAGAAATAGTTTTATTGTTTCAAAGACATCATCTTTCCAAAATCCTCAAGTACCGACTGAACTGCTGAACCACCGGAGTCTCAAACGGAAGCTTTCTCTTTTCCCTTTCGGGAAGTACCTGCCACTAAAAAAAAGTAACAACAACGGGGTAAGCATAAAGCTTAGTGAGCACACACCTAACCACTTACCATCATGCACATACAACTACAATTACATAGCAATCACATACTGGTAAAACTGCCACCTTCCTTATGGCTCTATACCATCAAGGAAAGATTTTATGGCACTGGTACCAGGCATCTGCCTCCAATCTTCCCTAGGGGTATTTCTACCACCGTATGTACTATCTACCTTGTCCTCGAAGGAACACATACACATAATCACACATGCATTTATAATCATACACACATAACAACAAGAGGGTAGGTAGAGTACTCATCTGACAATGGAGTCTGAGAGCTACACACTTGATATATATCACACTTAAGAGTTCACACACCTAGAACATACATATTACGTACATATAAACAACCTTTCAACATAACTCTAAAATCGTACCCAACCTTCGAGCCGTAGACATAGCATATCTATCTCAATGGCTCTCAAATTCTATTAATTATCATCTCTTAATATCCCTAAGAGATTGCCATAAAAGAAAACCCCAAAAGATCGCCTCACGAAAAAACTCAAAAACACAACAGCAGGTTTGGCGCTAATCATGGCGCTAATCTCCAAAAAAAACTCATCAGCGCGGGGATCAGCGTCAAGGAAAAATTCCTCTGCGCTCATCAGATCAGCGCGAAGATTAGCGCCAACCTGACTGCACCATCTCCTTCAACGCGATTTTGTACGAAATTCGAACCCAAAACCCCATATTCAACAATTTGGGTCAAAATACTCAAATTGAACCATACCAAACCAATTCCAAACATATATTAACAATCTAAACTCAACTAATCATCAAATGACATCCAATTGATGATCCAAAGATCATCAATTCATCATAATCCAACTAAACCCTAACCTTTAAACAAAACTATCACTTGACACAATAAAAGACATGAACGATTGGTTACCTTACGTCACCAACACCTACAACAATCGAATTTTCTTCTTGTTAAACCAATTGATGATCCTCCTCTTGCAATTGAACCAAAATCGCTAAAAGCCTCTATCTCTCAAAATCGATTTCTGGAAACCGTAATAGCAAAGAGAGGGGAATTGGGAGCCTCTCACTACTTATATTGTACAACCCTCCACTTTTTAGAATTACACACTAACCCCTAAACTCCTGCAAACAACATAACCAGTTAAGAGAATTAACTTGACTTCGTTAAATACACAAAACTGGAAACGGGACGTTACACCATGGACACCACACCTTCGTTAATGGGTTGCATACGATGATTTACCTCCCCATGTTGACCGTGGGACCGGGAAGGTGGGGGCGGCCCAGAGGGAGGGGCGGATACACAGCGAAGCTATAGGGGGCACATGCCCCATCAAACCACCAAGAAACCCAAAGAAAACATTAGTTATAGCTTTAAATTATTATTGTTTTACCTTAAATTACTAACGGCCCCCCAACAATTAAAAAGCAAGACCCCAAACTAATTCATACAATCTCATATTATTAATTTAATTGTAAAATAAGCTAAAATGCTCTGGTTTTTCAAAATTTAACTTAGAATGTTATGTTATTTATCTTGTTGGTTCCCTATAATGGTAATAATTTAATTAATCACTAGTTTTTGTTCTTCTTTTCCAACTTTATTTTTGCATTTTATTGTTTTTTAGATTTGTAGTTATTGTGATTTGTGATTTATTACTTTTCTATTGGTTTTTTGTTATCTAATCTAATTTCTTAAACTCTTGGCCTTTGATTTGTTGCTACTGATAATGTGTAATGCGCTAATTTGTTTTAGTCGAACCGAAATAGTTTTAAAGAAATTATACATTAGCAGTATATGTTTCGGTTTATCCGAAATAGTAAATAATTAATCGAAAGACTGAAAAAGTTGTATTTATTTGATTAAACTGAACGGTTTAACCCGAAAACTCAATACCCCAAAGTTGTCTTGGTTCGGATGAGTTATTCGTTTTTAGAATTTTCTTTGACACCCTAACCCCTTAAATGCGCCCCCAATAATAAAATTTTCTAGATCCGTCACTGCAGAGGGTGGTGTATGCCCTTTTGTCCCACTTTATCCGAGTTCTTATTCATGTCCCATGTCGCAGCAACTAGAGATAAATAAAAACGGCTTTGGCTCATCGTGTTGTGAGCTACCATATGTCTTGCATGTATGAATGTTCTACCGACGTCTAGAGGTGCACAGGAAATCCGGTTATCCGATTTTGTGCAAAAACTATCCGAATCCGGTTTTATAAAAACCGAATTTTTTTAAACCGGATCGGATTTTTTTCAAACCGGTTTGTTTTCAAACCGGATTTTAACCGGATTGGATCCGATCCGGTTTGACCGGATAACCGGTTTAAACCGAACCGGTTTCAAATCAAACCGGTAATGTCTATGTGGGCTTACTGTTGTTGGGCCTAAAATCCTAATGATAATCTGATTACTGATAGATCAGGGCCTAATGAGTAATGAGTAATGACAGATCATTGTGAATTGGAGCCCAAATTTTATGGGCCTGAAAGTCCAAGTGTCCAACTAAGTCAAAGTCAGTAAGTCTAATACTCTAATTCAGATTATATTTCAATTGAAAAAAAATTCAAGACACTTCCATCATGATCCATCCTTCCATATATAATTCGCTGAGCCCAATTTAAAAAAAAAATCACGGCCCACACCAATTCAGATTAGATTTCAATTGAATTTTCTAGCCCAAAAAAAAGACCCAATAGAGGACCGGTTTAGTATAAATCCGGTTAAAAAATATCTGGTTTCAATCCGATCCAAAACCGGTTCCATCATATATGGATTTTTTCGAAAAAACCGGTTGAAATCTGAACCGGTTTCTAACAAAACCGGTTTCTGACAAACCCGAAAAAAACCGGTTTAGTATAAATCCGATCCGGATCGGATAAAAATCCGGTCATGTGCACCTCTACCGACGTCAACAAGAAAAGCTCAAAAATACTTGTAGGCTTGTAGCTAGAAATTGGTATAGTTGTTGGGTTTTTATTTATTTCTAGCCCATTAGGAATATTTAGATAGCCCAACAAATAAGTCAAACACAATATATACATAAACTTGTATTCTAGAGTTTTAACTTTTAATGAATAAGAGTGTAATAAATATAATGTACAAGAGTGTACAAATAGAAAAGACAATCAAAAGAATATTCGGCTATACGTTTTCATGAAATATAGCAATAGTACTATTTTGCCATTCTCGGATATTGAAAGATTGGATTTCCAAACGTAGTTGGGAGGGTGGGACGATCGGGTTTTTCTTTTTCTATGGTACTTCTAGTGTGTTTTCAATATTTTATTGGAACAAATTGCTTTACGTTAGAGATCTAGTGTTCAATTAACATGATTGAGTTTATTTTTTCATGATGGAAATGAAACTTATGTAAGGTCGTTTAACTAAATGACTCATCATGAACCACCTTCAATCAAGTTAAAATAATAAAATACTTGCATTTCAAGTAAGAAACAAGCATACGTCTATTTGTATTTATGGTCTTGAACCAACATGTATGACACTATAGAACTTTTTATAAGAATGGGTAACAAAGGAAAGTAACGTAAACATAGACTTAAATTTTATTTTTTGAAACCCGGCCCAAAGTGAATGTGTGATATGAGCCCGATCAACCTTTTGTTTACTCTTGATTTACATTTTTTGCATAAACGCCGCCAGCCCTAGTGCAATACACACTATAAAGAGGTCGGTCCATGGAAACATGAAATTGCACGATATCAGGACAACAGAAACTTGTATCATTATGATCAAATTGTTCGTCTCAAACAAAGCCCAATGAGTGTCTAAACCCATCAATGGAGACCGAAAACAAAGAATCCATGAATTAGGACCTCCGTCGCACCCTACCATCGGACGGGCTAACCCTAGATGGCTCGGCTTGCACCTGAGATGAACAAGTTGCAAGAAGCCCACAAGAACCCACATGGGAATGTACATGCTCTTGCTCCCTACCTTAAAAATAAGTTAATATTGTGTTGTTCATAATTGTTTAGCACTCCATGTGAAAAAGAAAACAAAATCCTTTTGTCATACTGTGAAAACATGAGATGTGCCCATGTTTTTTGTGTCTATCAGTAAAGCAATTTTTATTTATGCAACTTGTATTTTGTTTCAATTTCTAGTTTTTTTGACATATTTTTAAAAGTTTAGTCTTATAAAATGTATAACTCTTTTTTATGCAATTAAGATAATATTATTTCAACTTTTAAAATAAAAATAATAATTGGAAAAAAGTTACAAGTCTTTTCTTGTTGTTTAAGATGTTTTGTCATTAATACCAATATAAAGCTTTAAAATTAAGTTTTCTAAAATATAAACAGAACAAAATATTTAGGGAATGGTTTGGTTGGTGATATTTGGTAGGACATGGAATTGGATTTTATTCGATTTAAGGGAAAGTTCAATATTGAAGTCTTAAAATTTCAAAGAAATGAGATAAATAGTTCGAATTTGGATTAGAAATTTCATGAAGATAGTTCGAATTTGGCGGAATTAATATTTTTAAAATGTGTTAAAAACATTTGTTTTGTAAATAAGTAACTAATAAAAGGTAATTAATTTTTATAATTTGTCTTTTAAAATTATTTACAAATAATGAAATCTACTACAAGAGATTTCAAGATTTTTCCTCTTATTTGTGCCCACATTTGGACAGAAAGTTTTAAGAAGAAATTGTCATTATTTTTCTTGTTGTTTCCTTTTCTTTCACATTAAAAAGATTTCCAAGAATAAAGAGTTTTTTTTTAACTTTCCCTCTCTTTTTCTCTCGCTTTATTTTTTTCCTTTCTTTCTTCATTAGAAAGGTTGCGAAAAAACAATGTAAATATTTACATAACTTAGATTCTATATGAGTATGACATTTTTTTGAAAGATACGATGGTGCAACGGAGTATCATCGTGCCATCATGACACCAAGTTACGATGACCCGAGTTCGAAACCACTTCAAGGAGAATAACCACCTCCAGCCTAGCCATTCAGTTTCCATTTAAAGGGCTTCAAGACATCAGCTGGGATTCGCATCCGGCACCCGTTCAGGGAAATTTCCCCACAATGGAGTCCAGCAGAAGTCGAACTCCTAACCTTCACCATATGGGAACTATAACCCGTGCATCAAACCAACTAAGCGGGCCATATATGAGTATGACATTTATTCTATATGAGTATGACATCGGGGCAGACCCAGTAATTGTTTCATATGATTGCACCTTTCACGAAACTAAAAATTTTCAATATCACCCAATATAGTTTTACACTAATTCCACTGTATTAAGGAATTTTTAAAGTTTTACATTATTTGAGGATTTTTTTAAGTTTTTATATTGATTTCAAGAGTCTTATTCAGTTTTTCATGAATCTAGTTTTTTTTACCTTACAGGAAAGAAACAATACAATGGCATGTGTCATTGTTGGCACTCAACTGGATCCGGCCATGTATGACATTAACTTGTTAACAAACAAAACGGTCCATAAGATTATGCCTGTCAGACTTACTAAAATAACGGGTTCGGACTACTATTCTTGAAGAAATGGATTGATACAGATTGTTTGATGGACGGACATTGGCGATGCAAATTAGAATCCGTTAAAACATACACGTCTAACACGTTTATATCCTTATAATTAGCTGAATATTATATTAAACATGTTTCATAAAGGCCTCAATGGTATTGCTTTCATATTGGAAAACAATAGTAGTGCCGTTTTGCTAGAAAAATGTCCCATATTACAAATCTTGTTTCTACACTTGGATTCTTCCTCTTGATTTCCATACTTTTTAGATTCTTTGATGTTTCTTCAACGACTTATGATTGAATAAAAAGTTATTATATAGTTTCTACACTAGAAAAACTTTACGCCTACTTACTAGGTGACATTTTATTGATGTTTAATTTGGTGGTTAAATTCTCCCATAGTTGAAAACATGTGGGTTTGTTCTAGATACTTTGTGCTCATCCTTAATTTTGTCGAGGTTATATATTTTAGAAGGTAAACTACCCTATTTTTTTTTTACGACAATAAACTCACACACGCATTCGCGGTATCCGGACATCCAATTGGGCAGCACCAACTAATCCGTGGCGACCGGGCCCAGTCCACATAGACTGGACCCGCCCAGGCATGACTAAGCCCGACCTATGGCCGAGCCCGCATGCCCATAGACTGGCATGCTTGTTACCTGGACCCGAACCGACACGAAGGCCGGCCCAAAGTCTGGGTATCGCCGAAGTGCTACTCTCATGGTTTGAACCTGAGACCAATGGATACCATTCACTAGCCCCAAGCCTTTTGCCATTTGAGCTACATCTCTTTGATAAACTACTTTATTCATTATTGAAGCATAAAGTGATAAAAGGTGTAAACGAGCCAAGCCAAACTCATTTAAATTCATAAAGCTTGACTTTGACCTTGGCTCTTTTCAAGCCTTATGTGTCGAGCTCGAGCTCGTCAAGGAATTAGCAAACTTGGGTTCGGCTTAATTTACCTATAAGTTAATATTTAATATGTTTTTTTGTTAATATCTAAATTAAAAAAATATTATTTAATATATATATATATATATTAATTGAGTCTCATTAATCATAAAAAACTAAGGCTTGAGTACGAGCTCGTTTATTAAATGGGCTTAAAATGAAGCTCAAGCTTGAATCAAGCTTTTAACAAGTCGATCTCGAGTAGTAGTTCACGAGCATGTCGACTCACTTACATCCTTATTGACGCATTAGGTCGTACGCAGGGGCGATTCTATGTGTTTGGAAGGGGGGTCATAGGACCCCACTAAAAAGGAAAAACAAAAATTTTTAATGTAAAATTGCAAATTTTTTTGTGTTTATATCTCATTTGCCCCCACAAAATTTTTATTTAGGACCCCATTAATTAGAAAAATTCATTGAAACCAACTATAAAATCAAATTTTACTTTCAAAATCAATTGAAAAACCGAAAATGTGTCTTAAATCGACAAAAAAAAGTGAAAAATCTCTTGAAAACGACCAAAAAAAACCTCTTAATACTTTGGAAATTGTTGATTTAGGCTAAAAATATATCAAATAGCTTTATCGACATTTACCCTACCTTAAAAGATGACCTCACTAGAAAAAATTCCTGGATCCGCCACTGGTCGTACGTGAGCAAGCCTGACCTATCTATAAAGTGGGTATGGGTAATTGTTTTAGTCTGTCAAAAAAAAGTTTAAGTTTGCCATATTAGACATATACTACAAAAAGTTTAAGTTTGCTATATTAGACATATACTACAAGAATAAATAAGTTGAGTTTAATCCATGTCCAACCCAAATTCAAAAATAATCACATGTAATATGATATATTTGATTATTTATACCCCCTATAATGAAATTGTTTTCTTCAATTGTTATAAGTACCCGTACGGCCGTACATCTTGTACAAACAGGTTTGTTGAATATTAGAATATACCTTTTCAAATGCTATAGAACAAAATGATGATTTAAAGCTTATGTTTACCAAAATAAAAATATTGTATAGAATATGCTATAACAATAACACTTATTTTATTTTATTAAAAAAATGTTCATTATATAGAAAATACTTCAAAATTCAACGTTTTTTAAAGTGGCAACAACAACATGAACGATAAGCTTAGTTTGATTCATGTCTGGCCTAAATCTATAAATAGTCACCTTTAATATGATATATTTGGGAATAAGCTATGTTTTTCGTTCATGTGGTTTGTAATTTTTTGTTGTTTACGTCTTTGTCGTAGTGAATTTAACGTTAAGCATAAAAGACAAAAACAACATCAAATTATAAATCATAGAAGAAAGATATCAATGAACTATAAATGATATAGATGAAAATGACATATAAATATATATCACATGGACAAAAGTTTTAACTTCAACTACAAATTAACAAAAATAGCAATTTTCAACAAACTACATTGACAGAAAAAGAAGTTGACTCTATATTTAATTATGTATAGTTGTAATTGTTATTATTGCAAGTGTTCATGCATCTTCTACAAACATGTGGGATGACTGATGAGTAATGAAATATGCAAAATTTTTTTCCAAATGTCATAGCCAAAAATGTTGATTTTTGAAATTATATCTGCTAAAATAAATTTTGACTAAAAAGTACGTACCTTTGGTAGGAAAATTGCTCTAACTATTATTATTTTTTATTATTGTACTTACAAATTATTTATTTTATATTAAAAATAATTTAAATCCTAACCGTTTTTTATACTTGGTATCAATAACTTGAAAGCATAACAATTCACGTAATTTAAGCTCACTGTTTAGAACTCGCAAATAGCAAAGTCCTCTCCACAGGAGTTTTGCATGAACATAAGGATAAATTTTTCCCAACTCAATATTATTGGTCCTTACTCAAGTATCTAATATTGGTCATACAGAAACCGAATACCAATCACATGAAAAAAATTGTGTGATTTGCACGAGCCAAAATTTTAGTTTAGAGGGGGCTACAAGCTATTAAGATGAACTTAGATTGCTATTCGAGGGTATTCAAACTATATATCAATGTTCGATATAGCTAATGCTAGTAATCGTAAACCTCATGAAACATTTAAAGGAACCTTTTTAGGCAAAATCTTCCCATTTCTTTGCCAACTGAGCTACACTCGAGACCATTGAAAGAAAATTTTAGTCTAACATGGTTGGATTATTAAGTTGAGATTAGAGATAAAAATAATCATGAATATTATGACTTTCCAATGTAACATGTAACATGTAACATTTATCTATCCAACCAATGTAACATACATTTATCTTTCCAAGCAGCCTTCTTCCAGCCCCTCCCCCTTAGTTGGCCAACAGTACAGTGGGACCCACCTCCATCTTTGAGACCCACTCCAGCTCCAACAAAAGTTTTAGACCCGCTTTCATCTCCAACTAACTTCGAGACTACATTGGTGTTTAAGGGTGTAAACAACTGTGACCAGTGAGGGGGTGCTTTGTGGTTGGCACATTAGTGAGCATGGAAGGGGAATGCCGAGTGTGGTGTTGCTTTGGGGTGATGCAGATATGCGAGGTGGATTGGAAATTGTTCAGGTAAGAATTGTTTTTTTTAGAAAGACAAGCAATATTATAACAATCCAAAATAGAGATACACAAAGTTTGGAGCACTCCCCAGCAACACAACACAAAGAACATAATGAAAACCTAAAAGAAGAACAATGCTCGTAGCAACACAAACAAAGAACATAAAGAAAATCTGAATAGAAAAACGATGCTCGCAGTTTACCACAAATAAACTACAACGATGAAACCAACCAAGGAGAGGACAGGGGGGAGTATTTCAACAAGAATCTGGAGACTTAGGGGGGATGAGCTTGTCTTGTGGGTTTTTTAGGAGCTAAAAACAATATGACAAAACGACAAAAAAAGGTAAAAAGACCAAGATACGTCTTAATTAACAGATATTTTCATAGAGTTACTAACCAGAAATCATTTTCAACATAAAATATAAACAGTAGGGTCGATAATTATAGTTATTTAAGCCCAATAACCATTTTTAGAAATCCGTGTAAACGAGGTTGACACAAAATTAGGCCATCCGCTACCGTATCGGCAGGGAGGCAGTACCGGGTGCGGTACCGGCGGCAACACCGCCGCGCATGGCCGGTATGCGCACCGGTACCGGTGCCATCGGTGCGTCCGTGCCGTTACTCCACTCCACCTCCAACTTTTGTGAAATGGCAAGAACACCCCCCCAACGGTAAAATAGCCGTTGGGGGTTAAAAAAATTTTTTTCTTTTTTTACTTTTAATCTTTCCTATATATATTAAACCTCTTATCTATATCTACATCTTATCTTCATCTCTTATTTTCATCTCTTCATCTATATCTACATTTTATCTTCATCTCTTATTTTCTCTCATCTCCATCTCTTATTTTCTCTCATCTCTATCTAATTAAGTATGGATCACCACGGTAACGATTCCGGTTCGAGGCGTACTAACCCGAACCAACCGAACCAACCGTATCACCCACCGAACCAACCGTATCACCCACCGAACCAACCGTATCACCCACCGAACCAACCGTATCACCCACCGAACGTCCCGTATCACAATCCGAACATAGCCTCGGATTATTGGCTTTATGCGCACTTGCTTGCGCAACATCCACCACCACCACCACCACCATCACAACACTCCGGTTTCCACCAACCTACCGGTTTCCACCAACCTACCGGTTTCCACCAAGCTACCGGTTCGCGCGAACCGATTGGTTCGCACCAAACCCCGCCGACGGGAAGGTGGGCACTACGAGATGAGGAATACGACGACGACGACGATGACGACGACCTTGTACCCGAAACGCAACCGTTGTCATCTCCGTCACCGCCACCACCACCACCACCACAAAAAAAAACGTGGACGCAAGGGTAAGAGTGCGGCCACGGAGGCGGACACGAGTGAGACGCATAACGGTAAAGCCAAATGTAGACCGTGGACCTTGAATGAGGAGGTCGAACTAGCTAAGTCGTGGGTCGAAGTCACCGAGGATCCGGCCATAGGTAACTATCAAAACAGAGGTATATAAAAAACCGTTATCATTTTATATAGTTTTCCACTAACATTGTTTAACTTTTTATTTTTTTGTAGTAGATAACTATTGGAAGTCGATCAAGGCTTCTTTCGACACGCGCATGAAGTACGACACAAAAGTCCGGTCCGGCGACGCCCTTCCGTCGAAGGTGAGAATGCTCATAGCTAGCGTCTCGAAGTTCGCATGCGTTTACAATAACGTGTGGAACTCGGAACTAGCGGGGAAGATGACGTTTTGGTGCTTAACCGAGCCAAAGACCGATACCATCGCGAGAACGGCAAAAGCTTTCCGTACGAACACGCTTGGAGAGTTGTCAAAGACTCTCCTAAGTTCGACCCGGTCCTCATGATGGACCCACGGAACATAGGCGCGCCGAAAAATAAACGGTCGAGAACGGACGAAACCCCAATCGATTCCCCCAACGAATCCGATGCTCGCACTCACTTCGTGAACCTCGATACCGACTCCCCCTCACAAACGGAGCGCACACGACCGATGGGTCGAAACGCCGCAAGACGTGCGGCGTCTTCCTCTACGGCAACCGCGTCATCCGAAGCCGTGTCGATGGTTGCGACCGGACTAACTTCCCTCGCGACCACGAATAGTAGGCTAATCGATGCGATTTCGGCACGACAACGAAGTATCGATTACAAGATCTACATGACACCGCATAGGCACCTCGAGGGTTTAGAGTTGGAGGCCGCTTTGGAGGAAAAAGATCGGTTACGCGAACAATGGGGTTTTAAAAAATATTATTAGTTTTTATATTAATGTACTTTTAATTTTAATTTTAGTTATGAACTTTAATTATGAAATGTTTTTTAGTTTTATGTTAATGTAATTTTTAGTTATTTTAATTAATGTAATTTTAATTTTAATTTTAAATTTTATTGTTTACTTAATGTTTATTTAAAAAAAAAATGAAGGGTTTGAATTAAAAATAAAATAAAATGAAGGGTATGAAATGAAAATTAAAAAATAAAATGAAGGGTATGAAAGGTATGATAGTGGATGAAAGGTATGGAGTTGATAGGTAGTGATAAAGGTAGTGGAAAGCTGATGTGGCAACAGGTACCATAGTGGATATAGTTTACTCTACGTATAAAAGACAAGTAAATATATAAATAAATATCAAAAATAAATAAATAGGAAAAGACCAAGGCAATAATCTACAAGTAATGTGTAAAGGAGACTCGTGATAATATTTTATATTAATGCACCGAAAAGTTTGAAATTTTTTACACAATCCAAAATAAACATATTAATATAATATCATTATTGATATAATTCTTATTTTATTTTATCTAATATTTTTTTTGGAATACATAGCGGCATCAAATAAACGAACGACCACTACGAATATATACACACACATGCACGCCTTCTCGGCATGATCGAGCATACACGGATGGCTCACTAATCTACCACAATTCTGACCCAGCTTACGCTGGACATAGAGCCCAACTACAGTCGTTGACTGGGCTAGGGATAACCTAGTCTATGACTAGACCAGTCGAAAGACTAGGCACCCTTGGTAGTGATTATCAAACATTAAAATTTCACAAGATTAAAATTACGATTTACACAAATTAGAAAAACAAAATTACGAGTATTTAATATAAAACTTAACGTTGAAAAGGTACAGATGCTTTTGTACGACTTATTGCCATAAAAACCATTTAAACAATTAATAAAGTCATTTTCAAAGCTTTTATTTTGGATTAAGCAAATGGAGTGTTATACGTGTGGTTTTAAAGTTTATCAACTAATTCGTTCGAGTCACCATCTTCTATTATGAGTGGGTCAAACTATATGTACGGTACGGTAGTACCATTTATAAAACATCTAGAAGCATTTATTCAATAGAATTATATAGACTATATAATATATAACATAACCGTATACAACTGATGTTTATAATAGACTATAAATTTGATTAATATGTCTTATAGAAAAATTAACGGTTTTTATGATTGCATTTTGAAGTTACAAAATAGCTATTTGGTTTTGTAAAAATGTTTTAATTGGGGGGTTTTGCTTACAAAACTCTGTATTTGCTTGTAATTTGTAATTTTTATAGCTTTTTACTATTCGTTTTTTTAGTTCTAGTTTACCATTTAGAAAAAAGAACTAATTGATGTTCTTATTAAAAAAGATTACCTTGGCTATTCAGAAATCAGAGAAGATGAAAGTAAAAAAGTAAACTACGATTTTGGTCCCTATGGTTTATTAGTCGGGTCAAAGACAAAATAAAAATAGTTGAAAAATAAAAGGTTCTTCCATGAATATTTAAATTATAATAAATAAACCTTTATTATTTCAATAAACATCGGTTTACATGATTTACAATCTTTATAAGATTTACAAAAAATATCTTTCATACGAACGTTTTTGTAATCATGATGGTTATCTTACGAGACCATACACCCTTTTTTACTAGGTATAACTTTTCTAATTACAACAGAAAAAGTATTGGTTGGATCTCAAAAACCACTGGACCAAATTCGTATAGTTTACTCTAGGGATTACTTCTTCAAAATGTATCCAACTATCCTTAATATATTATTGTGTGTATCAACCTAAAAAAAATCCTTTTGTATATATCAACCTTTATTTTTGAGTCTATTATGTGTATTTTTTAGTCTATTATGTGTATCCAACTATCCCCCAATATATTATTGTGTGTATCAAAAATACACACAATAGACTAAAAAATAAAGTTTGATATATACAAAATGAATTTTTTTAGGTGGATACATACAATAGTATATTAGAGATAGTTTCATACATTTTGAAGAAGTAATCCCTTTACTCTAGTATTTAATAAAACGGAAAGACTGGAAAGGCAATGGTGGACTAGTAATGTGTAAAGGAGACTTATTGATTAGAATATGATAATATTGTATATTAATAAGCTTAAAATATAAATCAACTTTGTTATTATCAAACTTAGTCAAAACTAATTTTACAATAAAAATTTATTTAAAATAAATTTTTTTTACGACAGTTAAACACACACACTTCCCGATCGAAGTCGAAGAGGTATCCGGGATCCATTCGAACATCCAACTGATCCTCTCGACCATGAAAACCATTACCGGTTCATAACCATGCCCATGTCGGGCCGAAAGCTCGACCCATGACCTAAGGTGTTGGGGGGATTTGACTGTGAGGTGAAGGTATGACTCAATTTGAGGGTAAAAAAAGTGGAAAACTGATGTGGCAGTGGAAAGTTGAGGGTTCAACCTCTTGTGCTACCTTATAAATATAAGTATTAGAGCATCTCCATCATATTCTATAAAAATGAAGATGTTGAGCACGCTTTTCTATTCTAACATATTTTTGAAAACTTTTTCTCCAAAATGAATTTTGAGAAACTAAAAGATAGGGCGACATTCTCAAACTTCAAGAATTCACAAAAAAAATTATAAAGAAATTAAGTGTTCATTAGAGATATATATTAGAATAAGTTACGGATTTGACGGTGAGGTGAAGGTATGACTCAATTTGAGGGTAAAAAAGTAGAAAATTGATGTAGCACTGGAAAGTTGAGGGTTCAACCTCTTATGCTACCTTATAAAATATAAGTATTAGAGCATCTCCAACATATTCTATAAAAATGGAGATTTTGAGCACGTTTTTCTATTCTAACATATTTCGAAAACTTTTCTCCAAAATGAATTTTGAGAAACTAAAAGATAGGGCGAAATTCTCGGACTTCAAAAAAAATTATAAAGAAATTAAGTGTTCATTAGATATATATATATATATTAGAATAAATTACGGATTTGGTCCTTTGTCTTAATTTGTTACAAAAGAAATCTTTATGTGTATAGTTTCTTATGAATTTGGTCTTTCATACTATGTACAGTCACAAATGCCCGACTTACCAGTTAACTTTGAGGATATATTAGTCTTTTTTGCTATTTTGAAAAACTTTATTTTATATTTTCTAGACCACATGGACCAAATCTATTATTTACTATAACTAAGAATTTTATTTATTTTAAGACTTTTAAGTAACCTATAATATATATATATATATATATATATATATTACAGATCCTGATAGGCATACCGTATGCCTTATATCCCACAACTCATGCATCCAACCGTCTCCCCATGAACCATCTCATCTGTCATCCAATCGTTGCAGTCACCCATCTACGTCATTGTTGCTTTGGTAATGGGTTTTGAGAGCTCATACATGCATAATCGTTGCCTTTCCTCCTCCCATAGCCTTGTACTCTAACCCTAATCCAATAGGGTTGAATCACATAGATCGATCGAAACCATCTTTGTGTTTTCACCTTCCGTTTTTGTATCTTTAAGCTCCATTCAAGATTGACTCCTTTAGTTCGATTTCACTTAGGATCCATTAAAAGATGTTTTTTTTTTTTGCTTCAAGACTGATTCCCTTATGCTTTGTTTCCCTTCAATATTTATTTAGGTTTAAAAAATTTTAGGTTTGATTTAGAATTTGATTTTTTTTTTGTTTAATCTAGATCTTGATAGAGGTTTCAATTTAGGGTTTGTATTATAGTTTTTTATGACGATTCTTTGATTTTTAGTTTTCATAATTCTTGATGTTTTTGGATGGTGTAATTTATGTTTTTGAATTAGGGTTTTTGTTTATCATGTTCTTTGTGGTTGAAGAAGGAAGAAGGTGGTGAATAAAGAAAAAAACACAGAGAGAGTGAGTGAGATTCAACATGAGTTTAATGGAATTAGTAGATGGACATTAATGTCCAAATTATATGAAACATTTCATCAAAATAAACAACTCCATGAAAAAAATGAATTATATGAAACATAAAAATAAACAACTCATGGTTTTTTTTTATATCAAAAACTATTAAAAAAATGAATTATATGAAACATTTTCATCAAAATAAGCAACTCCATGAAAATTTTCATTGATTTAACTTATAAAATCACGATAAACTCACGATTTATACGCTTTTTACTCTCATTCTAATTTGTAAATGAACTTGACTATATATATATTTATATATATATATATAATTAAATTTTATATGAATTATGAGGTGCATTTGGACCAGGTAAATGGAGTCCAACATGTATCTTGCCAAGTTGCCATCTCCATGTTTGACTTGAGAGCATCAAAAGTGCATGTACGGTTGGGTACTACCATTTCAAACGTCTCGTTGGAAAAGTGATTCACTAATTCTACATTTTCTTTATGTGGCTTGCTTTGTAATATTATATGGACTATGGAGTAAATTATAGATTTGGTCCTTATGGTTTTCATGAATTTCGTCCATAAACTTTGTTTATTATGGATTTAATCTCTTAAAAATGTAAATTTTATAGGATTTGGTCCCTCGACCAAATGGCCATTCATTTAATCTGCAAAAGTTAAAAGTAAGATGGTCATTTCTTAATTCATTTAAAATAAATTACGGATTTGATTATCATGGTTTGGTGTTTTTTATGGTTTTCGTCCCTAAACTTCACTAATTGTGAATTTGGTACATGTGGTATGCAATTTTTTCTGTTGGATTTGGTCCTTGGCCCTGATATCCGTCTAACAGATTCATTAAAAACGAGGGTATAAGGGCCATTTTCCATTTTTTTTACTTTAACATTTATTTATTTATTTCATTCAAATGAAGGACCAATGCTACATATATTAGAACTTTGAGGACTAAATTTAAATATTATATAATAAATGTTATATTTAAAATTATAGAATATAACACATGCATATATTTATATAGTGTATTGTTTTCAATTGTCCATCTTCACCAACAGGAACAAGCAGTAACCGTCAACCCATTTCCACCATTCTCCGGTGTTAAAACACACACGCCCCACCACCACCCTTCTTCGGCACAAACATACACACAACACACCACCACCGTCCTTTGTAGTGAGATTGTAACAAGGACCAAAAGAGAGAACAACAGTAAGCGGTCATCACCAAGTGTAGGAAATGTGTAAGTTCATCATCCACCAGCACCTTTGGCGGAAAAACGTTCTCACCATGTGTGTGTATGCGTGTGCATTGTAGTGTGTCACCGAAAAAATGACATTTTTGGAGAGAGAGAGAGAGGGAGAGGGAGGGGGGAGAGAGAGGGGGAGATATAGAGTGTGTGTGTGTGTGTGTGTGTTAAAGTATGTTGCCAAAAAACATTTTCGCGGAGTGTGGATGTGTTGTAGTATGTGTGGGTGGGTGTTTGTGTTGTAGGGTGTAAATCCGGCGCCGGAGATGTGTGGCTCAGGACGGTATCGATGTCGGAAAAAACGATTCTTGTTGGAGTATGTCTGTGTGTGTTTTGCACAGTGTGTGGGTTGCAGTGTGTAAGGTAGGTGCAGGAAGTGAGTGGCTTAGGGGTAGAAGTGGTCGGAATTCGAAGAGTAAATGTTGTCGGAGGTCCTCTCATCATCATCGGTGATATTTTACACACATGGAGATATAGATGCATGTATGTGTGTATATATATAGTATTTTGTTTTGTTTTTAATTTTATGATTAAAAAATAAAAAAATAGGTACAAACATGTGGCACAATTTAATTGGTATGTTAAAAAGCTTTAAAAGACAAAATGATTGGATCAATTTAAAAAAACATAATATAAAAGCTGGAAGGGCAAATTTGCCCTTGGCTTTAACCGATCTGGTAGATGGACGTCAGGATCAGAGATCAAATCCATAATTAGTGAAATTTAGGAACGAAAACCATAAAAGCCACCAAACCACGAGGACCAAATCCGTAGTTTACTATTTCATTTATTTTAACATTTCTCTAAATTAATATTTTTAAATCAAGGACTAGATTGTATTTATTGAAACTTGGAGGATTAAAATAAAAGACTATATGATAATTGTTTCTTTTAATTGTATTTTACACATGCTAACATACAACACAGACTCGTTATCAAAACAAAAAAAATACAGTAGGTGTATTGGAATAAGTCAATGAAACTGCTTAACCATGAAAACTTATTGTGCACCATTGCAATTTGCAGCCTGCGAACCATTGCTCGAGAACCATGGATGACCGCTCAACCGTTTCTTCGCCATGAAAAGTGAGACCTCAGTCGACAGATCCACAACCATTGCTCCAAAATGCTTTCTCCTTCGTCTGTTGCTTCCATTAATCTCTCTAAAACTCTTGATCGATTCACCATGAGCCATATGGGTTGACCAACCAATAGCCTATATTGACTGAAATTTCATTATCCTTTATCGTAACCCACTCAAAGGAATCTATATCAATATATATACTAAAAGGAAAAACCACAAGGTATGATGTGGCATCCTCTAAGTGCTTGAATCCCATTTATCTTTTTTCTAGGAATTTTGAATTTTTTTAATATTAGATATGTAAAGACTTTTCTATCCCTATATTGACAACACAAAGTTCATTGAAATGAGGGTTGTTTTGGTCATTTTAAAAAGTGTAACCTTCAAGTTATTCTCATTTTAATTAATATGATAATAATGTCATTCATTATTAAAGTCATTATTTCAAACATAAATTGAACACCTTTTCACTCATCCTTCAAACTTTTCATTTACCATCAATTAAATCATCAAACACATGCTACACTATATATATCAACTATTTCCAAGTCTTTTTCATCAAAAGGAAGAACCATAGGTGTTGATGTGGCATCTTCTATAGCCAGTAAACCAATTTATCTTTTTTCTCATTCATTCTTCCTTTAATCTTTTTTATATTTTCAATAATAATTTTCCATCAACATTGATGGTTATTTATTTTTGCAATTAACACCATCTTTTCATTTTCCCTACATACTCTCTAACTCCAAACTATTTATACTAATAGAACCTATACATTCACCATATTTTTCATGATTATCATCTTTATAGATTTTTTTATGTATCTCCTCTCTATTTTTTTCTTTTGTTTATTTTGAGAAAACTAATCCATATATCATATATGCATTTTGTAGAAATTTTGTTGGTGATTTTAGAGTCTGTTTGTCATGTTCAAATAAACTTTGAGAGGCAAGGTATGCATCGCTCTTACCTTTTGTTAAAATTCTAAATTACTTTTTTTTGTTTATTTTGTTTCTATTGTTTTTTTTCTTTGGATTACTTCGAGAAAAATAATTCATGTACCATATATCATTAATCTTATATGCATTTTGTAGGGATTTTAGAATTTCTTTATTTAACCAAAACCTTCTTTATGTTTCTTATATATTTTCAATGAAATTAAAGGCAATTTTTTAATAGTTGTTTTGCAGTTTTGCTTGCAACAACTATTCGTCAATGGAATTTCGAATATATTACAATCGTTTATGTGTCGTGAGTAAAGTTCATTATTTGTTTATATCACATTGTTCATATAGGAAAATCTAAATTTATATATATTTTTTATTCCTAATTTTATTTTACATCAAATCATCAAACATATGTTAGAGAATATATACACGCACACATACACCGACTATTTGAGGCGAATTATTTGTTTTTTTGTTGAGTTTGTTAAGAATTGTGTATTGATCTATTTGTGAGATCCATCCAATTGTAAGCTAAGATGGGTGATTCGTTAAAATGGAAGTTATTGCGCTTTCACTAGAAAATTTTAAGGTAACAACGTTTATGTTTTATTTCATGTTCTCTATACGAATTATATATTGTTGTTGATGTTTGTACATATGTTTTCTTTGATTTTTTTTGCTTAACAGTGGTTTTTTCGACGAAACTACGGGTGCATTATTGACATCGTTTTAAGAAGACAAGATACAATATATAATGTAATTGTAATACGTAATCCTCAATGGTTATTTGTATTTTTATTCAGGTTCTATTTCGAGAAAATGGTATACATTTTTTAGAGTGTTGTTAGAGCTTTAAGGCTCTTTTCTTATCACAATCTTTTACATTTTTCAAGTTTTTTGATTGATTAAATGTTTTAAAAATACTAGAATAAATGAGGGTTGTTTTAGTCATTGTAAAAAGTGTAACCTTCAATTTTCATCATTCGTTTTTTAAGGGGGGATTTTAAATTCCTTTTTAATTTTCATCTTCTATATATTTCCTAAGTTTTTAATTTTCATCATTCGTTTTTTAACTCTTATTAAAAGGTAAATATTTTATTTACATGACACTTGAAAATAATAATATGTATATCTTAATATAACAATTGGGTACAATAAAAAAAATTGATTTTAATAGATACAGATAAAAATAAAAGAGAGATAACTATTAATCACATCAATTTAATGCATATTAATTTACTTGAAAGAACCTTAGTGCAATATATATATTATATTAATTCAAATTATTATTTAGATAACATGTTATATTTGTATATATATTATATTAATTCAAAAAATAATATTTACACGGAAGGATTACAATGCCAACTTGACCAGTCTAATACGATCAATATTAATAATATGTATACAAGATAGAAGCAATATATAGATATATAGTTATATACACACACACTTTTCAATTTTTAATTCAATATAAAATCAAACTATATATAAAAATGAAATTAGATTTGAAATAAGACAATTTTTTGTTTACATCAAATTATTTAAACATCTTTTTTTTAGAATTCTTTACAAAAAAACTAACCTATGAAAAAACAATTTTAAATAAATCTATTTTTTTGGACAATTTAAATACAAAGTTAACAAGGTGGTCACAATATCGATGATTATAATTCATTTTCGTGCAACCATATGTAGGAAAAAGTGGTTTTAAAGGTGTATTTGACTAAAGTTGCAAATAAGTGCATTACGATAAATGTAAACAAATTACAAAATACTCAACAATCTTACAAAAGTAGATAACCCAAATTTTGTTTGGTGAATGTAAATATTTAGTGTGAATTAATGTAGGGGATATATGCATTGATATGTATTGGACAAAACAATCATAATTATATATTTTCAATGATTATTATCGATAGTCTTACGTATTTCTTTTATTATTTGAGCCAATTACAAAGTTTTTGATATAATAAATTTGGATATATAAGACTTAGAAATATTCATCATCTAAAATAAATTTGGATATATAAAAGAAAAATCAATAATTAATAATTTGTTTTGTTAGGGCATATATATATATATATATATTAATTGAGAAATTATGTTTCATTTTAGATCGGTTCAATATTATTTTAACTAAATTATCGTCCCCGTGCAATGCACGGGCCCAACACTAGTATATATAAAAGGAGGATGTTGGGTGTATGATGTGGCATCCTATCTTTTAAGTATTTGTCCAAAGGAATTTTCTCCTTTTTTTGAGTTTTTTAAATATCAATTAAGCTAAAGACTATTTTACCCTTAAATGAAGATTGTATGTTTTATGATACGAATGACTATTTGGTAATTTGACTTAAGAATTTAATTAGCTTTAATTTTCATATTATTTAACTTTTAAAAACATTTATTTTACCCTCTTCACATTCTCATTTATTAATTATAAGAAAACCTACAACATAATCATTTATAAATTACAACTCAATGCTCCACCAAAAATGCAATCAACAACTTTTAGTTCTATGTTATGCTATTGAGTTCTTATGTTTGTTTGTTGTTTCTAATTTTTACAATTTATTTTCCATCAACATTGTTGCTCATCATTCGTAAAACTTCTAGGTAAGTTAACATTTTTTTATGATTTTTGTGAGCTATATGTTGTTTGTGTGTGTCAATCAATATCATCGTTTTTCTGTTTTCATTTGTTTGTTGTTTCTAATTTTTACAATTCATTTTCCATCAACATTGTTGCTTATCATTCGTAAAACTTCTAGGTAACATAACATTTTTTATGATTTCCGTGAGTTATATGTTGTTTATGTGTGTCAATCAATATCATCGTTTTTCTGTTTTCATATAAAAGTTCTATATTATTTTTATACGTTTTTGTGTATATTTCTTATTGTTATTATAAAAGTTTTTGGTTTTTTTCCAAAACTTATTCTAATTGTTATATTTGTTTTTTGGTCTTCATACTCCTTAATTGATATTTATGTTAATAACTTTATTCTTCTAATAAAATTCAAATAATGTTTTTTCATTTGTATGTATTATACATCATTGTTAATAAGTTTTAAAGTTTTTATTTGTAATTTCTTTACATCTGTTTTTTATTGATGGTTTCTACTTGATATTTATGTTGTATGAGTGTTTTAGTGAGCCTTTTTCTCAAAAAAATTTTGCTTATGTTGTTTTGTTTTATATAAAAGATTTTGTTAACAACAATCAAACTCCTATGTGGTTTTTTATGATTTGTTTTTTTTTTAAATTCTTTCTCATTCTTTTATATTTTCATAGTTTCTCAATTTATTTATTTTATTTTAAAAAAAACCATCAACAATGAGACGACATTTACTAAACATCTCGATCCTAATTTTTTTTCATTTTCATCAAAAAATTTCCCTTTTTGATGTAGTTATTAATAAAATATTTAATTAGTTAAATTATTCATCTTTGTTTATATGTAAACCTTTTTAATTATCTTATTTTACATCATTCTAATTTTTTGATTTAAATAACATTAAAGAACTCATTATCATATATAATTAAGTATGTGTTACTAAATTTTATGGGTTTTTTGAGTTTTTTAAATCTTAAATTTACTAAAGACGTTAATGCCCCTTTATAAATGATTTACTTTTTCATTCTAAGAAGGTTACTATGGAAATTTAGTTACCACTTTAATTAAGTTTTAATATATAAATTATTCAACTTCTTATAAGTCTTTTACTCTTTTTATCTTTTAATCATCTTAATTAAGAGAATTAATTATATGATTTATTGCATTTATGTTAATTAATTATTTATTTAAAATTCTTAATGTTATTAACCTTTCATTTTCCTTCATTTATTTCAAGTTAATCATTCATTTATCTTTTTTAAAGTACAAGTAGTTTTTTTTGTGTTTGTTGGAAATGCTATTGACTTTTTGAATCTTTGTCATACAACAATCTATCTCCCATTCTTTCTTTCTAACACATTTTTTCTTACTAAAAGATCATGTGATGGTATAAACTTTTATTTATGGTCAGGTTCGTTAGAATTATGTTGACTTCATATGATTTTTATTTTATGTTTTTTTGTAGCAAGTGATATTAGCGGAAACAAGTTCCAAAGATCATCAAATATGTGTAAGAGCATCATAAAGATCGCCACGATACACATATACATTACGACATGTAAGGTCATTTCATTCAAGTACTCTTTAAATTTCAATCTATTCTTGATTTTCTAATGTTTATAGTTTCATGATGTATTATTATTATCTTAATTCTTTTTTTTTATATTTCTTCTCTCATGAGCATAACCATCATGTAAAAACATACTTATGTATTATTTATTCAAATATATTACATTGTTACTCACAAAAGATCATTAATTTTCTTATAATTTTGAATTTTTTTAATGTATTAAATAAATTAAAGACTATTCTACCCTAATAAAAGTTGTAAATTTTATTATAATAAGGTTTCTTTGGTAATTTAACTTACACATTAAGTAGCTTTAACTTCTAAATTATTTAAATTAATAGATACATTAATTTACCTCTTCATATTCCTATTTATTAGTTAAAAGGAAAAACCTACAACAAACTCACTTATAAATAGAACTTAGTCCATCAACCTTGATGTTCTATGTTGTATTCTATTGGATTTGTATTCTTATTGTTTTTCTTTTGTAGAATACATTTTTGCCGGTATTATAATCAATCTTTGTAAAATTTTCAGGTAAAGTAACACATTTTATTACTTATTTTATATTTATGTAAGTTATATGTCATTTTAATTTGGGTGTATATATGCGCTAATAAGTATCATTATATTTTTTTCCTATAAAAGTTCTCATATGTTTTTTGTATGTTTTGTTTACATTACATTTTGTTGTTAAACAAGTTTTTTTGATTTTTTATTGAAATTTATTCATGATTGTTACCTTCGTTTTCTATTTGTTTTTCTTTTGTAGAATAAATTTTGTCGGTACTATACTCAATCTTCGAAAAATATTCAGGTAAAGTAACACATTTTATTATTTATTTTATGATTTATGTAAGTTATACTCTATTTTTTGTTGTGTATATACGCCAATAAGTTTTTTGGTTTTTTATTGAAATTTATTCATAATTGTTACCTTCGTTTTCTATCAAAATTTCAAATAATAATTATGTTTTTGTGAATTATATGTGGCTATTAATAAGTTTTTTAGTTTTTATTTAGAATTTTTTTCAAAATTCTTTTTTTTTGTTTTTTTCTCCTTTATGCTTCCCATTTAATATATATGTTGTATGCATTGGTGTTTAACAAGTTTTTTCACATTGTTGGTTTTTTTTATATTCATGTTGTAAGCTGATTCTAGATGATGTTTTTTTCCCCAATTTTTACTTATATTTTCATAGTTTTTTAACAAAGTTAATTTTCAACAAAAAATTAAACTCCAAATTCCAAAATATAATCTATGTGGTTTATTTACTTTTTGGCTTTGTTGTGGATAAAAATATAATTGAAGATAACGATCAATCACGTTAATATAATACCTTATGATTTTTGTCACTTATATTATATACATAAAACTCTTTATATATACATATTATTTGGAAAACAATATAACTTTTAAATGAACGACTATATAAGTTTTAATTAATTTTCTTACTACAACATATATATTGATATGTATTGTTTCAAAATTTAAATATATGAAGTTTCAATTAACAAATAAAGTTTGAATGAACATAAAAAATCAAAAATATCATTATTATTTAAAATTTTATTAAAAATTAATATGAAAATATAAATGAAGTTATAGGTAATGTATATAAGAAAAGATTAGAATGAATATATAATCAAATATTTATTATCATTTAAAAAGAACATAATTGATAGGATGATTGATAGTAGAGTATCCATAGTCCAAGATGTATATCATATAAACTAAGATGTATCTACATAGGACAAACGAATAAAACTTATTAAATATAACTAATAAACAATATTTTATGTTATTTTCTGAACACCGCTCATTTTGAAGGTATTGTCGAGACGATTATAATGGTATAATTTATTAAAAAGAAAAAACAAAATCTTTAATACATTTTAATTAATATATATTATTATCTTAAAATGATAAGGATGTAAATTGAAAAATGAGAAACTAATGGATAAAAAGTAATTTAATCAAATAATTCTAAGGATAAAAAATGTAAATTATAAAGATAATTATGGTAAAAAATAATAAGAATAATTGATGACATCATCATTTCATGATTCTTTTTTAATTGACCAATCAAATGGCTCAATTTCATTCATTAGTTATATTATTATTAAGTATTTTAGGAATTTTTAAAGTAATCATCAATATATATCTTAAAATCAAAACCCCAAGATCCTATGTGGCATCCTCTAAGGCCAAGAAAACTATTTATCTTTTTTCTAAGATTTTTGATTTTTTTAAATATTAGATATGTTAAAAGACCTTTCTATCCCTATGCTTAAAACATTAAGATAGGGGTGTTTTGGTCATTTTAAAATGTATAACCTTCAAGTCCTTTCATATTCATTCTTGAAAATGAAACCTCCAAAAATAGTTATTTCTCATTATTGAAGTTAAACTTACAAACCTATCATTTGCTCATATGTTTGAATCAATCTTCTTGAAATAAATTTGAAAATTAAAAACACCCATTTAGAAAGAACATATCCATGCTTGTTGACCCTATATATGTCATATTGTAATATTTACGTGCAAGATGTGATTATCGAACCGTTGTTGGCATCAAATCTTCAAAATTGTCGTCAATGAACAAACCTCTGATTCCGATAAAAAACATAATATAGTATAAAAGACACAAGTAAATATAAATTCTAAAATCTCAACAATAGCCAATAAGAAATAATACTCGGATTACTACTCTTAAAGTAAAATTGAAAAACGATTTTATTGAAATATAACATATCAAGTGAAAGCCAAGAAAACTATTTATCTTTTTTCTCAAATTTTTGACTTTTTTAATGTTGAATTTTGTAAAGACCTTTCCGCCCTTCCATAAAACATGTGTAATTCATTACAAACTTGGGACTTTTTTGTAAATTTACATATCCAAGTTTAACCTCCAACTCTTCATTTGCTTCTTCATTTAATTCTCTTTATTTGTTAATAAAATTTGTGTTTCATAAGTTACAATAATAAACAAGTTGAAATCCTATAATTTCCCTTGGTGAGGCTTGAGAAGATGGAAGTTGAAAAAGACATAAAAAATCTTAAACATGTATGTAGAAATTATGTTCTCCAAACAATATGATTTGTTATTACCTATTTTTTGTTTTCCATATTGTTGGATTTGTTATTATTCTATGTAATGTAACTTCTTGGTAGGCATTCTCTTTTTATTTTGTTGCAATTGATTTACTATCTCTAACTTTTCATCTCTCATTTTCTTTGTTTCTCCATTTCTTTTTTCTATTTAGTATTGCATAATTGGTATAAGAAAACAATCGATTATGTTTTTGATCAATCAGGACTACTTCATAGCGGAAGATTAGTGCGGTATTGTTTTGTTGTAATTGATTACCATCTATAACTTTTCATCTATTCATTTCTTTGTATCTTAATTTCTTTCTCTTTATTAGGTTTTGCATAAAGGGTATCAAGAAACAATCGATTATGCTTTTGATCAATCGAGACTACTTCATAGCGGAAGATTAGTACGGTATTGTTTTATTGTAATTGATTACCATCTATAACTTTTCATCTCTTCATTTCTTTGTATTTCAATTTCTTTCTCTCTAATAGGTTTTGCATAAAGGGTATAAAGAAACAATTGATTATGTTTTTGATCAGTAGGGACTACTTCATAGCAGAAGATTAACATGGTATTGTTTTATTGCATTTGATTTACTATCTAAATTTTCATCTCCCCTTTTGTTTGTCTCTCAATTTAGTTTATCTAGATTATGTTCTTGACCAACCGGGACTACTTTATAGCAGAAGATTACTACGATGAAGTATTCCCGAGAATGGTATGTATATATATATATATTATGCACATTTCTTTCTGTTGTTATAATTTTGATCTCTCCATCTCTTTACTTTGTTTCTTCCTTTCCATTTAGTTTTGACGCCATTGCTATAAAAAAAACAACAGGTTATGTTTTTTTAAAACATTCACACGCACCAAATTCAAACGCGACTACTTCATAAGGAAAGATTAGCAAGGTGATTTTCTTTCGAGAATCGTAATTTTATATTTTTATGCCCTTTTCTTTTAGTTGTATCTATATTGAAGGAAAACCTTGGGACTGAGAACATGGCATTGTTAGTGAGTAGAAATGGTGTTCTTCATAATGTTAAATATGATAAAGACTTTTATATGCCGATATGTAAGTATATATTCAACAAAATTATGGAGTTTTTTGTATTTTTACATGTATATTGCAATTTATGTTATTTAACTATTCATTTTCTTCTTTTTTATGCTAATTAACTTTGCATTTACTCTTCTTTATGTTAATTAACTATTAATTTTTTTATGTTAACTAACTATCCATTTTCATTTATTTTAATTTACTATCCAATGGGTTGGTTTGTTGTCAAACTACTCATACTTTCTCTCACTATATTTCTAAGATATATGATGTTATGTCTAATTTATATGTTTATTTGAGTTTTGTATTTTATAGAGTGTCATTAGAAAAGGAATAAAACAAAGAAGATATTGTATAAATAAGGTTACAAGAACATGAAAGTTTCATGGACAATGACTCCATATATTATAATGAAAGTCATTCAATCTACTATCTCCATTCTCAATTTAAATTGATATTTTTTTTTCAACTTTCATGATTTATTTACACCCCAATTTTCATTTCTAACTTTTTTCACAAGAGTTAAGACAATGCTAATAGAACATTTGAATATTGCTTATTATGATATGACGTTGTTACCAGCAAAAAGGTAAGTAAAAGTTACATTTTTAGTCTCAATCGATCTAAGGTATGCTTTTATGTTTATTGCTAAGATATGTTATTTGTTGCCATGTTTACTTTATATGTTTTTTTTGTAAAAAGTGTCACAACAAAAGAAAAAACCATATATTATGTAAATAAGTTGTGGAGATTGTTGAACATGTCGATCAAATAGAATGAAGTTTCATGGACAATGTATGTATATATTATTATATGAAGTATTTAATCTAATATTACTCTAATCTCAATTTTACACTGAAATTTTCTTTTTTCTAAAAAATACTTAATTTTAACAATCAACAATTACTTCTTTTACAAAAAAATTGAAAGTGTATAACAAACTTTGCCGAAGGAAATTAGATAATTTAAAATTATAAATAGAAAACTAATTTGTATTTACGAGAAACTTTTCTAACTAATCAAATTTATATTGCGGTGAATACCCGACTTGGCAAATATCGATCAACTCCAACCTAGCCTACAACTCTAAAACCCAAAACTTTGTGTGTATGTACAATTATGAATCTGTTCAATCACACTAATATTTTCTCATCTAAAAATCTTAAACTCATACCCTTTTGTTGGAGATGAGAAGTTCAATGCTAAATATGATAATTATTTTGAAAAAAAGTCATTTGGCCTATATTTATTCCTGTCGGTTGGAGTGAATTAGTTGGAAAAAAAATACATAAATCAAATATTAATATTATAGTACAAAAATGTAAGAGAAATCAATGTTGAAGATCTGTTTCTTTCAATATATATATATATATATATATATAATTTATTTGAGAAATTACGTTTCATTTTAAGTAATAAGTTCAATAGTCTTCTAAAAAAACTATCGTCACCGCGCAACGCGCGGGCTCGACACTAGTTAAGTTGAAATCGAAATAAAATCCTCGATGGATGCGCTCACATTTGTTAAGACGCTTTTGTTTCTATTTGCCCATATGAAGTACAAAAAACTCCAAACCGTCGCAAGCTATCTCCTTTGCCCCTTTATACACTTACCTCTATTGTTTTCGACTTCCATGATTTCTTGTATCGAGTTCTTCCTGTCCAAATCTATTTCCCATGATCTTCCAACCATTTCCAAAGATTCTTTCCCTTCTCGCACAAATATAATGGTATATTTGTTTAATTTTCTAATATAAAATTAATAAATACAAAAATAGCAAAGTGCCTTGGAGTAAAAGACCTTGTTAACACCTTTGCCAATGGGACAAAAACCATAAGTGTAATTAGTTTAAAGTAAGGATTATAGTTGGAAATGATTGACAACTACAATGACCAAAAATGTAATTTACTCCTTTTAAAATTAAAGTAAAAATATAGGGGCATTTATGTGTTATGATGAATGATGATTCATTAGATGTCATTTTCCCGATTTTGATAATTTGATCAATTTTCTTCTTAAAATATATAGTGTATGATCTATAAAGAATATTGGGTCATTAAAACATAATCATGCTACTAAGGAAAGTTTGGATTCAATAACAAAATAATATCTATCCAACTAACATAATCATTCTTGTTTTAAAAAATACATTTTAGAGCATCCATGGTGGAACTTTCACGAACCTCACTTACCATTTTTTTTCCTACCACGTCATTGTTATCTCAACAAACCAAGAACCTCCTTAAAACTCTACAATTGAGGTTTTTACAAAAATTCCACTTCCCTCTTCTTATTTATAATATAATTTTTATTTATGTAAACTATTATATAACAGAAAAGGAAACTATTTTAAGAACTTGGGTTCTTGTTCAAGCACCTGGGTTCTAATAAGAACCTGTGACTTGGCAGGAACCTCTGTCTCACAGTGAAGGTTTTTGTAAGAACCCCATGAAGAACCTCTGAAAGAACCTCCATCAATTTTTTTTGACTTTGTACAAACATATAGGGGGGTGGTGTATTCAGACACGAGTCCCTATTTTCATCCTTCATTATGGTCTCGGTTCTCATCCTCATTCTTTTTGGGAAATATGGATATTTACAATAGATTATTTAAATTTTCTTAAAATCAAAAATTCAAAAAAAAAGAAAAAAGGTTAAAGGTTAAACTCCAACAACTTATTTATTTTTAAAGATTACATAATTATTATATTTTTAAAATATTAAATACATTTAATATTTTATTCTAATAAACATTTAATTTTAGATATTCTTATTACTCGAAATTATAAAAAAATGTTACCTAATTTTAGGAGTTTTGTAGATTTAAAGAACTTTAGAATATTTCTACTACTTTAGCCATTTATAATATAATTTATAAAGAATCTACTTGAATAAAAAAAATATTTTTAAAGAATCTATAAAAGATGCTATAAAATTCCACCTCCATCATAAAGTCAAATATTAATCCTTCTATATACAATTTCATTTTGTTTATATGAAATGTTGATATATTATAAATACTATACAATTAGCAGGCGCCCCGGCCCAACAACGACCCGCCCACGACCCGACCCGACCCGTGACCCAAACCCACCCTTTCCTCTCTCATTTTTAACCCAAACCCGCCCATGACCCGATTTTGACCCACCCACAACCCATCTAAGATCCGCGCGCTGCTACAGTCTTACCCGTCTCCAAATTTACATTGTTGGCCCCCTCAACTTATAAGAATTATTCAGTTTATACCTTTAACTTTTCAATATTTCATTTTTCGTTTTAGTCATATATCGTGTATTGGCTAAAAACGTTAAAAAAATACGTTTTAATTTTAACAAATTATGCTATTATATTCGTATCGTCGATACGATCGAAATGAGCCTAATATTGAATATTTTTTGACGTACTTATTTTATTATATATTATATATACGTTCCAACTTTTAACCGACCAAAATCCTATATCAATTTTCAAATTTACATATTAGTCCCATAAATTTAGAACTTATAAGGTTTATTCATTTTACATCTTTTACTTTTAAATATTTCATTTTACGTTTTAGTCATATATCGTGTATTGGCATAAAGACGTTAAAAAAATATGTTTTAATGTTAACAAATTACGCCATTATGTTCGTATTATCGATACGATCGAAATGAGCCTAATATTGAATATTTTTTCATGTAACTATTTTATTATATACTATATATATATAAGCTCCAACCCACCTGAATACTATACTTATTTTCAAATTCACATATTAGCGCCCTAAACTTATAATATTTATTCACTTTACACATTTACTTTTCTATATTTCATTTTACGTTTTACTCATATATCGTATATTAGTTGGAACATGTTAGAAAATACGTTTTAATTTTAACAAATTGCTCCATTATAATCATATCGTCAATACGATCCAAAATATGTTAAAAAAAATTACGTTTTAATGTTAACAAATTGCGTCATTATAATTGTATCGTCGATAAGATCGAAATGAGCCTAATATTGAATATTTTTTCATGTATTTATTTTATTATATACGATATATATATATATATATACGCTCCAACCGACCCGAATCTTATACCCATCTTTAAACTTACATATTAGCCCCCTAGACTTATAAAATTTATTCAGTTTATATCTTTTAGATTTTTATATTTCATTTTACGTTTTAGTCATATATAGTATATTGACTGAAATATGTTAAAATATCGGTAGCTACTGTTCATGAACCCGGTGCAAAGCCCGGGCTTATCAACTAGTGCAGATACAAATATCATGTTAAATGGTGTGTATGCTAAAATTTAATTATTCTATTTATACAAAATTAACATCAAACAAAACTTGTTGAAAATAGCTAAAACTTTACAATATGCACGTTATAATATTATTAAAACTTTATCAAACAATAGTACAAATATTACAAAAAAGTTTCTTCCCACTAGAAAAAAGGGTGAACAATCATCAAAATTATCTACGTGCAATCTAATAAAAAAAAAATTCCACAAACGACCAAACAATATCGCACGTTATACAAAAAGTTTATCAATATTATTTACATTATTTTAAATTTATCATTATATACTTATATGAATTTTTGATTATCACATATTTTATATAAAATTTTTATTATTATATGTTATTTATTAAAAAATATTATTTATACATCATATAGTAAGAATTATTCCTTATATTCGAGACTTGAGAGTCGGACCTTCCAGTTAACCTAAAGATTTTTCGGTTAAATCAGGTTCAATTAGCGGATTCCTTGCTGAATATGTTTTTTTAATTGTCACTATTGTAAAGACTTTAAAGGAAAAGTTAAAAAAAGTAACAATGTTGAAGCATATAAACAATTTTTCTAAATAAAGAAAATGAGAATTTTAGATAATTTTTGATCCAACAAATTTTTCAAAAAATAAATTAGAGAAAGAATGAATACTTTAAATTTGAAAACTCTAGAAATTGAACTTTTTATAAATTGTATTTCATCAAAAAAAAGATTTTGAATATACAAATAACATTTAATTAAATATATTCGGATTATAAAAGTAGGAAGAAACATGTGTAGAGCAAAATTGGATCGATAGTGGTGTATGCATGGTTTTTTTCTTAGTGGGGGTGCTTTTAAAGTAGACTAAGGCATTGTTTGGTAAAAATATGTTAGCTTATATAAACTAGCTTTTGATAAAGGGTTTATTTCATAGAATAGTTTTTTTTGCAACTTTTTCCAATTATAGTACTATTAACCATTATCAATTAAAATTATATATTAATTATTAATAAACATTTATTTTTTATTATTAATGAGTAACAATTACTACTAAAATATTAGTTTTTAATAATTTAAATTAATTATTAATTAAAATTTAGTTATACATTATATATTAATTATAATTATAATTTGTTATTTATTATTTGTTTTTAAAAGTTATTAATTATATTATATATTATTTAATATCTAAAATAAATATTACAATCTTTAAAATGTTTAAAATTTTAAAATATGCTAAATACTTTAATAAAAAATATGTAACCTATTTCTTAATTATATACTCTTAAAATTACTAACCTATCTATCTTCTATCTATATATAATAAAAGAGTAACTGGTTTGCCACGTGTCGTGCTCTGGTGAGCCGAATTGCCACGTGTCGCGTTCTAGTGAGCCGGTTTCGATTATTAAAACAACAAATAAAATAATGTAAAAGATAAATATCACTTTCAAAAATCCTCTACATAATTTTAAATCAAGCGGTTTAAAAAATCCTTTACATAATTAAATCAAACCTTTTAATCCAAACTATAGATAAATATGAAAACAATAAATAAAATAATGTAAAAGATAAATATCACTTTCAAAAATACATAATTAAATCAAACGGTTTAAAAAATACTTTACATATATTTGTGTAATATTTAATATAATCAATACACGTATTATTATTTTTCATTCGTGATATAAAGAATTAAAAATATTCTCTCTATTTTCAAAGTACAATTTTTTAAGAGTTTCCAAAGTTGAAAAATCTTACTTTTCCTATTTTCTTAATTGTTAAGAAAATTTCATATAACTTCATGGAACAAAAAAATATACTCGCTCTTTAAAAATTTTCATTTTTTAATCCAAACTATAGATAAATATGAAAACAATAAATTAAATAATGTAAAAGATAAATACCACTTTCAAAAATCCTCTACATAATTAAATCAAACAGTTTTAATCCAAAAATACACACCTCAATCTCAATCTCAATCTATAAATACCTCTTTCAATCTCAATCAATTGTTGCAACTCTTTTAATTAAGCGACTACCAATTACACATACACACACAAAGATAATTAATCAAACGCTCTTTAATTTTTATTTTTTTCTACACATGATGATATGATTATAATGATTCTATTCATGTTTATAGTCCAAGTTGGAGTTGTTGATTTCTCGTATGTGACTTTGTATTTATGATCATTTTCATATTTGTAATATAAGTGTTTTGGCATGATTTAATTTTTTTTTTAAATTATCCCGTGTATTACACGGGATCAAAACTAGTATATAATAAAAGAGTAATTGGTCTGCCACGTGTCGCGTTTTGGTGAGCCAGTTTCGGTTTTCGTCACATGTCATGCATGTGTGTCTGCCACATCACTTTAAAAATTCCTCTACATAATTAAATCAAACCGTTTAATCCAAACTATAGATAAATATGAAAACAATAAATAAAATAATGTAAAAGATAAATACCACTTTCAAAAATACTCTACATATCCTCTACATAATTAAATCAAACAGTAAATAATGTAAAAGATAAATACCACTTTCAAAAATTCTCTACATATCCTCTACATAATTAAATCAAACGGTTTAATCTAAAGATAAATACCACTTTCAATAATCCTCTACATTATATAACACCTATTAGTTAATTATAAATACCCCTTTCAATCTGTCTATCTCAATCAATTGCTTCAACTCTATTAATTAAGCCACTACCAATTACACATACATACACAAAGGTAATTAATCAAACGCTCTTTAATTTTTATTTTTTCACACACATGATGATATGATTATGATGATTCTATTCATGTTTATAGTCCAAGTTGGAGTTGTTGATTTCTCGTATGTGACTTTGTATTTATGCTCATTGATTACACTTTTTATGTTAGTTTGTATTACAAAAATAATTCTAATATCAAATAATTTACTATAAGAAATAAATAATAGAATTATGTATTTTTATAATCTATTAAACTCCAACCTATTAATTCAACTATTTTAGATTCAAAATATTTTATCTTTATCAATTTAAATATTAAACTAATCTACTTATTTTATCCCCATCTCTCTCAAATTACTCCTATGATTTTTTTAATTAAATTACCCCGTGTATTACACGGGATAAAACCTAGTATATAATAAAAGAGTAATTGGACTAATCGTGTCGTTGTCTGGTGAGTCGGTTTTAGGATTTTTCCGCCTAAACATGCATTTGAACGCATTTTACATTTTTTGTTCTTTTAGGCTTATCTGATTGACACGTGTCCTATTTATCATTTTTTTTAGTTATTTACTTACTTTTAATCTCCTATTTTTACTTAATATTCATACAATTAGTTATTTATTTAATTTTAATTCCTTAATTTTTTTCTTTATTTTAAATCTTTATCATATAACATAAATAATGGTACATTATGAACTAAAATGCATTAAAATTATCTTTCTCTTTTTACAATTTATATTATTATAAAAGCCGCATTAATAGTTTCAAAATGAGCCCAATATTTTATTAACAATATATAAAAAGTAATTACTTCACATTTTATTACGTTTTAATTTTTCGTTTTTCATTTTTCACCATTATCACATTAAAAATACAGAATAATTGATTAACTAAAAGACGTTTATTGTTTTTTTATAATAAATTATACCACTATAATTTTAGATTTGAGAAACTTTGCGTCACATTGCGCGTAGGTATAGTCTAATTATTTAGGATATAGGAAGTTGATCTTTTTATTTTTATTTTATGTAACAGTAATTTAAATCATAAATCAATGTAGATTTTTTCTAAAATTTATTTTAACAAATTATAATTCTATAATGTATATATACGATAATAATAATAATAATAAAAAATTCTATAATATTTCAATATATTATACTATTAAAAAATTTTAGTATTTAAATTATTTTACATATTATATTATTAAAATTTTATTTTAATTATATTATTAAAGAATTGTCTTAAATATATTATAAAATATTTGTAACTGATTATTTATTAAAGATGTTTTTGGTCATTTTACATACTCATAAGCTAGTTTGTGCCTTTTTACATACTCATAAGCTAGTTTTTGTCAAACATAATTTGTTCATAAGCTAGATTATCAGCTACCTGCTAGATTATCAGCTATCAGTTATCATCTAACTAATCAGTCATCAACTAGCTTATTAGCTAGTTTGCCGATAACCTAATTCCAATGTTCCAAGGGTTTTAAAGTTTTTTTTGATTGATTTCAAAAGATTTCTAAGTTTTTTTAATCGATTTTGAAGGATATTTTGGTTGATTTTTTTTCTTGATTTTATGATTTTTATAGGTTCTTTAGTTGATTTCAAGGTGATATTGTAATTGATGAAACCCCAAACGAGAAATCACTAGGAGAAAACAATGGTAAAAGATCGATTTTTTTACATAAGATTTCTTTTTTTAATTTTCTAGTGGGGGCCTATCCCCTGTAAGAACTCCGCCCTTGGTTAGAATTTTTATCTTTATATTAGCTAATAGCTATTAATATTAGAGTACATTACTGATGTGGTCCTTGAAGTTTGCCATTTATTACAAAATTGGTCTTTTATTTTCATGTTTACAAAAGAACTCTCTAACTATACAATTTGTTTTGAATTTGGTTCCTCGTTCAAGAGGCCGTCTATAATTCCATTAAGTAAATGAGAAAAATGATCACTATAACCTTTTCTTTTCTTTTAGTCATTTGATGTTATTTAAATCAAGCTTTTTTATTATTTTATATGTTCTTCATTGAATAAAGAAACCATGAAAACCAAACTTAAACAATCCAAACCCAAAAATTAAATTTGATTTTCAATTAGACCTGCAACATGATACAAACACAAACCAAATCGATTGACACTCGGACACAAACCAAACTCCCTATGGAATAGGTAGTTGTTGGATAAGATGATGAGGCTTGAAACAAACCTAAAAACCCCTGTTGGTGATTTCCTTCAATTGAATATGAAAATCTAGACCAAAATTCTTTCCATACTCGAAAACTCTCATTGGATTAGATATGAAATCCCCCTCTGAGGTGCCTCTTCCGATGAAGACCCTTTCCTCTCTTCCACTAGAATGAAGACCCGTCACTCGCACTCAACTTCAACAAAACCTAGGGTTTAAAATATGGGAAAAAACTTTAACCTACATGCGTTGATTTTGGGATGATATTGTGGTCAAAAGAGTTGCAAAAACACAAAAAAAAAAAATGCCCACAAACAAAAAAACGAGAAAAAACTAGGAAGTGGGAAGGTATTGCCATGCTTGGCCGTATGAGAAACTACTTACGTTTAGGAGAAGCTTTTCATTGTGCTTCTTTGTTATAAAATGGGGGAATGAGAGACAAAGTGATGAAGAGCTCCCGCTAGATCCAATCTTCGAAGTGAAGCTTTGCAAGGGTATTTGGTGATTTGTATTTTTAGGGAGAAATCAATACAAAAGAAAACCTATCCTCAAGTTTGTTTCCGAGTTACTTTCTATTTCTTTTTCAAATGGAGTTCCTTTAATCCAAAGTTGTTTGTTTGAACATCCATTCGAATGTGAGTGTTCGAAATCTTCGAACAGATCACGGTTGGATCACATTACCTTTTACTTCTAATTCTAATTTTGCTTTAAAATTGCATCTACACATGCTTCAACATTTTTGGTTCTCTACACTTTAAATTTAGAGTAAACTACGATTTTCGTCCCTGTGGTTTAGTGTTTATAACGTTTTTCGTCCCTGTGGTTTAAAAATTGCTTATTTCGTCCCTGTGGTTTGCATTGTCTTTCCTTCTTTGTCCTTCAAACTAACTCTGTTATAAAAAGTCAGTTAGATAAAGGGCATTATTGTCTTTTCGTTGGCTTTGTTTTTTCTACATCTTTATTAAATAAGTTTAATGAATATATATTATACACATCCATCTTCGTCCAACATCAACTTCACTTGATTAATCCGGCCAACTTCCGGCCAAGTTCTTCTGCAACACCCTTCTCCACCAGATTGAAGCAAAGATCATTGAGACCTGCACTTCATCTCTTTTCCTCTTCGTTTCAGCTGTTGTGATAACCCTCTTCCCTCTCCATTCTCTCATCTCCACCCTCCATCCTTCTTTCTGCAACGGATTTTGTTTTGTTTTGGATTTTGTTTCCACATTGTAATAAAGTTCCAACTATATTCAACAAACATGGGTTTTTGAAGAAAATGTCCCCATATGGTGTTGGTCTTTTAGATAGATTTAAGTTTTTAATCAAGATTTAGGGTTTTTGACTACATAATTTTTGAAGTATAATTTTTCAATGTTCTTAAAGACTTGAAGTTTTGTTTCTTAAACATGAATGGGGTTTAAAGGGAAGGAGATGAAGATGAGTGTAGGCCTGGTGCAGGGTACATGATGAATGGGGTTTAAAAGGAAAGGGATGAAGATGGGGTGTAGGGGGGACCCAGTGGGATGTGGAGGGAGAGAGAGAAGAGTGGGTAGGGGTCATGACATAATATTATTATAATATATATAATATATAATATAAAAATCATTTACTAAAACGTATATGGAAAAGCAAAATAGGGAAAAAGACAAGAACACCCTTTAGTTAACTGACTTTTTTAACAAAGTTAGTTTGAAGGACAAAAAAGGAAAGACAATGCAAACCACAAGGACGAAAAAAGCAATTTTTAAACCACAGGGACGAAAAACGTTATAAACACTAAACCACAGGGACGAAAATCGTAGTTTACTCTTAAATTTATGATAGTTTTTGGGTAACTTAATTCAAAATTTTGATTTAGCCACCAATTTAGAGTGATTAATATTTTCAATATAGGGCTTGGTTTTAGTTTAGAGTTGTATAACAAATTTGTTGAAAGTTTCTTCATGGGATGAGCATGTGGCGATACCTTGACAATGGGTTGGCATACGGGTCGGTCCATGGTCGCCGATGATTAGTCGGGTGCCCGTATGGATCCCGGATACCTCATCGACTTCATTGCGGGACGTGTGTGTGAGTTATCTACCATTAAAAAAATATCTAGATTTAAGTTCTTTGATTTATATCTTTGATTTATGGTTTAGGGTTTTTCTTGATCGTCTTTGATAAGATGAAATTTATAACAAAAATATCCTTTCTTATCGTTCTTGATTTAATTTGGGCTTTTAATGTAAGAAACGCTTGATTGATCCGGATTAATAAAAGGAAAAAAAGATCAACATTCAAGAAAAAAAACAACTAAAAGTGTGAACAAAAGAAAACGATATAACAGTCATTTTATCCTATTACTTAACAGATTTATAGACAACCGTTTACACAAAGGACCAAACCCCAAACAAATTTACACACCTAAAGGTTCCTTCTGTAACAAACGAAAATAAACGACCAATTCCGTAACAAATGACAAACCTCATAGACTAAGACTGTGTTTGGCAAGCATAAGCTAGCTGATAAGCTAGCTGATAAGCTAGCTTATAAGCTAGTCCATCCAAACATGTACCAGGAAGCTAGCTTATCAGCTAGCTTTTTGAAACGCTACTTTGAGTAGCTTTTGAGGAGCTTATTGTAGCTTTTTCCAATTATACCCTTATTAATATTAATTATTAAATTCAAATATACCCTTTTTGGTCATTTTACATACTCATAAGCTAGTTTTTGCCAAACATAATTTGTTCAACAGCTAGCTTATCAGCTACTAGCAAGCTTATCAATCAACAGCTAGCTTATCAGCTATCCGCTAGCTTATCAGCTACCAGCTAGCTTATAAGCTACGCTTGCCAAACATAACCTAAATCCGTGATTTTATATTATATTATATTATATTATATATAAATATTATTTCAATAATCAAATATAAATACATAAATATTATATATATCACAAAAAAATAATATAAAATATATGAAAACTTAAATATAAAAGGAAAACAGTAGCCAACTCCTTCTATTGGAGAGATTGCAATTTGCAGTAGAATTTGACTCAAATTCCTTCTCTTTCTCTTCTCTCTTTTTATATCCCTTTTCCAAAAACCTTCTCAAGCTCTCCTCCAATGGCGAAGGGCAACAAGATCAGCCAAATCGTCCGCCTCAAGCAGGTCATGCAGCGATGGCGCCGCCGCTGCACCACCACCACCACCGCCGCCACTCACTCCTCCGACTCCGATTCCGACACCGACCTCCACCACCACCACCACCACCGCCATCGCATCCCGTCGCCTGGATCCCTCGCCGTCTACGTCGGCATTGAACGCCGCCGTTTCGTCATTCCGACGAGGTTCCTCAACCTGCCGGTGTTCCGATCGCTGCTCAACAAGGCGGAGGAGGAGTTCGGGTTCCAGAAGACCGGCGGACTGGTGCTCCCCTGCGACGTCGTTTTCTTCAAGCGGCTGTTGAAGACTTTGGAGAGGAACGAGAGAGCGTTCGGAGGGCTCGATTTGGACGGTTTCACGGCGATGTTTGCCGATTTGAACATCGATTCGGTTTCGTATTGCAAGGATGCTAACAATTCCAACAACAACTGCAATAGCTTCAGTCCGTTGTTACCAAAAGCTAGGGTTTGAGTGAAATTGAGTTTGAAATTTGAATCGAAGGTGTTAAAAATGGTTAAAAATGGCTGCCTACTTACAATGATCCTTGTGGAATGTTTTCACAGGTTCGTAATTCCAGTTCTCTTTTGTCAAAATTGGAAGTAGTAGTAGGCTTAGGGTTAGGGTTAGGGTTAGGTCTTGGATTGAATTGAATTCATCCCCTTTCTAGTTTTTTTTTTTTCCTTCAATTTCAGAGAGAGCATCCTTGAACCCAAATCTATTGATGATGATGATATCTGATTAAAATTAGGGTTCAATGTGATGGAAGTTAAAATCCCAATTTTGGGGGATGTTAGGGTTTTTTTTTCTTTCTTTTTTCAGTTACAAAAATCATGTGATGGTTAGTTGTGATTGATGATGATGATGATGATGAAATATAATTTGTAGTTTGAATTGATGATGAAGTTATGTCTGTCTCTAAAGGTAGGGGTGAGCACCGGAACCGGGTACCCGACTTTGGAACCGGAACCGCTTCGAAACCGCCGGTTCCAGAACCGGAACCGATGTGAGTGGTTCCGGTTCCGGTTCCTAAAATACGGAACCGATCGGGACCGGTTCCGGTTCCGGTTCTCATTTTCTTGGAACCGCTAACCGCCGGGTACCCGGAACCGGTTCCGTTACATTCATAAAATATATATATATATATATATACATATATATATATATATATCTACACATGTTTATTATGTTTAATTGAACAAAAATTGAAATTATTATCTTAACTTTTTACGGTTTCACACTTACATATATACACATACAACCACTTTCTTCACTCAACTTATTTAGTCTTTTTTTTCGATACCTTTTATATCATATTTATCATCACACGCTGTATTTTTTGGTTTTTTTATTTAAAAAAAACGTTCGTAATTGTTTATATAATTATTAGCTTTTAGTTTATCGGATAGTTTTTCATCGTTTGTTGTATTTGTTTCGTTACGTTAGGACTATATAATAACTAATAATTACTTTTCATAGTATAAATGACAAAAAAATATTTTAAAAAGTTGGACGCCGGGTACCCGGGTTCGGAACCGGAACCGGCGGTTCCGGGACCGGTTCCCAAATATAAAGAACCGGTGCAACCGGTTCCGGTTCCGGTTCCTTCATCCTAGGAACCGCCGGTTCCGGTTCGGTTCCGGTTCCATGAATTTTAGCCGGGTACCCGGTTTTGCTCACCCCTATCTAAAGGTGTGTTCCCCTTGTTTGACTATTATTATGTTGGTTTGAGTACTTTGGTGATATTTTAGATTTCTAGCCCTCCTTTTCCTCCCTAATTCTAATTCTAATTAAGCCATTAAATAATTTATTTATTTCATTATAGAAAACTGTGTATCTTAATGGCTAAACAAGCATAGTCATTAGTCATACCCTGTTTAAAATACCTAATTTTACATTTTATACATGATTCTAAAACATTCAATTATTAATTAAGTTTGTTAGTTTTTAAAAGAAAAAGTATTTTTTAACAGGTTTTGGAAAGTTGTAGAGTTTTTATTTATTTAATGATTAAATTGTGCTTATCGTACGTTACACTTGAGTAAATTTCGGTTTAGATCATCTTTTAATCTATCAATTTAAATTTTTCTTGATAAACATAATAGAAATTTCTCTTGATAAACATAATTTTGATAATATTGTAGCTATCTAAAGTTTATTTTTGTTTATTTTTATCTCAAACTATTTTTAAATTTAACAGATTTTTCAATTAAAAGATTCTAATATATCTACTATATTATTATAAATTATATAAATTTATTACTCGCAATCATATAAAATACTAATAATAATAACTTAATAATAAAAACGAAATTTCTTTTTTCATATATCACGTTTTACGTAATTCTTTAATTTGGAGTTTTCCCTATTTTAAAGAATAAAATAAAGAATCTATTTCGTTTACTTTAGTTTAGAAGATCGATTGAATATCTTGTTTGATGTTTATAACGTGTTTTAAACATAATGATTTTTTGATAATAAATGTTATAAAATATGATGAATATTGTAAATATGGTATGATATTTATTTTGTAATATTAAATATTTTAGATTTGGAACATTTATGATGACTATCTAATTATATTTAAAAAGATTTTCCAAAGACTTTTGGTTTTGTGGTAACATCTTTGCCATTAACAAATTTGGGATCATTTAAAAATTAACAAATTAAAAGATTGTCATTATAGCCATTTGCTATTTTAATTATATGATAAAGTTATGGACAATAATATTCTTTCGAGGTAAAAAATAAATAAATCAAACTTTGTAATTAAAATCTTTAAAATGTAATTTGGTTTTTATGAAATCCACTCTTCAAAATATAGGCATTTATCGTATATATTTGGCGACAATGTACACAAAAGTTCATGTACTTTAATTGGTACGTTATTTTCATAATCTAATACTTTTTTATCTATATTTTAAAAAAACACGTATTATGACATTAGTATTTGAATACAATAAAGTTGACAAAAATCAATCGGATGTTGTTAAAGTCCTTATAGGTATGGAGACTTATCTATAATGACTTTAGACGATTAGTGGTTGTCCAAGAGATTAGTCGGTATATGTAAACTAGCCCAGAAACCTATAATTACCCCCAAAAAAATACTCAATCAATGAATAAGCCATGAGCTAAGGCACTAAAATGTGAATCCTTTCAATGCTATATTGAAAAGGTTGATTTGGAATTATATATTACATAATGAATCAGTAAAAGTATTTATAGTTTGTGAAGATTTTGTTATTTTATATATAAGGTGAATGTTAACTAAATAACAAGTTTTTAGAAGTTTCAATTTGAGCTTCAAAACAATGTTTTGAGTTTATTCACGTACAGTTTCAGTAAATTGCTCTCAAGACTCAAGTAAATCGATCTCAAATTTCAAGTCAAAAACAAAATATGAAAATCTATCAAAAACCTCGAGTTCATATACAATTGCGAACAGATTATTTAGCTTCAAAGCAAGTATTTATTTCTAAATTGACCCCCCAAACCCTAGCACGCGTATTTAACTTAGGTTGACTTATAACACCTCTACTTAAGAGCTACTAGGCCCAGCAGAAGGTGCATCTTTCAAGCAAGAATGGCCAATCTAACCGTATTCACCTTATTTTATATATAAGGTGAATGTTAACTCAATTATTTTGCCAAAAGCATGGACGACGTCTCATATACCAACGTTGATCAAGTTATGACTAAATAACATATTTTTAGAAGTTTCAATTTGAGCTTCAAAAACAGTGTTTTGAGTATATTCACATACAGTTTCCTGTAAATCGATCTCAAGATTCAAGTAAATCGATCTCAAATTTGAAGTCAAAACCAAAACATGAAAACTATCAAAAACCCCGAGTTCATATACAATTATGAACAAATTATTTAGCTTCAAACAAAGTATTTATTTCTAAATTGATCCCCCAAACCCTAGCAGGCGTATTTAACTTAGCTTGACTTATAACACCTCTACTTAAGAGCTACTAGGTCAAACAGAAGGTGCATCTTTCAAGCAAGAATGGCTAATCTAACCGTAGATATTGAGTTGTCTTTATTTCTAAAATGTTCAATCTAAACGTTGGATATTATAATATTTCAAAATCAAAGTTTTAATTAGCTGTTTTCATAATAAAACGAGTCGAATCTATATATAATCTATATCAAATAAATAAGTAACTGTACTACCACGTGTCGTCCTCTGATGAGCCGAAAACAGTATTTTCCTGCCTAAATATGTATCTGGATGCAGTTTAGACTTTCAGTTCATTTAGGTTTATCTGAACCCACTTTACATTTTGAATCATTTAGGCCTATTTGAACGCATTTTACACTTTCAATTCATTTGTACTTATCTGATTGACACATATTCGTTTTATATAATAAATTCACTAATTTAGTAAATTTAAAAAAAAACAAGATTTACTTATTACTACGTATTAATTTGAATATAATCAAGATAATTATTGAGGTTTAACATAATAATTAATTATTATTTTTATAATAAAACTACTATTAAACACAAAAATTATAGTAAAGAATTTGAATTAAGCAATTTAAAGTGTTTCGATCGATATCGTCTCAACAATTTATGATGTTTTTACGCCGCATCGCACGCAAACATGTTGAGTTAATTATATTTAGATACCAATTTAAAATACAAAATCATACTTTCATTATGAACTAGAGAGTTAAAAATAGAAAAGAAGGAAATAGTATAAGGATAGGGTTTTAAACTTTTAATGAATGAATACTAAAAAAACAAAAGAAATAAAAAAGTACAAACCCCAACCCCACATTCATACTCACTTCAGGATCTTCATCTTCTTCTCTCCTGCCAAACCCTGCAACAATCAATTCCAATCTCCAAGGAGATCCATGGAAGCTTCTTCTGTGATGGAAAACCTACTTAGATGTTCTTCACATTCTCCAATTCACACTCCAAAGCTCACTTCTTTTAAGCTCAATTCTGAGTTCCTAAACCCTAACCTACAGATCAAATGGCCAAATCGGAGGAACAACAACAACAACAATGCCTTATTAGTGGTTAATGCAAGCAATGGAGGAGGAGGCGGAGGAGAGCTGGACACGGCGGTGGTGGTGGAAAAGGAGAAGCCGAAAGTATCGCCGCTGCCGCGGTTTCAGGTGCTACAGGGCTCTCCGGCGCCGTTTGGCGCCACGGCTAAGAAAGACGGGGTCAATTTCGCCATATATTCACGCAATTCTGCATCTGCGACCTTATGCTTAATGAGTTCATCCGATTTGGCGGAGGTATATGTTTAATTGTTTATGTTTTTATGTATGTTTTTTTACTTCATTATTGTTTTCGTATAGGTTTGTTTTTGTTTTCTGTAGATAGATGCATACAGTGAGACGAAATTGTTCATAAGATTGGGACGCTTCACCAACATGAATTAAGTGTAGTTATGTCAAAATGACATTTTAACAACCGCCTATCACTGTCTATGATCGATAATGAATAGTTCTTGTGTTAAAAGGTTGTGATCGAGACTAGATGCAAAAGGAATATTGCCACCAATGGAATAAATCAAGTGCTTTGGCAAAAAAAGGAAGTGTTTTTGTAAAATCGGATTCGTTAGCTTCTGTTTCTATTTTTGTTGTAACTTATAACCCCTAAATTTGATTGTTAAACATTTTGATTTAGAATATTTAAGTTGGTGTCTTGTGATTAATGTGAAAACAAATCCCTTTTCCATTGGCCACGACCAAATTCTAGAATCATCCACTAAATAGTTGCATCAAATTCCCCATCATAGCTTAAGACTATTATCAATGTACCCACCAACATGGTATTGGTGTTGCAAAATATTGATGACGTGGAACATTTTAACATCTATCGGTGTACAGATGTGATCATCTTTCTCCACTTTTAACAGTATAGGGGCTATGATCGGTCTTATAAAATCTTCAGTGCATCATTAAACCTTGATTGTTTATCTAGCAACAACTGATCAATTGACATGAGTGTATATTGAATCCTTGAAATCTCCACATAGAAATAATCAAATTGTGTTTTAATCATCCTTTTCTTTTCAGTAGGAAAGAAGGCATGGTAAATCTGCACAATTTACATTATTTTGCAAAGCAGATAGAGAGACTTTGGAATTTTAGATGCATGGGTGGAAGATGTAATTTCTGAAATTTTTATAAACTGGCTCTTACCTGGCGCAATGAAGCTATATTAATCATCAAGAGCTGACTTGTATTTAAAATGCTTTAGGCTCATGTAAGCGTGTTGGGATTTTGTTTTGGAGAAGTCTAACTTCCCATATTTGAAATACAACATTTCGAATATGGGAGGTAATACTTTTCCTAACACAATCCCGACACGATTACGTGAGCCTAAAGCATTTTGTCTGACACGTTGTCGTTTGACCATATGTGGGGCCTGTAGCCATTGTGGAGATTGAATGAACCTTCATTTGCTTAATCTTTAAGGAGAGAGATTGTAGCTACCAGTCCTTTATAGAAAAGGATATTATAGCTAGCAGTCCACTCTAGAAATCATGAACCTCTCATTCGCATGAAGTAGTCCCCCTGAACTTGCATGTTTACCTCTGTATTCATATTATAAAAGATTCAACTGTCGGCGGTAGCAAAAATCTTAAGGAGTTCAGAATACAGTTCTAAATTTTTTCGAGTTTTCTCGTCAGATATTTGGGCAATTAAGTTAGGTTACTTAAAAGTGATGCCTTCCCCACTTGACCTCCACCTTTTGACTGCAGCAACCACACTATGGGCCATCGCCTGCAGAATCTACATTCAACATTGAGTTTGCGTGAAGAAGAATATAAATTTGACGTTTGCAGTTCTAAGGTTGCTATGCTTTTTGCGTATTTTATATTGCCATGATTATAGCCCATGCGTTCTTAAAGGGACGAATACAGTGGCCCTAAACCTCTAAATACGTAAACTAGCATGTGATCAATTTTAAAAGTTCGAGTTGCCCACATCATCAAGATTTTGCCAATGGGATGTGACATTGACATGTTTGCTATATTTTATGTGCTTAGACCAGTGGTACATTGATAGACATCTAAACTTATGGTGGGCCAATTGATGAATATTTTTTGGTTGATGAGTAATTTGAGAATTTGACCATAGTTGAAAAGGAAAGAAAGTGATTTGTCTAATATGCATGTGTAGAAGTACAATTAATTAATTGTATCATCATTCTAATTATTAGAATAGTTATGTACAGAATATCTATATATGACTAGATCTTATAATTTGCAAGTATATATTCTAAGATATTTATTTTAGACTATCTACTGTATAACCATAAACAAACAATCCTTATCGATTTACAGTTAAACTACTGTGCTGGAGTCTTGTTGCATAGTTTACATGATAAGTTACTATTAGTTCATACGCATGATTGTTTCTACACTTGATGCAGAAAAGAGTTACTGAGCAAATACCTCTGGATCAACTTACCAATAAGACTGGAGATGTCTGGCATGTGTTTCTGAAAGGAGATTTTACAGACATGCTGTATGGCTACAAGTTTTCTGGAGAGTTTTGTCCTGAGGAAGGGCACTACTATGATTCCTCTCAGATCTTATTAGATCCTTATGCTAAAGTTGGTAGCCTCTTCCATCTATTATGTTTGAGTTTTTATTATTACTAGCACTGCTTAGATAAAGTATTTTTTCCTTCACCCAGATTGTGCTTGCACCTTGGGACTTGCACACGTGCTCAATTTCAATATACCTTCTTAAAAAGTTATAAGCAGTGACCTTGTTGGTGCTTATTCAGGCTGTTGTAAGCAGGGGGGAGTTTGGTGTTTTAGGAGCTGATGATGATTGCTGGAGCCAAATGGCCGGAAAAATTCCTACTATTGATGAGGTACTATCATTCTTGATCATTGATTCATTTCAATATCTTAAGAACATATAGATGCCAAAGTTTCCTATATGCTGGTCATAATTGATGTATGAGCAGCATCCTTGAAGAGATTACATTGTTGTATTCTTTCTGTTAAGCAATTGTGCATTCCAATTTTCAAGTGAATTGATGGCATTTGAATAAGTGAGCACGATTAGAAATGTTCTTTTCTTTGATCAAGTCTCCTAAATAATATGAACATGTTGTTAGTGGCATTATGTATAGCTGTCCACCTTAAGATAGCACTTGGTAATGTGACAATGTCCTTTTGTTTTGCAAAACAAGGCATCCTTACGGAACATATACTTATGCACTGTCTATTGGTAATTGAAAATTATCATAAAAGATACCACATATTTTTTTCTGTCTCTAATTAAATGATTAATTACTAGCAAACCTACTTAGTAAGCATTCCCTAATATATTCCCTAATCACTTGCATGGATGTAAATGAGTAATATATGAGAGCAATTTCAATGAGTGATCCACTGTACCAATTACACTCACTTTCTATATTCGTTGTATATCTTTGGTTTCCTTAAATCTTCTCACTCAATTGAGTGAGACTTCCTTTCAACATATTCTTTTCTTGTTTTCCTCTTTTTTCCCCTCCCTTCTCTCACAACTTGTTACTTTATTATCCTTCTTTATTCTCATTGATTGCAACTACTTCTCACGTTTTATTTCTTGGGTTTACTTCACGGGAGTGTATTCAACTTGTCACGAAAAGTTATTGTATGTATTGGACTTTGATTTTTTCCATTGTATGTATCAAACTTATAAAAACCTACCATTTGATGTATTTGGTAAAACGTTGGATACACTTTTATGACAAGTTGGATACACTTTCGTGGTAGGTTTTGATAAAGTTGGATACATTAAATGGTAGTTTTGATATGTTTGATACATACAATGGAAAAAGTAGAAGTTCAATACATACAATAACTTTCCGTGACAAGTTGGATACATTTTTAGGAACTAAACCCTTATTTCTTTATCATCTTGTATGCCATCGTTTCAATTTTGTATGGTCACTTATAATGCGAATATTTGAAAGACAACTAGTTTAACCAGGTTATGTGATGTAGGACAGGATATTGAATGAACGGTTTTGGGAGAAACCATGGAATCCACTAGGGATTTACACCCAACATGAAGGCTTCACTCCAGAAGTTGATGCAGTCAACAAAAATATCGAACTTGATCAGAAACAACATACCATTTACGGATCTAGTTTATTATGGATCACAATTCTATTTATAATGAAACACAACCCTAACACTACTTGGAGAGTAGGAAATACACAAAAGGCAAAATGATGTTAATGGAGAAATACTTGATTCTAAATAAAATTCCAAGTACTAAATAAAAGCTAATATCAAAATATTCTACTCGGTTAAACGTTAGGTAAAGTTTTTAACATCTTGAAATTACTATTTACCCTAATCTTGATATCTCGTCATCACGGTAAGATGTATAAGGCAAAGTATAATTCTAAAGAGGAAAGTAGAGAAATATAATTTGACAGGGGTTACATTTTACTCTGTAGATTTGAGAATTTAAAGTTATATCACTTGATTATTTGAAACAACTTGCATCAACATGTTTAATCTTATTGGCTCATTTTTTACTATAGAAAACTGCGGATCAATGTAATTTTTCTTGATTCACATTCCACATCATGCCACAACATGCTGCAATTGAATTGTACTCATTATATATTCAATATATTTGTTTGATTTAGTTTGACTGGGAAGGAGATTTACCTCTTGCATTCCCGCAACGAGATCTGGTAATTTATGAAATGCATGTTCGTGGGTTTACAAGGCATGAGTCCAGCCAGACAGGATCTCCTGGCACATACCTTGGTGTAGTAGACAAACTTGATCATTTGAAGGTACATGTAGAATATACTTTACCTTTTATGGTTTCATTCTGACCTTAGAGTTAGCAGCTTAAAGCGCTGACAGATAATCTATGATTCTATGTGTTACACACTGAGCTTGATTTTCTCAAAATACAATATATAACATAATAAAGATATGCTAAATAAATTGCCTTTCGTTGCGTCTGCTTGTTTCTATCTACATACACACTAATATCTATTACCCCTCCCTGTGTATGTAATATGTACGCATGTGTTTGTAGTGATGATGCATGTATTAATTGGAAAAATCATAATATCATATTCAAATATTCATTGCTAACTTTAACATGCATCGAGCATGCAGCCATGCACAGTGTTTTTGCGGCAACTTGATTAATCTATTCAGTATTTTTGTAGGTAGCGTCCTCATAAAACAATAAAATGGAAAGCACCAACTGCAAAACGTGATTAGCTTAGCAAGACTGAAGGATAGATACTTAACTCATATGTGACAAAACACATTAAATTTTTTGGTCACATGTAAAAAGTATTAGTTTTTCTTTTACGTTTCATTGGTTTTTAGCTTCTTTGGGTTTACTTTTAGTCCACTTCCAACTGGTTTGAAACATAAGACTTGTTCTAACACCAGGAATAGAATCATAGATCACCAACTAAATATAGTAAACTAGGAAAGCTAACATCATCACACAGATTAAACATCCATGTTATTAGTTTTTTTTTTTTTAAATTTCTTTTCCCTTTTTTCTTCTCCTTAATAGGAATGCCACTATGAATGCTATTACAGCTGATGTATTGGGATCTCGGATGATTTTTCTTGTAATGGTTCTCGTATTGTGGGGGTACTAATATTTAGTTTCACTTGATATTGAGCAGCATGAAGGTCCTGCATAATTTTTTTGTTAAATCCATTTTATTTCTGGTGTAGGAACTTGGTGTGAACTGCATAGAGTTAATGCCTTGCCATGAGTTCAATGAGCTGGAGTACTTCAGCTACAATCCTATATTGGGTGACTATAGGTACGCAAATCCTGCCTCTTGGAGAAACTTTTGGATGTTCATTCAGGTGAATTGCACATACCCTTTAACTGTTGAGGGTTGTATGTTGTTAAATGGGAATTAGGGCAGAAAGTCGATTACAGTATCTTATACTTAAGAAATCTAGGGTTGTCAACATAAATAAAGTGAACAATTTGTTGATCTAATTAACATGGGCTAAGAATGGCATTAAAATAATACTTTCAGTCGTCGGTTTTCAAAATTCACAATTGAGTTCGAATCATGGAATGCAAAGTTTTTAAAGATAGAAGGTTTTTTATTTCTTTCACGCGAAAAGTCCATGTTGTCTATGATCATCAATATGGGACCCAAACCATCTAGATTGATTGATATTTTTTACCATTGAAGGTCCCAAATGTCGCTGTTTATATTTGAGATGGGTTCAGAGGGTCGTAACTCGTAAGAGTTGGAGTAAATATTTTGATGATGTTTAGCAAGTTGACCAACTTTGCAATGGAACAATTTTGGCATTTTATTGATGAATATATGGGGGGGTTAGTTTTTGGACATGCCGAAAATTTACGTGTCAGCTCAGAGCCGAAAATGGCATAACATAACATAACAAGATTTTCATTCAACTCAGAGACGAGATCAAAAGCTGAATTTTAATTGGAATGGAAAACACAACTTTATTTGTGAACTTGTTTACTTGTAGGAGAGTTCTTGAGAATCCATAGTTTGCATGCATTTTAGCACTGCCGACCACCTTCTCTGATCTCAGTCTCACTACCTATTCGCAAAGATTTGCATCGAATTTACACACACCTTTTAGATCTCTAGTGAGTTTGCTGATTAAGGGTCAGTTGCAATTTAATATAGGAACAAAGGGAACATATGAGAGGAGAAGATCATCTCATAATCTTATGGATCCCTTTAGGAACCATTTTCAATTCTGACTGTGCAAGGAATTAGCACGTGGTTTGAAGGTATTGAGGACTTGTAGATCACTGGTCATGTGGTTGGATACCCTACATCCAGTATCCATGGACATGTGGTGTTGGGGTTTGTAGAAAATGCATGAAAACTAGTACCTTGATGATTCGTAACGCTGCCATTTTCCTTAGCTGAAAACAGGCTTAGCTGCTTTTTAATCTTCCCAAATTGTTTATCAGTACATCGATTTTTTAAGCTAGCTTCATGATGATGACCAGGTCGTTTGTAGTGTTCACACTTCGGTCTTCCCTTACAAGATTTGGTGTATAAAGAGGATGACTGAGTGAGCATATAATAGAAGATCCATCTGGGTGTGATATATGGTTTGGCATCATCAACCTCTTGGCTTTCCACCTTTTGGATTTAAGAGAAAACCTGTTGATTGGAGGGAGGGGTTTGAGATTCATGATTCTGCTCTTGGCTTGATCAAGCTCCTTTTTCTCTCAACGAGCTCTTTTTAAGGAGCAACATCATTTGGACACTTCAAAGGATATATCTGAAGTACATCAAGATGTTGCCAATGGCTTGTGAGTGTTAAGTAGTATTGTATAATATATGAGTCTCCTTTCTTGAGTTTGAAATGTTTAGCTTCTGTTTCAAAGAGTTGTGAAGTGTTTGCAGAACTTGAGTAGGTTACGAGCGGCATTCTAGATTACTTGGGGAATTTGATAGAGAAGTGAACTTTCTCCAACTTTCAGAGAGCATGGAATTGATTAGCCATGACATCACCAATCTCTAAGACACACATGAGGACGGATAGAGATAATCGAAGGTAGTAACTTATGTGTGTCTATTGAGTTTGTGATGAGTGATGTGGGAGAACCATCAAGAACTTGGGAAGGATCTGTGACAGGAGGAGGGGTTGACTAAGACTGTATTCCTAAGGAAGAGGAATCTACGAGGGTACTCATTGATGATCAGATGATGGCTTGGAAACTGTGGCAGCAAGGAAAGCTAGGTTTCAGAGGTTAGCTCTGATACCATATAGAAGTTTGTTACTGAAAATTTTGTGCATTTTACAAACTTATGGACAAAGTATATATACAAGGGAAAGCAGATCTGGACTCTATGGAAAACTAAATATGTAAAACTAGGAAACTATTTGTGAGATTCTGTTGTGAATCAGAATTATGGAAATTAGGGAAGAATATGGAAAATATCTAATTTAATATGGAAATAAAATGCTTTACACTATTTGTTGCATCCTGATATTTCTACAAATAATAATAAAATAGAGAATTCCTGTGGACCAATATTTGTGCTGCCAGTATTCTATGATGATTACGGATGGACAAAGAAGTAATTAGATCGAAATTCAAAACTTTATCAAAAAGAGACCTGTTGCATCTCGCTCTTGACATCTAGAAAAAGAAATTATTGGTGTTAACTTGAGATGGAGGGAATATGTAATTATGCCATCTCTTTTGCTTCTAATAGTGAAATTAGTTGATCATTTTCTCGTTGCAAATTGCCTTGATGACTAAATATGTGTTTTAAAGCAGTAATACTGATATGGATTGTGGATTATCATTTTCTTCTCCAGGTTAAATTATTGGGGGTATTCGACTATCAATTACTTTTCACCAATGTCGAGATATGCATCTACTGGTGCTAGTAATTGTGGCCTTGATGCAATAAATGAGTTCAAACAGCTCATTAAAGAGGCACACAAACGTGGAATCGAGGTGACAATTTGTCTCATCATAGATTTCTTTGTTTTATCCAACTTAGACGAGTTGTCATCTAATTCAGCTTTTTACAGGTACTCATGGATGTGGTTTTCAATCACACTGCTGAAGGGAATGAGAATGGTCCCATATTGTCTTTTCGAGGTGTTGATAACAGCATCTTTTATATGCTTGCACCTAAGGTATAGCAGCACTACTGTATTTCTTTTCACTTGTGAGTTAAAGGATATGAATTGTCATTTTGCTTCTTTAAGGTACTGATTATGCCTTTTATATGCTTGCACCTAAGGTTTAGCTACAAATGCTTTTGTACCTTTTCTTATAGAACTGATTTGCAAGTTGGGTACACTATTAATATTTGAACTCCCACCTACTAGATATTTCCTGAGATTTCATATGACGTGCTTGGTATTTGGTAATGGATTAGTATGATGGAATGAGAAAAATGTGTTTTATCATTTCAGTTTTCAGATGGAATGGAATGAAGCATTCTGCAAGGAATATGATTCCTTCCATTTGGTTGTTTTTTATTCCATTGGAAAGGGCTGTTTTTGGTCGATTCCATCATCTAATGAAATGAAAATTCACAATGTGACCTGTTCTTTTTTTTTTTTCTTTCTATTATCTCCAATTAGCACCAATCCCTCTATATTGTTTTCGAAACTTTAGTTAAATTACAATTTTTATTTTCCTAAATAACTAGAAAATATATATTTTCCTTGTAATCTTATTTGAGTTATTCTACTGATTTCTATTAAACTATTTAATAGCTAGAAGTAAAACGTGAACAATGTATTTACATGTAGTGTAGAAAAATGCTATGAAGGTCACCATTTATCGGAATAGAAAAACAATGGAAAGAGATCTTCAAATTTACAAATTACATTTTCTAATCATTTTTCATGATTATTATAACTCAATTTCAAAAGAAACATATAACGTTGAATGAATATTTGTTTGAATATTTGTTAAGTATTTCAAACATATTTCAAGGAACACATAATAATACATTTATATGCAATTTATTTAATAATGTATCTCAGTATTAATTAAAAATACTTCTACTAAAGGACATTTTTCTCCTTGTTTACCAATTTAATTCAATTCAGATGCCTATTATCGATACCAAACCACATACTTGAATAACTCATTCCATTTCCACAAGCCAACCAAACATGATAATGGAATATAATGGTTCATTTCATTTCATTACCTTGTCCATTTCTTTTCTTTGTCATTTCATTTCATCAACCAACCAAACTGTTAAAAGCTAACAATGCAGTTATATATGTGAACTGCACCAATATGGAACTATAATCAACTTGTTGATGGCTTAGGTGTGAGAATAATGACTATCTATGTCAAACATATTTCAAACTCCTAGAAGTTGGCACATAATGGATACATGGATTTAATTAATACTCCTTGGAACCGAAATAAATCCCCCTGCCCTGTCTTTCCAAACAAGAAGGAAGAAAATAAAAGAGCCACCTGAAGCTGCATATATTTAATAACTGAACTAAAATCAGCTTTTGATCTATATAACAGCAGATACCAAATTTAGCCTTTTGTATAAATACTCTTATTTGAGGTGAATTCATGGGTGGTAACCTAAGCATAATTGGTTACGAATCCCAATTAAGTATCGAAAGACGTGGAACCTGTCATTCCTTTCTGTCCAGGGAACTGTTTATTTTTTTATCCACAAGGATATGGAATGAGCTTGAGGAGAATTTTATTCATGGTTTTGCAGGGGGAGTTTTACAACTATTCAGGTTGTGGAAACACCTTCAATTGCAACCATCCAGTCGTGCGCCAATTCATAGTGGATTCTTTGAGGTAGATAAGATACTACTTACATGAGCCACCTAACGTGTTTGTGTGTAGGCTTGGGAAGGTGTGGTTGGTTGGTTGTGTTTGCATGTGCACCATATATCTATAATATGATATCTGGTTTTAGTTTTGAAATTGTGTTGAGGCAAAAAGAAGGGTTTTTGTCCACATTATTGGTAGCGTGACATGTACAATGAGAAGGCTTCTCCATAAGTTGGAACAAGTAAATTTTGCAGAAAGTTCTTTTTATATTTGGAGGTTAACAAGTGAAGTTTCGCACGATTCTGTTTTTCATCAAAAAGATTTAGTTCTTAAATATTTATAGTTTCTATTAGAAACAAGGGTTTAGTTCCCCAAAATGTATCCAACTTGTCACCTATTGCTATTGTATATACTGTACTTCAAAAATTACCAATTAATACATCATACTACCTAAAACCTAACATGTTGATGTATCTGACCTGCTATCAAAGGTTACCAGCCGGTCACCCCCCATCCGGCGACTTTTCCGGCCATCCGGTCATCTTCTCCGGCGACATTCCGGCCACCACCATCTTCTCCGGTGACTTTTCCGACCAACACCGTCTTCTTCGACAACTTTTCCGGCGACCACCATCTTCTCCTACGACTTCCCGGCAACCACCATCTTCTCCTACGACTTCCTGGCAACCACCATCTTTTCCGGCGATTTCCCAACGACCACCATTTTCTCCGGCAACGATGCTGATGATTTCGGACAATGTACAACTGTTTTCGGATTTGAGTAAGCTGGTGAGTTTGCGGAAGGGTTGATGAAGGTCGCCGGAGAAGATGGTGGGTGGCAGAGATTGACGTTGCCGGAGAAGATGGTGGGTGGCGGAGATGGAGGTTGCCGGAGAAGATGGTGGGTGTCGGTGGTGGAGGTTGTTGTTCGTGCTAAAAGCCTCGCCGGAAAAAGATGGCTTCTTGCCGAAGGTTGCCGGAGAAAATAGGTTTTTGCCGGAAAAAGTCTCGCCGGAAAAAATCTCGCCGGAGAAGTTGACCAGGTGGCCGGAATGACCGGCTACCGGGTTTACAAGTCATTTAGTATTTAAAATGTTAGGTTTTTAGTAGTATGATGTATTAAGTGGTAATTTTTAAAGTACAATATATACAATAGCAAAAGTTGACAAGTTGGATACATTTTGGGGAACTAAACCCTAGAAACAAAGCCACATTTTTTCTGTTTTGTTTTTATTTTGAATTATATCCTACTCCAACTAGTTTGCCATCAAGGACTCGTTCTTCTTCTTCTTTTGGAACTAGTATATATGCATTTTTCCTTAATTGATTAAGTATATTTATATGAAACCTTCCTACAGATACTGGGTAACAGAGATGCATGTTGATGGATTTCGCTTTGATCTTGCTTCTATCCTGACAAGAGGCAGCAGGTTGTCTGGTCTACTTGCACACCTGATTCATATATTGCTGACATTACAAAACACCACCATTCATTTGCACTTACCATGTGCTATCTGGTTTCAGTCTCTGGGATTCTGTAAATGTATATGGGAATCAATTGGAAGATGATTTGCTGACAACTGGATCACCTCTCAGCAGCCCACCGTTGGTTGACATGATTAGCAATGACCCAATACTTCGAGGAGTCAAGGTAATTTGTGTGGATGCACCAGAAGTTATAAACAATGTCTCATGATTCAGTTGCCTTTTATATTGAAGAATTTGGAATAGATAAAACAAATACTTCTGCACGTTAACAATCTGCTGGTAGTTCAACTTATTAATTTTAGCTACAAGTTGAACCATTCTCTCATTGCTTGCGAGTAGTGAGTACAGAACTACAAACGTTATTGATGAGCATTCTTATCTTATTAAGATTTAACAACTTTAGTTTCTTGTAGAACCGGATTTTCTGCATGCCTATTAGTTTATGCTTATTCTAGTGCTACAATTTTTTTTACGGACAGCATGTTAATTAGATCATGCACCAACTATGCTCGTTATTTCATGCCATTTCCAACAGCTTATAGCTGAAGCCTGGGATTGTGGAGGCCTTTACCAAGTTGGCATCTTTCCTCACTGGGGCATTTGGTCAGAATGGAATGGAAAGGTTTGTTCACATGCTTTATTTATTATTATATTTGATTATACTCTGGTGACTTTGTCATTTGGAATAGAATGCAGAAATACACAAGGCTGCAGAAATATTTTGTGTTGATATCTTCATTAGCCATTAGCCTATATCATTAATATCTTCTGTTTCACGAAATTTTGTTTGCACTTAAACCACGGGTCTCTACTTTTGTATTTTGTAGACTAGTTAATGTTGAAACAACCTCTCTAACCCTATGGCTAGAGGTATGGTATGCGTAAATCCTACCCTCTGGTGGAACACATCGCGTACATTTTGTTTGGTTTGGGAAAATGGAGGCAGTTGACAGGCAGTTTCCAACGCGAGTTTTAGTATCTTTGTAATCTGCAGTGCCATAACCGTTGTGCAGTGCGGTCGACTTCAAGAATTTGATCAAAGCTAATAGAAGAAGTGCAGATCAAAATTCAAATTGTGTTCTCCGAAACTCATAGCAGCTGTGAAAACCAGATAGAAATAATAGTGAGAATTTGGAAGATGGTGGTTCTCTTGCTTTTTGTTACTTACATCAGCCATATTACCATATATTATGGCACTATTCTCTAACTCCTTCTGGCATGTTGGGCTGCCAAGTTTTCTAGGAGGCTTGGACCATTTTCTCATTAGTACAGCAGATATTATTTTTTAAAACTTGGGCCTGGGTTACGTATGCATCAGTTCATCTTTGTTCTTGCAACACATATGCAACATTACCCTCCGCATCCTGAGAGCCTTGACCCTAATGATCAAGTGATGGATGCGGTTTCTCCATTAACTCAGTCAATTCACATAGTTTCTTCTGCAGGACTATCTTTTCATTTGACAAGCCACTCCATCTTGGCTTGGTTTTATTTTTAACCATTGTAGTCAGGGTCTCAGGGTTTTCAAAGTTGACACTGCTAGCACTTCTCTGTGCCTTTTTGGTTTTTGAAATTTTACTTGGTCAAAGTGATTACAACTGGCCTTGTAGGGCATCATATTATATTATCTTTCTGTATTTCTAGCACATTTAGTTTCTTTTTTTTAGTTAACAGCTGTTTATTTGATGAATTATAAAGCCATTAGCCTATAAAAGGTGAAATAGACAATGAGAAATATAGGATGTGTATTACATAATTATAGCAAGCTACAATGCACGTATAATTAACAGACGTGAATTTCAAATCCACTTCTTTTAATTGTTTCAGTATCGCGATACAGTAAGGCAGTTCATCAAGGGTACAGATGGATTTGCTGGTGCTTTTGCTGAATGCCTTTGTGGGAGCCCTAACCTATACCAGGTATCTCTTTCTTCTACTCCATGTGGCTCAAATTGCTACCATATGTTCTAGCTGTCCATTTATTTCTATTTGTATTCTACATATGGAAATGCATTGATTTGATTATGTGTTCTGTATTATGTTATTGGTTATTATTTCTTTCCTGTTATGCACCAGGAAGGTGGCAGGAAACCATGGAACAGCATAAACTTCATATGTGCTCATGATGGCTTTACACTGGCCGACTTAGTTACGTACAATGACAAACATAACCTGGCAAATGGAGAAGACAACAAAGATGGAGAAAGTCACAACAATAGCTGGAACTGTGGACAGGTATGACCCACGTATACATATGTTTTTGTTACTTAGTATGAGATTCTTCCTTTCGTTGTTTCACTGGTACTTGTAGCAGCAAGTGACTTCACATTCTTCCTGAACTAATACGTGACCATTTAGGAAGGAGAGTTTGTGAGCATCTCAGTAAAGAGACTGAGGAAGCGACAAATGAGGAACTTCTTCCTTTGTCTAATGGTTTCACAAGTAAGTTTCTTGAACTCAAATCTTGATTTTTAGTACCATACTGGTACCTATTGTTCGGCTAAACCCATGTGAACAAGGGATCTTTGATGCCAGTGTTTACACACATCTATATATACACTTTGAAGGCAAGAAATCATGTCATGGCCCACATACCATATGGCATATAACATGTAAGATGTATGCGAACCTGACTGCTACCCAAAAGAGTAGATCGGTGTCAGATGTATGAACACTTTCCAATGTCAGTGCTTCTCAATATATCTAGTTTTGCATAGGTCAATGTTCATGACACTAACAGCAACCTGCCATAGCTGCTCGTCTTCTTTCCTATCAGTCACTCTAAAAGTGGCCGCCGCTTCCTAGTTCTTGATTCTAGCAGCTGCTGATTGCATTTCTGACTGAGATCTTTTCTTTCCAGGGGGTACCCATGATACACATGGGTGATGAATATGGTCACACAAAAGGGGGAAACAACAACACATATTGCCATGATAACTATGTAACTATTCATCCTCCTGATCATTTGAAGTTCTATGGAAGAACCATATGTTTTATGAGCTAACTACGGCTTTGTCTACAGATGAACTACTTCCAATGGGATAAGAAAGAAGAGTCCTCATCAGACTTTTTCAGATTTTGCCGCCTGATAACCAATTTTCGACAGTAAGGGCATCATCTAAACCTGATCAGCTTCTGTTTTCACTTTGTTTACATCACATTCCTAAAAACTAGTGATTTCAACAGTGAATGTGAGGCACTTGGCTTAGATGACTTTCCAACGGCAGAAAGGTTGCAGTGGCATGGACATGTCCCTGGAACACCTGATTGGTCTGAAACAAGTAGATTTGTGGCCTTCACCATGGTATGCAACATCATTTCCCCATAACTTCAATTATATTTATGCATCTTTCCTGCTTTCGTTCATTGCTTTCCTGTACTTTAGACTTTCATAAGCATGCCTCAAACTCTCTCTCCATATTCGCATGATACAATTGGTATGGAAGGAGTTGCTCCCCTCAATCCCATGAAACCTGCAATAATCTCACATTTTTCAAATGTCCGTTCAAAAATTGCTTTACACATTACACCGCTTTGTTTTATTTATTTATTAATAATTGTTTTTTTTGTTAATGGTTGCATCCCTTTGTTGTCAAAGCTACAAGATGAACTTCGCATATTCAGCATTTCCTCATAACTTCCATTGCCATCTTATTGATGTTTGCTCTCTTTTGTCATCGTCAAAGGGTACTGTTTACACATCTAACCAAGATCTGCACAAATAGTCCAAAACCCGCCTTGGGGCTGACCCGAGAAAGCCTGGGCCTAAAAGCCCATTGGGCCAGTTTCTTTCAAAGCCAGAACAGGCCTACTTTCACACAAAAGTCTGCCCAGGCCTTGTGCATCTGTCGGTCATACATTGGAATTTTTTCATACGCTCTTTCTACTTTTTCAGCATCTCATGGTCATATGGTTGATGTGGGTGTGTAATGCATGCAGATGGACTCGGTGAAAGGAGAATTGTATATCGCCTTCAACACCAGCCATATACCGGTTATGGTTACATTGCCAGAAAGACCGGGCTACAAGTGGGAACCGTTGGTGGACACCAGCAAGCCTGCACCATTCGATTTCCTGAGCCATGATCTCCCTGAAAGAGAGCTGGCTATCAAACAGTATGCTCATTTTCTTGATGCCAATTTATACCCTATGCTTAACTATTCTTCTATAATCTTATTACTCACCCCCGACCTACCTGCTTAATCCAACCTCTGCTCGTATCCTACACAGTAACCACACAGGCTCGAATGTAAATATCCTGTTACATTATATTTACATCTTTAATTTTTGTATAATACATTATATTTCAAAAAATCTATCTATTATAGTATTTTTTTTGTTAAATCGATTTATTTCATTATTTACTTGGTGAAGGTTGTCTCTCATCATTTTTAGTAATTAAATATAAGCATCTAAATATCTAAATTAATTATTTTTATCTTTTAAAACTCTTAGCGATTTTAAGATTTTAAGTATTAAAAAACTATTTACAAATTAAGTACGGATACAGTTTCTTTTCTTTTTTATTTTATATAGTATTTTCTATTTTGCCACTTTTATAAAGTAAGATTTTTTTAGGGTTTTGCAAGCTCATGTTACAATTTCCGTATCAATGGATCAAGATATAGAAATTTGTTTGCTTTTTTGAGCTTGTTGGAAGATTACTAAGGGTGTGGGGAGTACTAGCGAGGAAAGGTTGACAGGGGTGAACGGGTAGCGGGAACACCACCCCCATCCTGTCGGCCTCCACATTTGCCAACCTGCCTGGTTGGCCACGGGAGAAACTCCTCCATCTCATCTTCTCTCTTTTGTGTCCGTCTTACATCCTCTTTTTATTTTTTAAATGGTTAGTGGGTGGGATAGAATGATGAATACTGCAAGCGTATCGAAAGGGTAAGATGGTGGAAGAAAGAGAGTGAAAAGCTTGATGTGATAAGTGGGGTGAAGGGTGAAGGGTGAATCCCTTCACCATAAGGAAGAGTAATCTTCCATTGATCTACGACTACATGCTCACACTACATTAGTAGCAGCGATACGTCACTTGGCCAGTATATTTCAATTTTATATACTATCCTAAATTATCTTAAATCTAATTATTTTTTTAATCAAATAATACAAAATGAGTAAATGAGTTTTTTTTTCCTTTGATGTCTATACTAATAGCAAATAAGAAATTAGAAGAATGAATATGGATCATACAATTTTATTAAATAATTACTTTAGTTAAATAATTCCAAAAATAATAAAGAAATAAAAAATAAAATAATTTATTTATATAAAATATTTAAAACATTTATTTAAGATTTCACTTTTACCAAATGGGATTTAAGTTTTTATTTTAAATATTATTTTCTATTTGATGCATTTAAAATAAGCTTCTTAAATTTTCATTTAAAGAAGTTTTTATTTTGTAAGGCTATATTTAAGTGCTCATAATACAATAAAAATAAATGAAGATAGTTTCTTTAGAAGTAGCTGAACAAAATCAAATAATCATCTTGAAAAAAAGTGTTTTAACGTGCCTCAAGATGTCATAACATGCATCTCACTTTCACACATCCACCAGTAGAATTAGCATGATGTAGGAGATGCGTCTTACGCCATGGCATCTTCATGATGCCTCTATTTTAAAACCCTGGTTTCAAGTTAAGATTTCTGCAAACTTGGTACGTACGCAGTTTTCATACCCATAATCCATATCCCTCAATTCTATGCATTAATTTGGGCTAAAATTGAGCCTAGTGTATCATGTCTAGAGTGGTTGTAAGCTTTGTTGTATGTGGAGTCTGATGTTGCTTAATGTAGTTTATGTCTAGCTTGCAAAATCTCATATGTAACCTTTTAACTCGTTCTCCTTCTTATGAAGTCTCAATTGTAAATGTTGTTGCCAAGATAAAGAAGATTGACTTGCTTGCACAGTCGTGGAGTTGGAGCAGTTCTATAATAACACAACCACATAACTTATGGGTTTTTATTGTGTTTCGTTTTACATTTTTGTCGTTATATTCCTCATATAGTGTGAATCTTTATCCCTATGTAAATTTACTCAACTCTATGTCAACTTCCGCCAACCAATTCAATATACAACTAATCATCCACGAAAGGTGTCATATAGGAATGCCAAGATACACTAATAGTTAATAATAAAACGCTCTTATATATATATATTTTTTTTAATTTAAAATGGTTTAATAAAAAACGAATTAATATTTTTATCATCTCTAACATGTTATATATAAGAACATTTGACAAATACCTTGCATAAAAAGGTTAAAACTTGTTTGCATAGTTAAGAATATACTATCAATAGACATTTACAAAATTTGATGTGAAATACATTTGAAATTGTAATATCGTATTAAAAGTACTTTTTAAAAATATGTTGTTATTTATTGTTTCTAGGTCTTTTTAGATTAATATATTACGAATATTATTTTTTAAACGAAACTCCAACCCAGTCCCCACTGCTGAACACCTATTGGACCCTTGAACCTCCTCTTTTCTTTTCTTTGTGATTTGTCACATCAACCTTCATCTATCTTTTTAAAATACTATCAATTTGCATATATAAAATTATTTAGGCTAAGCTTAGCGGTGAGTTGGGATCCAGCAGGCAGGCCGCCATGGCGGGCTGCAACAGTTTCTGCTATGGGTCAGCGGGCTCGACGGCATGGGGCTGCAACAATGTGGCCACGTCGAACAATCCGCTTTCTTCCTTTCTTACATTTTTCTTAATTGTATTGGGTATTTGGTTTGGAAGGGTTCAGGTACTAACAGAGAGGGTTCAAAGAACTTATAAGGGTTTAGAGGTGGTTGATGTGATGCAGATGTGGCAGTAAGGCTTAGAGGGTTTGGGTATTGATAGCCTTAGGAAAATCATTCAAAGTAATCAAAAGGATATTACTAAGAGGAAAGAATAGAAAGTAAGAAAATACTTATATTTAGAAACCTTCCTAGGGAGAGAAAGAAATGAAATAGAAGGAATATGTAAAATAACTAAAAAATACATCTTAAATAAATAATTAATAACAAAATTTTTGAAATATAATTAAGGCTATGTTTGGCAAAAGTACCTTATAAGCTGGGGACTTGGTAGCTTATAAACTAGCTGATAGCTGATAAGTTAGCTGTTGATTGATAAACTTGTTAGTAGCTGATAAGCTAGCTTATGAACAAATATGTTTGGTAAAAACTAGCTTATGGGTATGTAAAATGACCAAAAATGGTATCTTTGAATTTAATTAATTGGAAATAAAAGCTACAATAAACTCTTCATAAGCTACTCAAATAGCGTTTCAAAAAGCTAGCTTATAAGCTAGCTTTTGGTACACGTTTGGATGGACTAGCTTATCAGCTACTTATAAGCTAGCTTATTTTTGCCAAACACAGTCTAAGTCAAATCCTTAATAATATAATATGTTAGTTTATACAAATAAGATAATACTAAATTAAATAATATACATATGATGATTGGTATAATATAAAATTGATTAGTATATAGTATAGATTAGCGTTTGTGAAAACAAATTTTAGAGAAAATCTGTATTTATTTATGATCTAAATAACTGTTACAAGTAATTAGTGATTTAAAAAAATATAACTAAGAATATAAATGGTTATTTAGGTAAATTTCTCAATAGCTAACTCTTTTCTAATCAAATTAATTTTGAGAAAATAATTTAAATACCCACTCAGCCAACCCTCTTTCGTCTCCTACCCAATCTCTTCCACCGACTTCCATAATACCCACCGATCCGCCAATCTCCGGCCGCCAACCACCTCCGGCGGTCGCCAAGCCGGCCAAACAACCGAACCCTTCGAAAATTTGATTGGGCCGCCAAGAAACCAGCCGCCATTTGGCGACCCAATCCACGTGGCCGCACCCCATTCGCTACACTATCCACCTCACCGTCCACCTCACCCGCCAAGTCACCCCTTCCAGCCGCCAACCGATCAACCACCATTGGCGGCTCCTCTTTCCACGTGTGATCCACCTCAGCGCCACCTCGGAGACACATCAGCCGTACCGCCAAACGGGCCAGTCTCCATTGGCGGTTGGTGCTGTCTTGGCGACTCCCCATTGGTCCACGTGGCGACTCCCCATGAAACCCTAATTTCTTGAATCATTTAAAATCAGCCGACACCCCCACCCCACCTCCATATTTTTTATATTGCTTCCTTTCTAAATCTCTAGTGTGTTCTAAGTGGGGACCAAAAAATCAATATTTTTTTTTTCAAAGTGGGGGGACCAATATTAGTTCTCTTTAGTTAATGATATCATAGTTAGTTGGTGGTTCTCTAGATCCTTTCTAATCACGGGTTTTTGTCGCTAACGAGATACACTCGATTTGTCAAGCGGTTGGTTGGTGGTTTACTTAGCACGCTCGGTTTTTCAAGCGGTTGGTTGATTTTTGACGGTTTTTTTGAGAGCGAAAATATGGGTCAAGTAAGTTTATTATGTTGTTAATTATGTTTATATATGGTTAACGCTATATTTTGCATAATGTTAAGGTTTTACGTAAATTTTGTTTATAATCTTTAGGTTTTAACGTTATGTTGTTATAGATTTTTAGAGTATATATTTCCGTTTATGTGTTAAAGATGGTTTAAATATGTATATATGTTGTTATTTATGTGTTAAACATGGTATAAAAATGGTTAAAAAATGTATATATGTTGTTATTTATGTGTTAAAGATGGTTTAAAAATGTATATATGTTGTTATTTATGTGTTTAAAGATGGTTTAAAAAATATGTGTTATTATGTGTATGTTATTTATTGATGTGTTAAACATGGTATAAAAATTGTTTAAAAATGTATATATGTTGTTATTTATGTGTTAAACATGGTTTAAAAATGGTTAAATTTTTTTAGAGTATTTTAAATATATAAACACTAAAAATTGTTAAATTGTTAAAACCGTCAAAAGTGTAAAATTTTTTAGAGTTTTTAAAATGATTTTATGTATTTACCGAAAGTTTGGTTTGTATAGTGTGTAGGTTTAAAATGGGTTAGGATGTTAGTGAAAAAAATATTATACTCTAAAAACTTAAAATGGTTAGCATGGTTATTATGGTGAATCTTTTTGTCTATTTTATATAATAAAGTGTTTGTATGATGTTTAGGTTTAAATTTAATTTATTTTTTGCATGTAGTTATAAAGTTGTTTAAATTGTTAAAGTTGTGTTTGGTCAAAATGTTTAAATTGTTGTCTATTGTTCAAACATAGTTAGAAACATGTGTCCTCACATGTTACTTGTGTCCTCACGGTGTGTCCTCACATGTGTCCTAACGGTAACAAATTAATTATTAACATGTGTCCTCACATGTTTAATCAAACTATAAAAATAGAGATAAGTAACCAATTAAAGTTTATGTTTTATGTATATAATTAAAACATGTTAAATAGTTTAATAAAATAATAAATATAATTCTTAATTATAATTTTTTTAAATTACTAATTACTTAGAATATATAAACTTTATTAAATTTATTTAGCATGTGTCCTCACATGTTTAATGAAACTATAAAAATAGAGATAGGTAACCAATTAAAGTTGTATGTTTTATGTATATAATTAAAACATGTTAAATAGTTTAATAAAATAATAAATATAATTCTTAATTATAATTTTTTTAAATTACTAATTACTTAGGATATATAAACTTGATTAAATTTATTTAGCATGTGTCCTCACATGTTTAATCCAACTATAAAAATAGAGATAGGTAACCAATTAAAGTTGTATGTTTTACGTATATAATTAAAACATGTTAAATAGTTTAATAAAATAATAAATACGTAGGCAGCCGGGTGAACGACTCTGAATGACTGCCTCTGATTAGCATTAGGGCCTTCCATCTTGCACGCCACGCGGTGGCATACGATATCGTATATCCATACGTTTCCTGAATGTCATCCATGATGTCGTTTGGCGTTAGTGCTCTGCGGGCATTTACAAATTTTGACTTTAAAATGTTACCCAATATTTTCTTGTTGGCTTGACGGTGTGTAGAGTTGAGTTGGGTCCTCGAACAAGTGTGTACGTCATACAAGTGTCTTACCATAAACATACCCCCATCTCCAACAAATTGGCTTTCATAACCCACTCACATTGATCGCGGGCACATACAATCTCGTACCTTTTTCTGTATGACCGCTTCGTCTTATACTCAAAATGTTCTTCTAGGAATTTCTGCCCGATCGCTATAATCATTTGATCCTTCGTATCAAATACGTTACCCTTTTTTACCCTTTGACTACGTCTATAAGGTACTACTTCGTTGTTGGTCGACATGAAATCTTGGGTATGAAGGAGAGGAGGCATATCAAAGAAATCATTTAAACCTTGTCGAAACTTGAAAGGTTCCGCATCTTCTTCGGTTTCGACATCTTCGTTGTCTGATGAATCAATATCAGATAAACCCCTGAAAACATGGGATTCATCTTCTCGACACCCGACGAACTTTCTACGCTCGTCTTCGTCTTCTTCTTTTTCTTCTTCTTCTTCTTCTTCTTCATCTTGTTGTGTTGTTGTTGTGTTGTTAGTTCTGTACGTCTCTGGGACAATTTGGGATAATGGTCACTAACACCACATTCAAAATCTACGTGATAGGAACTATCGAATTCAGGAACATACATTTCTTCTTCGTTGACCTCGTTCGAAGTACCACCTCCATCAATTACAAATACGTCGACATAAAGTTTAGGTGGTTCACTTGAGCCTATCGCCATTTGCATAAACACCCTAACATCTTCATCGTCGGTTAACTTCAATATCTGGCCACCGTTCTTGTACAGTACATTCACTTCACCAATCGAACGGTCCAGTCCGCATTTTCGACAACAGTAATCAACAAGATGTTGATATGTACTGTTTACTTTGATCTTAACACCTTGAGTCTCCGTTTCTTCAGTAATAACGTAATCCCATCCGTCGCTTCCTTCAGCCCAATGACCACCGGAACAAAGATATATCTTTGCTTTATCTACACCGTAACTCATTTGCAAAACACACAAATTTTACTGATATCAGAGGAACTAATAGAGTGAGTAAAGAAGAAGATGGTTGAGAAAACTGATATGAGAAAACACACAAATTCGTTGATGTTAAATACTGAAAATATTCTTATGGATTGGACAATTTAGAATAATAGTACAATGATTAGGGTTAGAATAATAGTACAATAATTATTTTTAGCTTTCTCGTGAATTAGGTTTATAAAAATTAGGGTTTCTTAGGGTGTCGACACGTGGACCAATGGGGAGTCGCCAACACAGCACCACCCGCCAATGGAGAGTGGCTCATTGGCGGCTCAATCCGAGGTGGCGCTGAGGTGGAGCATACGTGGCGGGTCAAGGGAGCTGAGGTGAAAGGAGGAGTCACCAATGGTGGCTGCTAGGTTGGCGGCTGGAAGGGTTGAGTTGGCGGGTGAGGTGGACTAATGGGATGCCTGTAACACCCGCAATTTTCGGTTGTAAAATCGACTCTTTGATAAAAATTTGGAAAATAGAACTTTGGATCAAAACCTATATTTTATGGCTTAGAATGGTAGAGAATCCAATTACGAGTCCAACGGTTCTCTCGAAATCGAAAACGGAGTTATAACGAAGAAGTTATGGCCGAAACAAGTTTCACCTAAAAATCGCTCAGATGCTAGCGATCGCTAGCTATCACCCTAGCGATCGCTAGGCACAATTCTTCTGGGTTCTGTTGGAGCTCACGATCACTTCTAGGTCGCTAACAAAGCTAGCGATCGCTAGCCTTGACACCTAGCGATCGCTAGGTGTCTGCACAACCGGGAAATCGGGTTAAAAACCCTCCTCTCTTCTTTCATTCATAATTTCTTCATTTCTTATCCATTTGAGCTGATTCTTTTTCCTATATTCTCCTCTCTCCAAGCTCTTCAAGATCCCATCAATGGATTGATAGTTAAAGTAGCAAGATTTGGAAGTTGATCTTCATCATCTTCATCTTCTCCACCTCATCTTCCACCTCCATTGTTGCTAGGTTTGAGTTCCTCAAGTTCTAGGGTTTTCTACTCAAGATTTGGCTAGGTAAGCTTATCTAAACAACTTGAGGTTTGTTAATCCACATAATAGGAGTTATGAAACTAACCTAAGGTTTGATTTGCTTGATTTTAGGTTGTTCACATATTTGACCTAAATCTTGGATTTGGGGGTTTTGGTTACAAACCCTCAAGGTGAGTTCTCTATATGGTTTTAAGTATAGATCTAGTGTTGAATGATGTAGTTATGGAACTAATCCAAGGTATTAACTCCTTATCAGTTTAGGTGATTACCCAAGCTTTAAGCTAGGGTTTTGGTGAAAATTGGGGCTTTTGGCTTTACAAGCCCGAGGTGAGTTGCTAAAACCATTTTGTTAAAACTGAGAGCACATCATCTTGTTTGATACTACGTGTCTTGCTCGATATTTGTGGATAACTATGTGTTTGGATGAAATGCCTAAAGTTCTAGGTTTAGGATTTGCCATGAAATGAATAAGTGATGATTCTCGTATGTATGGCTTAAATTGGATTATCGTATACATGAAATGATTCATTGTGTGCTACGAATACATGAGTTATATCCATGTGATTACATGATGAATGTGTTTATGAGTAAATGTGGGTTATTAAGTATGCCATGGATTGATGCAAAGGAATTGAATTCCGAACATGTTGATTTATATGAAATGAATGAAAGTATTGAGACTTTCGATAATGCATAAATTGTATAACGAAAATGTTATGGAGCACCGCTAGTCAAAAAGTGGGATACCATTGGCCGCCAGTCAAAAAGTGGACCGGGATGTCACTAGTCAAAAGGTGAGTACCCATGTTTTCATGCAACGTAAATTGGACAATGTGGCACTAGTCAAAAGGTGTACACTATGTCGTTTTTGGAAATGAGATTGGTTTTAAAGTGGCACTAGTCAAAAGGTGTGCACTTCAAGTTTACACGAGTTCGACTCAGTCTTGGGTGGCACTAGTCAAAAGGTGTGCACCTATGTCCCTCGCCATTCGTGTGGCCGCGAATGTGCCTGGCCTCTGAGGTTGCCTATTCGAGTCTTCGTAGGAGGACGACAACGGGGTGTCTCGACTCTGAGGTGTAACTTGCTTGTTGAAAGTGGGTCGCTCCCACGGTTTTCAAAGATAAAAGATAAACCGGTTTAACATGGTGCATTTTGTTGTTAATACACTTTCGTATACCTTACATGGCTTAACATGCTTTCATATGTATGATGTTTATTTGATACAACTCACTAGGCTCCTTTAGCCTAACACTTGTTTGGTGTCGATGTGTCTCTCAGGTACAAGGGACGCCGTTCCCAAGTAGGTGCCGGGAGTGAGAGTGAGCTTTGGGGAAAGTGGGAAGAGACCGGTCCTTAGACCGTACACGCGTTGACAGATTTGACAACCCTTTTGTAGTCTTTTCCGAGATAGGATTTAGACTAGATGGTTGTCGCATTCTTTAATTAAATTACAAACATTGTAATTATACACTACTTATACCCCTGTTTTGGGAAGAGCTCGCGCTATGGCGTTATATTTTGTGTACCACCTTTCGTTAAATGAAAGTTTTTGTTTACCCTAAATTTGGGGTGTTACAATGCCACCATGTGGATTGGGTCGCCAAATGGCGGCTGGGTTCTTGGCGGCCTAATGAATTTTTTGTCGGCTTCGGTGTTTGGCCGGCTTGGCGACCGCCGGAGGTGGTTGGCGGCCGGAGTTTGGCGGGCCGGTGGGTATTATGGAAATCGGTGGGAGAGATTGGGTAGGAGACGAAAGAGGGGTGGCTGAGTGGGTATTTAAATTATTTTCTCATTAATTTTTAGTTCTTTCCTTCATACTTTCAGTTCTGTCAAAGTTTATGAATAGCTTATATATTTATGTAAACTCGATTTTTATATATTCAAAAAAATATTTACACAAATTTATTTAAGACCCCACTTGCCTAATTTTTTTTTAATCTGAAAGTAGGTTTTACATAAATACATCATTAAGCAAAAAAGTTATATTACCGAAAAAAATGAGCTATATTGATTAATTTTCCAATCATTTATCAGTGTTAGTCCCAAGGTAATGACTAAAAGAGATAACAAGTATTGTAGAAAGGGGGTGAGTTTGAATACAATTAATGATTTAATTCTTTTATTGATTTCTCAACAAGAATTACATAAAGAAAAGCAAGTTCTTGCAGAAAAGAACAATTAAGAACTATTCTAACAACTTTTTCACCAAGATAAATGAAGAAGAAAATACTTTTTAGAGCACTTAGTAAAAGCTGATGAACTTCTTAGAAAGTAAATAATTTCTATTGATTTTTGCACTCAGAGTTACTTCTTCAAAAGCGTAATATTGCATGCATAGATCTTCATTTATTTATACACCCATATGTAATGAATGTATGAGACACTTGTCACCTTGGGGTTGGTCTTTAGATATGTCATAATACAAACAAACAACTCCTTTATGCTTCCATTTTGCACCATGAACGACCTTTTTCTGACATGACAGAGAATGTCTTATCATACCAAGATTTGGTAAATCATAATAAACCCATAAAGAGTCCAAAGGACAAAAGCATTCTTCATGGAAAATTGGTGAGAGACACGCTCATCGGTTTCTTCTTTGTGATTGGCCGATTTCCTAAAATTCGACGGATAGCTCAATAAGATTTACGATTTCTTCTTTAGTTAGAATATAAGAGTTGGTTTTCTAATTGTTTCAGATAGTATTCGATTTTGATGAACATGTTAAATACAACCGAGCTATTTTAAGAACCAAAAAATATAAGTACATAAATTAGAGAGATAACATCTTCAAATTGGTCAAGGTTTTTTTGACTAGACCAACTCTGGAAGCCGATGTGTCATGTGTGTATGAGACGATCATTCTTATTGTTACATCAACATCACATCATTTTCTTTTTCAACCCCCTAAACCCAACATCCATCTCCCTTGACCATCCCATTTAAAAGAAAATGTTTTTTTTAAAACAAAATTAACATGAGCATGACTGCGAACCAATTGGGTTGAACCAGTTGCAAGACCAGCCAACCGGCGATGGTTGCATCGATCCGTTGGTTGGACCAACACCGAATGTAGCGCTTACCAGCGGGATAGATGCAAGAAGGCAGGGGGGAGGCTCTGATGAGATGAGCATTTAATCTAGTTGTCAAATCAACCAAATCTTCTGCTTGTTTTTGCAACTTGAAAACAGATGATGTAACTTTTAATTTTTCTAAGTTCAATTACTGTGTGAATTAATGAACTCTAGAGAGATGTTGTAGGTATTCTATCTATTTCCTTTCTCACGATGGAATTGGGCTTCCCCTATTTTATCTCTCTCTTTATTATTTTATTTTTTAGATTATGATAATATATCGATAGAGGCCATTATTCTTTACTCTTGTTGCATATATGTATTCCAAAAAAATAATTAAAATCTTTAAATGAATGTTGAACTTGTGTATGTTTGATCTTTGTTTCTCATGTTTACCCTCAATTTTCATGCATGCCAAGTTTTTGTGGTTATGATTTAAATCAACTACATTGATCTTATCTTAGAGATCTTTTATTAGCATCATCAAATACCAATACTTGTTGGGCTAGTGGTAAGATTGTCTCTTGGCTTCCTTGAGGTCAATGTTTGATCCTTGCACTATTCAATATTTGATCGTACATCCACCTCGCAAATGCCTAGGGGCTCGCAGTTTGGGAACTATTTGGAAGATACGGTCCTGGGTTTAATTCCAACCGGCTGCGGAAGACCAGGACAGAGGGTTGCCAGGACGCGCTTATGGAGGTAGAGTGGCGTCGGTCCAATGGGACCCGGGGTTAGAGTGTCTCCGCCAGAATACACTTTTTGGAAGTATCATCAAAATAGTCCACAGGTTCACCTTAATTACTGTAGATCATTCGTAATCGTCATACGATCGGTTGGTGGCGTAGCTGAAAATAACCCTTAAGGCCATGAGTAGTGGAGTCCACAAGCCCACAAGCCTTACAGCCACATCAGCTTTACCCAAAAGCCCTCACTGCCAAGTCCCACTACCCAACGTTGGATTTGATTTTTTTTATAACCGTTAAAAAATGGTAAAATTTAAAAAAAAAATTTAATACCGTTAGGTTACACAGGCATGGAGCCCTCATCCCGAGCCTGCGCCACAAGCCTGCACAAGGCGTAGCGCTGCCCGCCGAGCCCACACCGGAGCCCGAAGGCGTTACTCATGGCCTAAAGAAAGTTTTCACATACTTTTGTAGTCAAAATTTCTATGGCTTCTTTCAAAGCATAAACTATCTATGCTTAGATGCCCATCAATATCTGTTTTCTTGATGAGTAAATATTGAGTGATATTTCTAGTGAAAATTACCATAAGGCTACCCATACCCAACCCTTCTAACCCTTCATTTTTTAATGCCACATCATCTGACACATCAACCTTTTTTCAACCCTCTCTTTACCCTCCCATAAGAGCATCCACAATGTATGAGCTCTTTATCAAGCTTTTTCACAGCTTTTTTCTTACGCATTATTACTACCTCACCAATCTAAAAACCTCTACATATTTTCAGTATGTGAAAAACCTCATCCAAGCTTTTTCAAATTTTCAGGATCCCACCATCTTAACTTAATATCATTTATATTTTTATTTATAAAAATAAATACAATAAAATTATACAAATATATAATTTTATTTGAGTCGAGTTTTGAGTCGAGCCGAGTATCAGGTAGTTCGAGTCGAGTCGTTAGTATCTTGAGTCGAGTTTTGACCGAATTTTGACCGAGTCGATCTCGAGTAGCTCGCGAGTTGTCTCGGCTCATTTACACCCCTAGTTGTATAAAATTTAGATTATCAAGAAATCCGTAGAATTCCATCGAAACATTGGGTTATTAAGAAATACGTAAAATTGTATAAAAATCTTAACTTTGAGATATTTATTTAAATATATAAATATATATTAATTTAATATTTTTATTAATATATAATAAAATTTAAATCTAAAAACGATATATAAAAATATAACTGATTAATACGAGATTTTTATAAAGTTTTATAAAGTTAAAATATATTAAATACGAAAAACCTCTGAAAAAGCAGATCGTGCAGTTACGACCTATGATGCAAAAACCTACGAAAAACCTAATTCGAAAAACCTTTACAATATGTGAAAAACCTCAAAGTGAGGTTTTTGCTTTTTGAAAAACCTCTAAAAACCTGTGAAAAACCTTTGAATAAGTACATTGTGGATGCTCTAATCTTCTACAAACATTTCCAACTCACACCAACCCTCCCTACCCTCTCACTTTTTAATTTATTTTATATAAATAAATAATATAATTAAATAAAACATGTAATTAATTAATTAATAATAAGATTCATAATTAATTAAAGTTAAACATTAAATAATTAAATAAAATAAACTAAAACATTAAATAAACTAAAAATTACAAGCCATATTTGGCTTTGATCTTGGTTTTTAGCTTCATAGCATCTTGGAATCGTTTACCCCGAAGATGGCCATGCGGGGTGGTGTAAAACTTAATGTCTTCTTTCATATGGGTCGTTGGTGAAAGTTCTCCCTCATCGGAAGGGAAAATCTCTTCCTCATGTTCCGGACCATCATCTTGTAGTGCTCCGTAATTGGGTGCATATTGTGGTTGATAAGGAGTACCCCAATCGGGTGGAGGAAATTGTGGATTCACAAACGGATTAGGAAACGTTTGATAAGGAGCTTTTGAAGAGCTTCCGGGTTGAGGAGCTTGTGAAGAGCTCCCGGGTTGAGGAGCTTTTGAGGAGCTCCCGAGATGAGTAATTGTGAGACTAAAACCTTTGGGCGAAATTTGGACCTCATAATCGGGTGGATATTGTGGATCGAACCCGATATGCGAAACGTCGACTTTGAAACGGGGGTTGGAAGGGGTCTTGGGTTCCGCCCAACGTTTAGCTTTCGCGGGCCGGGATGAAGATCCGGGGTTTCGATCGTTTGGATTCATGAGGTTTGAAGAGTTGGAGGTTTAAAGAGTTTTTTTTGAAGAGGTATCGCAGACCACATTGGGTCCAGACTAATCCTCGGCAATTTTGGGCCGAAACCCGACTGCTAAAGCATGCAGCCCGGGTTCGAATCCCCCGTACCTCCAGAATGCGTCCCCTAGGGCTCGAACTCAGGTTCACCACTATGTGGTGCCCAAGCCTTACCACTAGGCTAACACTCATTTGGCAGGAGGTTTAAAGAGTTGAAGAGAGAGTTAAAGTTGGTGTGAAAAAATAAGTTGGGTAAAGTGGTATTTATATAGGAGTAAAAAATGAAAAAAAAAGTAAAAAAATAAATAAATTAATATTACGGTTTGAAGAGAGCCGTTTGGCAATGGCTCTCCAAAACCGCTCACCCACCAAGCCGCCGGCTAACTGCGTCCCACACCCAACCCTCTTGAACCCGCCGGGTCCGACGGGCTTTAGCCGCTGCAACCCACACCACCGGTGCGAGCAGCCTAAGGGTCATAAAAGCAATCTGTGAGATTTTTACTTTAGGATTACTTGCCATGGGATTAATCACCCATTTCCAAAATAGAAAAGATTGCTGAAAAAAAGTCAGAAGCTGTCATGCTTCATTTAATAGCTAGCTGTAAAAAAGTATTACGATAAACAACATCATGAATAGTAAGCTGTGGAGAGAAGGGCATGGAGAAATTCTGATTTTTTTCAGGCTGCTGCTATTATTAAAAACTCCAGGTTCTAAAAGAAACTATTTTATTTGGCATAGATTGACTTAAGCCTATGCATAGATTGTATCATTTAATATCATTAAAGATCTAATTTGAAATGAGACTGAGGATTCTGCTTTGAATTTGAACTAGATTGGTTTCAAAGTTGGCTAAAGTCTAAAGATATTATACAAGCTTAATCATGATGCATTATAGCCAAGCCTTTGGTCACAGTTTTATTTGATTGTTATTGACAACGCTTAAAAAGACGTTACCATAGCGAACCCTTTAGTCGAAATTTTATTAAAATCGGGGCTTTATGTTTGAACTTTGAACATGTTTGGTAATGGTCAGAATTATTGAGTTACACCATGGCTAAAACAACATCCTTATTTAATTTATGATTTTTGGCCACGATTTTTACCTAACTGTGGTCAAGCTGTATTTTCAAAACCGTCGCAAAAGACCATTTTTGTATAGGGGTGAGCATTAGACCCGGAAAAACCGGCCCGAACCGGGACCGAACCGGGACCGGCACCGGAACCGGAACCGGTATTACCTATGCGGTCCGGTTCTCGGTTCCAACAATCGGCCATTTCCGGTTCCGGTTCCAAACCGGGTTCGGTTCCAAATATGCGGGTAAAAAACCGGGACCGGACCGGATGTTTATGAGACGTTTAATATACTTATTGTAATTTAAAAAAATCTAACTCTAGCTATATTATTAAGTCCGACAAAAAACATGCACTTAAAAAAACCTCGGCTGCTAAAAAATCCATCAAAAAACCATCGACCATCACAATACTAACTATATAAATAGTTATTATTCTCGTATAAATCTCATATATATGTATATATATATCCATCAAAAAACGGCGATCAAAAACTATTGACCATCACGATACTAGCTAACTATATATATATATATATATATATATAGGGGTGGGTTCAAATGTGAACCACTTTTTGGTTGTGAACGTGAGGACAACCGAGAGCGCGACACGTGGCAGATGACTAGACGCCACGTCAAGTTCACGGCGGATGACTAGGCGCGCGCGGTGCATTGAATTAAAGGGGGGGACCACACTCAAAGCCGACGTGGCGCCTAGTCATCCGCCACGTGTCGCGCTCTTGGTTGTCCTCACGTTCACAACAAAAAAATGGTTCACATTTGAACTTTCTTCTAGATATATATATATATATATATATATAAATAGTTATTGTTCTCATATCCATAAAAAACGGTGATAAAAAACCATCGACCATCACGATACTAACTATATAAATAGTTATTGTTCTCGTATAAAACTATCGTATATATATATATATATATATATGTTTATAGTCGACTATTTGTATATTTAAATAAGTAAAATAATAATATGAAATAATAAAATATGTTTTCGACCGAAGAAGAAATTATCACACTATATATTTTATTTACGCGGTTCCAACCGGGTTTTTGACCGGAAAACCGGGACCGGAACCGGAACCGGTATTACTTATACGGTCCGGTTTTCGGTCCTAAGAATCGGCCGTTTCCGGTTCCGGTCCCAAACCGGGTTCGGGCCGGTTCGGTCCGGTTCAGGCCTAATGCTCACCCCTATTTTTGTACTAATGATATCTATATATATATATATATATATATATATTATTTTTGGTTTTGATATTGTTTTATAACAAGAGAATTATGGTAAGGGATATGATTTCCTTTAAAAAGTTGATGAATGATGAGGTTGTTGGTGGCATGGATAGGATTCCACATTTTGGATCAAGATTCCAATAATGGTGGCACAACAAAAAGACTGTGTCAGTTCTTGCATATAAATTAATTAATACACTTGGAAAATAAATGGTTTATATTCAATATATATATATATATATATATATATATCATTTGCTTGGAGAAAAGGGAACCATAATTGAGAGATTGTTTTTAGATGATGTTGAAAGCAATTAAGAGAGTAGAGTAGTTGGGGGTATCAATGGAAATGGAGAAAGTTGATGATAAGGATAAAGAAGAGATTGGGATGAAGAAACAAGTTAGGAGGAGAGTCCTTAGCAGCAACAACAACAACAACAACAACAAACCATATAAAGAAAGGCTTATGGATATGGCTGAGGCTAGAAGGGAGATTGCCACTGCCCTTAAGTTCCATAGAGCTTCTATCAACCAACAACAACAACAACAACAACAACAACCCACTACTAGTAGTACTTCTTCCAACAAAAATCATAATTATTCTCCTCCAATTCCAAAACATTATTATCCTATCTCACCACCACCATTACCATTACCACTACCATTGCATTATGAACATCTTAATTTGGCACTCCCTAATCAAACCTTGGGCTTAAATCTCAATTTTCAAAATTTCAACAACTTAAACACCACCATTTACCACACACCAATGCCTCTTGCCACCAAGGAATCTTCAGGTGGAGTCTTTAGTGGTGGTGGTGTTGGACAAGAGAAGGCTATTAATAATGTTTTTGGTTCTAATCATGAAGAAGAAGAAAATGATGATGATGATGGGTATGATCAATATCATGATGATGATGATGGGTATGATCAATATCATCCTTTTGAACAAGTAATGGAATTCCCACCATGGTTAATCAATGCAAATGAGAGTTCCTGTTTGCAAGAGGTTTCTGATGATCACCATTTTTGTGATGAATACTTGCCTTGGTTAGATTCACCTTCTTTATTCATTTTCATTACCTGATTTTCTTCTTTATTTTATAAGAAATATTAGAAATTCATATTCATCCTAAGTAATACTACAAAAATCGTAGTAGTCGAGACATACTGGATTCGTTTGGTTTGGTTTGGTTTATATCTTATATATAAACAATATAACCAACATAATGTGGTTAAATTTTGAAAATGCAGGATGGACATAGGTGAAATAGAAGGGATGGATGGAGAGTGGCTAGCCTGAAATTATTAGAGATTGATTGTTTTTTAGGTAATCAATTTTATGGCTATATTTTATTTTCATTTTCAATTAATGGAACTTGTTTTGGTTTTGGTTGTGGGAAAAAGGTTTGTGCTAGCTATTGTGCTAGTTTCTAGAGTATCCTGTAACACCCTGAAATCTGATACGTATCAGTTTTCAAAACTTTTGCAATGAGAAACGTGAACATGATAAATTTTATGGCAGAAATATGTTGTAACAAATTTATAACATAAATCAGTGTCATAGTACACAAAATAACGGATATAATAACATTGTTACAAGTTACAACGTAACATATCTTACTAACTTCTATATTACAACGACAACTTTTTCATATCGCAACCTCATCTTTGACCCATCAGAATCTCGTTTTCGGCTTGTGATACATGAAAATAGTTTCTAAGCAACAACATCATACAGTATATTTATGATTTCTTTTTCTACATTCCCAATATTCACATGCTTTTTAGTAAGATCTCCATAACTCCATAAGTCATAACTAACGGTATTAAGAGAAAGTAGGCCTGACCAGGTTTTAAGGCGCATCCTGGGCCCAAACCAACCTTTTTGGGCTCAAGTTTTTTTTTTCTTTTTTATGTATCTCTAGTTCTCTACTATATGGAGGTAACATAGCTCTAACGATTTTAAAACTGTTATTCTCGTTTTACCATATATTACGACTATGAACTTAAAGCGGATTGATTCCAACAGGTTCATTCGTCGAATGTGTTTCATGTATTACAAACTATTGCTATGCGTTGATATTCATGGAAAAAATTATGAATTTTGATCATCATTTCGTTAAAGACAGTTGAGAACCTTCGATAATTTTGACATCAGAAAGTAATGTTTGTAAAGACTGTGTACTCATAAATTGTATCGAGCTCTTTAAGTTATTTCGTTTGCCGCTTTGGTACTCTCTCATTAGCTGCTGATAAACTAGATGATAATACAGAAGCATATTCGGTAATAAGAAAAGACCTTGGAATTTATTAAAACACCACCTAAAGTAGTGGACTTTTTCTAAGCTCAAAAACCAAGGGCCCGTTTGGTTTGTTGAAATGGAATGAAATTGATTGGATTTCACGTAGAGATTTGGATTTGGGAGGATTTTTTTTTTTTTTTTTTTTTTTTTTTTTGGGTTTGTAAGATTTGAAATGAAATGAAATTGAGTGGATTCACGTACGATTTGGATTTGGGAAGATTTGGAATTATAAAAAAAATCATTTAGAGTTATAAAAAACTATTAAAATATTTACATTACCTTTTATTGAATTAATAATTAGAAAACAAATGTTTTTAACATATTTTAAAACATTATTATATACAAATCATACGGAATTCCTAGAAATTGTAGTCCTCATTTTAGGATTTCAAAAACCTATGTTTGAGAGATTTCAAATGAATCATGAGATATCAAATCCGGATAATCCTACAAACCTATTGGTTGGTTACCAATTTATAAAAATTCAATTTTTTCGGCGACCAACTTTTAAAAGTTTGATAGTTTATTTAAGAAAAAAAGTTTCAAGTACTAAATCATTCAAAATGAGAAGATTAATGGTCTTTTAATTTAAAAATATGTTGAATAACCTAATCATTTAGAATGGGATAATTAGTTAGTTTATTCTAAACTTTTTCCTGGTATTTACTATTTCTTTTCTTTTCATTATGTTGTATCTTAAAGCTCTAACTTAATTTTATTATTAATTAAAAAAATAAACTTAATTTTATTATTAATATATAAAGTTGTTACTAATGCAAACTAAACTTTTTCTTTACTATTTCTTTTCTTTTCATTATGTTGTATCTTAAAGCTCTAACTTAATTTTATTATTAATATATAAAGTTGTTACTAATGCAAAATACAAAATGTTTTATCACAACAGTCGAATAATCTTTTATTAATTTTTAATGGTAGATGCAAATACAACCCCAATTTTTAAAATAAAATTGAAAAATAATAAATGTTAATGCATGAAAATTGAAATTGTTGTTGTCTATCAGTGTTGTGGTGGAGTAGATAAGACTTGGCGTTCATAGCGCCTAACCTGGGTTCGAATCCTTCCATGTGTAACATGCGAACATTTACAAAGAGACATGTTTTAACCCTGATCTTGTCGGAGATTTGTCGAGCCATAAGGTTTGACACCCTTCTAAAAAATCGAAATTGTAAAAGAAGTCCTAAATACTAATAATCATCAACGATAATGTTGTAGTTAGTTCAATATGGACATATTGAGTATTGCACTCGTATTTTGTTTTTGAATATAATTTTCCTCTTTTGTCAGAAGGAAGTTCAATATTGATGGATAGTACAGTACATCTAGTTGTCGCTATTCAAGAAATCTTTGTGAGAATACAAACTTCGAACTATTCTAATGCAAGTTACGCAGGGGTGGAACACAACTTTTCCAACCGTAGGGGATGTACTTAAAATTATATATATTTTTAAAAATACAAAAAGTATACTATCCAAAGTTATAACGTAGCAAAACTCAAAAACTAGACACTAACTAGAATTTATATAGTAAACAAATATAGTACTAGCTAGGAAAATGAATAACAAATAACAAATAACGATTAACGAATAACAAGTAACAAATAACGATTAACAAATAACCAATAACAAATAACGATTAGCGAATAATCAATAACAAATAACGAATAACAAACAACGAATGACGATTATCGAATAATAAGTAATAAATAACGAATGACGAATGCCAATTAGCAAATAATGAATAACAAATAGCGATTAATGAATAACCAATAACAAAAAACAAAAACCGATTAACCATTGATGGATAATGAATCACAATTAACGATTATCGAATAATTATTAAGAAATAACGATTAACGATTAATAATTAACGAATAACGACTATTAAGAAATAACAATTAAGTCTTTCAGTGCTGTGGCAAATTGGTTATCGCTCGGGGGTTAATAGCACCCAAACTGAGTTTGAGCCTTCCCGTGTGCATGCTTGGGAACATAAAAGTGGGGCCATGTTTAGCCTACAAAATTGTCGGAGGTTAGTCGGGCTTTGGCCCGAACACCCTTCCATAAAAACTAAAAATAAATAACGATTAACGAATAACGAATAACGAATTGCAAATAATGAATGATGAATAACAAATAGAAAATAACAATTAACAATTAACGGGGTAACGAAGTATAAAATAGAGATTGTTCACTAAGGAAAGATATATAGCAAGAAGCCAACAAAGTAGTAGCATATTTATATAAATCTAGCCTCTTAAAACAGTTTCAAAGTGTTTTCCTTTTTCTTAAAGGAGTTTAGCTTTCTTATTTTAATAAGGTACCAAAGTGTAATTCACTGAAAGTTGGGGGACTGGATTTAGTTGGATTGAGAAAAACCCTCCATAACCATGGATAGAAATCAGGTATACCAAATTAATTTAGGTAAATTCTATCCAACCAATGAAACGGTGACAACTCAGATTTTTATAAATTTTAAATTATTTTATGTAACTTTACATTCTTTCTCTGTTGACATGTAGCACACGTTATTTTTTATCCCATAGCCATAGGGTACCGATCAATGCAATCGGCCCAAGGGTTATTGGCCGATGGTTTTTCAATGTGACGAAGGGACTTCCAAACGGCGCTGTTGCATTTCAAACCGGATCCATATGTTAGTTGCCAGACCCGGTTGCCCCGTTTAACCCGACCCTTTGCCTCCAGGTATGCTAGCTCGTACCAGATGCTACTCGACGAGGTGTTCCCGAACCGGTGGAGGGTGGCTCGTGATGGCTCCATGTTCCTATCGGTCAGCCCCAGGTTGCGTTGTAGCTCGTCCACCACTGTCTTGCTGGCTGCGTGTATGCAGAAGTGCTCCACTGCCACCTTGATATCAGGGGCGAATCTGTAACCAAAAAACCACATGGTTCCCTAATTTAGTTAAACCAACACAAATAACAACATTTAGGGCGCCTTTGGTTGTGGAAATTGCTTTCATTTTGCTACAAAACATTTTTAGAAAATGGAGTTAAGTTTCATTTTCAGTTTTCTATTAATTTTTTTCTGGAAAACTAGTAAAATCAGTTTTCTAATTTACATAGAAGTTAAAAAACAAATAAATTTCCTTTTCTGGGAAAACTTTTGAAAGCTGAATAACCAAAACGCGCTTACTAAATTTTTATTTTCCTTAAGAAAATTCTTGAAAACTGGAAAATTTTCCACAACCAAACGTACCATTCAGATTTTAAAATAAAATATCTCTTACCATCCTATAGGCTTCTAATTTTTTTTTCAAGGTAAGTTATTTAAAATTTTTAAAGTAGGTCCTGAACAAAAATCTATATAACTACTAAAAAATTTAAAAATTAGGTAGGTCCCGGAACCTACCTGGGCTCTACGTAGATTTGCCCTTGCACCTTGTCGTCCGGAAAGTCAGGTTTCGCGGTGGAGGAAAGGTGCCGTTTGGCGAGGGTGGAGAAGAACGGAAGCTGCTCGGAGGACGGAAGGACTAACAGACTTAAGGCGGCGACATTGGTTTTAACGGCGTCGCGGGCGATCTCGACGATATCTTTGTCGACCCTTAACCCCCGAAGCCGTTGACCGTCTTCGTCTTGAAATACGCTTCTGAAGCTAACGTTATCTCCGCCCTTATGGGTTCGGACGATGTGTTGAAGGCTGTACTTGGCTCGGCGGCCATCACGACGGCGGTCGGAGAGCATGAGGGCGGAGCAGCCCATCCTGAAGAAGCAGTTGGGTAGGAGCATAGACCGTTCTCGACCCGTGTACCAATTGAACCCGACCATCTCCGTGCTGACGACCACCGCCACGCTGTTGGGGTTCGCCTGGAGCATGTCGCGTGCCAAATCGACGGCGATGATTCCGGCGCTGCACCCCATTCCGCCGAGGTTGAAGCTGAGGATGTTTCCCCTCATCTTGTAGTGGTTGATCACCATGGCCGAGAGCGACGGCGTGGGATTGAAAATGCTGCAGTTTACGATTAGTATTCCGACGTCTTTTGGACGGATTCCGGTCTTGTGGAAGAGTTCGTCCATTGCTCCGAATATGACCATGGATGCCTCGGCTCTTCCTTCTTTCATGGTGGTGATTTTTTCCGGTGACATTATAGCCTTTGGGACGTAGGTCTCGTCTCCGATCCCCGATGATTCGAGTATCTTCTTCTGGAATTCGAGGCTCGCTTCGTCGAATTTGCCGGATTTTCTTGCGAGCTCGATAAATTGCTCCTTTGTTACCTTACAATTCAAGAGATTTTGGACAAAAATAAGCTAACTTATTAATAAAAATCAAGGAAAGCTCAAATAATAAAAAATTGAAAACACCTTATAGGCGTTCATTTGGACCATATGGACTTGTGCGTATAAGTAAATTAAGTTATTTCTGATATTAATTTGTTAAGTTATTTCTGATATTAATTTGTTTGAAGTGCTTTTAAGGGGAACAACTTAGGGATCCTGTCTTATTACATGAAGCCATTTTGGCTTGATGGCTTTACAATTAAGTGGTAAAAACATTCCTTATGGTTAATTAGAATGTTAAGCTAGTTGGTTACAATTGAAAAAATCTATTTTTTATATCTGTATATATACAAATAATCTAAATGCTTATATACGTAGTATAGATGATCGCTTTACAGTTTTATTAATATACGTATTCATATATGTGTCTTCTAATTTTGAGCAACTCACGTATCAACCTTTTCTTTTAAGTTGTGACGTTATTACCAACCTTAAGATCGTCATCTGGTTTGAAACATGCAAAATCGACGAGATAGACGGACCGAGGACCGGACGAGAAGTAAACGGAGATAACGAAGATGAACACACCAAATAACGCAACAACACCAACAACATCATAGCCTGCAGCTTCGTGCCACAGCTTCCGCCACTGCTTTTCCCTGGTGAGGCCCGCACCAACGACCAATAGCAGCAGCAGCGGCACGGTGGCCAAGTAGACTCGATGGTTGATCAAGTAATGGTAACCAAGCTTCACATACTTGAGCTTCACGGACCGGAGAAAGTCCGGTAGCCTACGCCCAACCCTCACGGAAAAAGTCATGGAACCGGCGTCGGGGCCCGACGCTTGAATTCCTCGATTCACGATTTCTGTCGAAAGAAGGTGTTGTTCGGCCATCTTGGCTAGTGAATTAAGGGAAAATGTGTGTTTGTATGTGTGCTTAAATAAATGTAGTTGGAAGGTTCGAAATTGCAATAAATTGTTAGTTATCGTTAGGTGTGTTTCCTTTGAGAAACTTCTTTTCCCAATTACTCTTTGGTTTGTCATCTCTTATTTGAGCTCATTCGACATGGTATAACGATTTAGTAATTTAACTAACCGTGCGTTTGGTTCAATGAATTGGAATAGCCAATTCTTTTGACTAAATTCCAATGTCATGTTTAGTTCACGGAATGAAAAGGACATAAACCTCCAAATTCCGTTAAATACCTTCAATCACAAAATTTGTCATTTCACAGGATATCCCACATAATTCATTGGAATCATTTCATTTCCGAATTCATTTTGTTCAAAATGGCTGGATTTGTTCATTGGTAATGTGATTTGGTTATGCTTATTTAGTTTCACAATTATATATATATAGAGGAAAGTTCAAATGTGAACCAACTTTTGGTTGTGAACGCGAGGACAGCCGACAGCGCGACACGTGGCGACTTTGAGTGTGGTCCCCCTCTTTAATTCAATGCCCTCCCATGAATCGCGCCTAGTCATCCGCCGTGGATCTGACGTGGCACTTAGTCATCTGCCACGTGTCGCGCTCTCGGTTGTCCTCACGTTCACAACCAAAAAGTGGTTCACATTTGAACCTACCCCTATATATATATATATATATATATATGGACGGCAGATAAACACACACACACACATGCCTCGACCGAAGTCGAAGAGGTATCCGGGATCCATTCGAGCACCCGACTAATCCTCTCGACCATGGAAACTGTTACCGGCCCATAGCCTTGCCCATGTCCGGCCCCAAGGTCGACCCATGAACTGGGGTGCCGCCTCCTGTTCCCCCTCCGAATCGAACCCAAGTAGACAAGGAACAAATATTTATTTTATTTTATTAAATGATTTTTTTCTTTTTATTTAATGAACAATATTTTAGTTCTCATGGTTTGTGATTGAGTAAAATACAAAAGAACCCGATAAAAGAATTAAAATATCCTTGATTTAACGGATTTTCTTAACGATCATTAAAAAAATAGATTAAGGCATTGTTTGGTAAAAATAAGGTGACTTATAAGTTAGCTTATAAGTTAACTTATAAGCTAGCTTTTTGAAAAGCTACTCTCACTAACCTTTTGGTGACTTATGAGACTTTTTATTTTTTTATTCCAAATATACCCTTGCTAAGTTTTACATCATTAATTTTCAAACATGTCTTTTTTTGTCCTTTTACAGTCATAAGCTACCTTATCAGCTAGTTTTTGCCAAACGTAACTTATTATCAGTTACCTTATCAGTCATCAGCTACCTTATCAGTCACCAGCTACCTTATCAGTCATAAGCTATCTTATCAGTCATAAGTTAACTTATCAGCTAGTTTGCCAAACATAGCCTAAATCCAAATATTTTTGCAAACCATAATGATTATTTTGTAATTTTAAAACTATAAGGATCAAAAGTGTTATAATCAACAAACCACATGACCAACTTTTAGCTATTCAAATATTTAACTTCACCCTTTGCTATTTTATGAGTTCTAGCATTGATTAGATGCTTAAAATAATATTTCAAGGAAGTTTTAAATAAATTCTTTATAAAATAATAAACTTCAAGATAAAATTTAAAGAGAAGTACACCTTTTCTTTCCTTAAAAAGAAACAATCAATACATAATTTTCTATAGAACCGATATTAATATTCTCTTCATCCATATCAAAATCAAGCCTTTGTTTAATATTGTAATTTAAATCCTGTATCCACAATGGTTCGATAAAGTCATCGGCATATTGTTGTTATCGATTGGCAAGAGTAGCAACACTACCGAGGTTGATTGGCAAGTACCAAAATCGATACACCATACCAATTACTTAGACAACCCACACCCACCCATACCCTCCCCTCTCTCCTCCTCTCTCCCCTCTCTCTCTCTCTCTCTCTCTCTCTCTCTCTCTCTCTCTCTTCTTTCTTCTTTTTTTTTTACTTTTTATTAACTATTTAGATTGGTATGGTTGTGGTTGAATTGTAAAATTGGTAAGGATTGATAATGTTTTGGTAAAATAGTGAAAAGCTGATGTTGTGCTGATGTGACGACTGATACCATTGACAAGCGTCATGACTACTGTGGATGGTCCATATATGTATAATGGCAACAGTCGTTGGTATCTCCTTGAAGTCAATCTTTAGCAATAAACAAAAATCTTTGAAAATTCTTAGTTTATAATTCTATTTTAAAGATTCTAACCATTTTAGTAGTTTGGTACGTTAACTTGGAAATCAACCTTCAAATGTCTGTAGTTTTATATGGGTTTTTATTTGTGGGCTACTCTTGCCAAACTTTGTTAACTTATAGGACCATATAAAGTCAAGGAACTCTATGAGATGATTATTTTTCTCCTCCTTATTTTACAAACCTATCCCTATTGATAAGTTAAGTTTTAAGACACCAAAAATGTTTGATTTATTATAATAGATTGTTGTATATAGCTTAAAGTTATAGACCAAACACTTCTATCATTTTTAGTTATGATAATTTTTTGTTTGGTTTTATAAATTTATTGTAATACTTTTAGATTTGATAATTTTTATTTGGTCTTATAAACTTATTGTAATACTTTTAGATATGTTATTTTCTTGTTTTGTTATAGAAATTTGGGTCCTGTATAAAAGTCAATTAACAATCCTATAAACTCAATTTTGTTGTATTGGTTATATTATCAAATATGCAGTAGGTATATATATTTTCATGTTGATAAGTGTTGGGAATCTGTCTCGTGGTTGTATAAATAATGAATAAGAATCTGAATCGTGTCTAGAAAGATACTTTTCAGAATATTATATTCCCCCTTTTTACTAGCTTTCAATATCGACGTGTTTTATACCAATGTTCAATATCATCTTCTAACCTAATTTCTTTATTTCGAGGGAGTTTTAAACTTTTTGCTTGATTTCAAGAGTTTTTGGGTTTGATTTTAAGTTTTTTTTTTTTGGTTTTTTTGGTTAATTACAATTTACGGTTGCACCTTTTAAAATAACACAGTTGGACTTTAAAAGAACCAATATTCCTACCTTCTAACGAAAAACAATACGATGACACGTGTAAGTCTAGGGGTGAGCATAACCGACCGACCCGAATAACCCGACCGAACTCGATCAGAAATTTTGTGATTTCACCCAAACCAGAAACCCGATTCCCTGAACGCCCCAAATCCGAGAAACCGAACTAGTATTGCGGTTCGGTTTGGGTTCCATTTTCCCACCCCGATCAGACCCGACAACCCGAATAATATTTTATTTTTATTTTTTAAGATATACATATATTTTATCTAATATCTATCTGATTTATTAGAAATTTAGAAGTGAGAAACCCTATTCCTATTCCATATTCTATTCAGTACTCAGTATCAAAAAGTGGACTCTCTATCCCATCTCCTCTCCTCTCGTCGTGTCGCCTACCCTACCACCAGATGCCGCCCGTAGCTCAGCCCACCCCACCAGACGAACTCCGGTCGGTGTGTAGACGAACGCCGGCGTCAGCGTGTACACGAACTCCGACCACTGGTCGTCGTCACTGGTGTGTATCTTTCTAAATTTTATTTTTCAAAATCAAATCAAATCAGTTGTTTACTTGTTGACTTATTGAGTTATTTTTACTTTATGGTTTTTATTCTATTGTTTGAAATTTATATATTACATTTTTTAATTGAATAATAGAATTAAGTTGAAATGAAAATTTAATTATTAACTATTAAGTTGAATTGAAAGTTGAAAGTTGTTTTTTAATTGAATAATAGAATTAAGTTGAAATGAAAATCTAATTAAAATACCTAACATTTACCAATTTGGTTGGTACTGTTCCTAAGCTACAGTACCAACCAAGTATTTTTTCTCTTAAAAATCTAATTTGGAAAAAAATACACATGTACTACAGCAGCTCAGATGGTTGAGGGTTTGGTTTGGTATATAAGAGACACAAGTTCGAGTCTCATGCGTTATTGACTAAAATACGTTTAAAGAATAAGTTTTATTTTTAACAAGTTACAAAATTATAATCGTCTTTTCGACACCTTTGAAATGAGCCCAATATTGAATATTTTTTTATTTAATTGTGATTTTTTTATATAATTACAATACATATACTATATAAAAGTATTTTCAATATTTACAATTCATATCATTATACAGTTTTTTAGAAAATGTCTGAAGACTTAATTGTGAAAAAATGCGTCTTAATTTCGAAGACGTGTATTTTTTTCAAATACTTAATCGTCCAAAGTCTTAATCGTTATTTTATTTGGAAAACTTAATTTTAATTGTATAGTTAATCAGAAATATTGACCACATCAAAAGATACATTAACTAGATTTCAATTTTATATTTTCTCATGAGATTTCTTTTTTTAAGTTAATCATCACTTGAGTCATAATTGTCCTATCGATTTATGTTACATTTTAATTATTTTTTGTTTAGTTTATGTCATAGTTTTATGACCCCCATCTTCCCTGCAACGCAGGGTTAAAAAAACCTAGTTATTAACTATTAAGTTGAATTGAAACTTGAAAGTTGTGAATCTGATAATATGTTATTGATATTCTGAATTAATGTTATGGATTGTTGGGTTTCATTGAAAATATAAAATGAAACAAAACAAAATTGGGTCATTTATTTTTTGGGCTTAAATGTGAAAACTAAAATTTTGGATTTTTGTGAATCTACCTGACCCACCCGAAACCGAACCATCCAAAATTTCGGTACCTGACCTTTTTTTGTCGGCCAACGAGTTACAAAAATGCAACCTGAAAGTTTTGGGTACCAAACTTTGCCCCGAACCCGATTCGTCCATGCTCACCCCTACCGAGTAATTGTGGGTTCCATTACAAGTTCGTCCAAAAAGAAGAGAAAGCTTTGGAAAACATATTTGTCTTTGACTTAGGGACCTCTATTGTAGTTGGTTTGGGTGTTTGTATTAGGGATACAAAAGAGATGAGAGATTTTGGGCGACTTAATAAGTTTTTTAGGATATTTTTAATATAAAATATTATAGGACTATCTTCACCAAAATGTATCTAACTATACCCGTATTCCTATTGTGTGCATCCAACTTCAAAATGGATTATTGTGTCTACTCAACTTTCAATTTGGTTTATTTCGTCACCTATTTTACCTGCTAAACCCTTAGCGGGTCACCTATTTCAAACGGTGCTTATGTGGATGCCATGTAGATGCCATTTGGATGCCATGTGGGATAAATGATGCCAAGTCATATTCTTCCCCATTTCTAAACCATCTCTACAGATCTGGAACCCTAATTCTAAACCTGGAACCCTAATTCTAAACTCATCTTCTTCTCCAGTTCTAATCTTCCATGTTTAAAAGCACATTAAGCATATTTCCAATATCAGATTCCTTTTAAACATTAGAAATTCAGCTTCCCTTTCTCCAATCGGAGCCCTAATTCCTTCAATCGGACATGGCGACGGAGAAGAAACGTGGTGAGGCTAGAGGAACGACGATGTCGCTGCCGGTTGATGTTCGTGATTGGTGGTGATGCTCAAGGACGAGATGAGATGCTAGGGTTTCTGGGTTTTGGTAAATTGAAATTGGAGCCCTAATTCCTTGATTGAGTTCTGCAAATTCCCCCTAGGGTTCTGCAAATCGACACCCTAATTCCAAATTGAAATTATGCAAATTTTGGTAAGTCGAATTAGTTTCATCATCAGTGTTCGATAAGCTCACTGACGAAGTGTTAATCGAAACCCTAATTGGTTGTTCTTGATAATGGTTGGAATCTTGCACTTTGTTACTGCAAATGGGTCATTCTAGAATTTTGATTTTGATTGAGAAGTTGGTATTCATTAGTAAGACTAGAGATTATTGCAAGAATTCCAAAAGGGTCATTATCGTATTGATGTTTCATCTGGGCAAAAGTATGAACATCAACAGGTTAAAGAGAAGAAGATGAACTCATGTGGTTAAAAGTCATTAACATCCATGGTCAACAAAATTTATGGGTAAAAGTCAAATGCCACGTATGCAACAACCTGTTACACATCAGCATTATCAGGTTACCAGGTAAAATGTTACACACAATAAACCAAATTGAAAGTTGAGTACACACAATAACCCATTTTGAAGTTGAATACACACAATAGGAATACGGGTATAGTTGGATACATTTTGGTGAATATAGTCCAATATTATATCAATTAGTTATTTTATATGAAATTTTGAATATTACCTTATGACACGTCTTTTTGTCTTTTTAGTTGGTTATTTTGAATAAAAACCCACGATAAAACGAATTTTCGTTTGAAAATAATAATCCAAAAAATAACCAATCTCCAAGAAAAGAGAGAGCGAAAAGGTTATTTGATTATTAAAATGATTCTGGAAACAAACTCCAAAATCCTAAACAAGAAGGAGTAGAAGAATAGAAATACAAAGGTTTCGAGAACCAAGTTAGAGGTAGCCGAGGCTCGTGTTTGACACGATTCCCTTAAGCAGATTTGCCGTCTGCTCCCAGGGTACAACGGCTGAAACAGTCGATGAACTGCCGGATAACACTTGCCTGAAAATAGTTGCCGGAAAAACCGTACGCAGAGAAGAAGAAGAAGAGAGAGCGTTTTCGTAGAATGTGTGTTGTAGGTTGTAACAAGAATGAGCTCTTGGGTGTTATTATATAATGGAAAAACGTAACTGACGAAACCGACACATTAATTCTAATATTCAATTATAGAATAATAACTTACGAAACCATTAATTCGTATATTCAATTCTAGAATAATAACTTACGAAACCGACAAACGGTTTTAATTCGAGAATCGAAACCGACGATTCTAACTAGAATAATTCTAACTAGAATATGTTAACATCAGTTACAAATAACTCATCCCAATTGCTCATCTTTGAGAATCGATATCTCATTCACACATTATCCGTTTTGGACACTCGATATACTGATTCGAAGCTCTCATATAGTGGAACACACACCCACAAAGAGTTAACTATATATAACACATTTATACATAATTAATTTGTGTCCAAATATTGGTAAAAAGCCTATATTTTACCAAAAAATTCCAACAATCCCCCACATGAATGGAGATCGATCTCTGCATATGAAAAAACCGCACAACAATTTCCAACAGTCGAATCTTGCATAGGATAGGTAGGTGTTACCCTTTGAACCTTCCCTTATGAAACATACTCAGTCTCCTAACTGTCAGTAGACTCGATGTCTTTGAACTGATTAGTCATTTGTGTAGACAATTTGCACATTTCACACAAGACTCTTCCTAACAAGTTCATATCCTCATAGTCGTGTTCGTTATGGTCATGAACACTGCCTGGTTCTGTGAAAGCTTTTAGGAATTGTGCCCCCGTCAATTCCCTTCGAAGCGACCCCACTTCTTTTTCACATAGGTGATTTCCAATAATCATTAAAAGCCATGAGCTTATCCTCAATATCACTAATTATCAAATGAACTAGGAAGTTTATTAACTCCCCCACAGTGACCTCCCATATTCATACAACTAGGTTGTCCTTTTGAACCCAGATCTTGGGATCTCCAGTCTTCTGGGTAAGGTTTCCTTTGCATGAATTATTAATTCAGGGCTTATGTCCCATTCATCTTAAGGACTTATAAACTAAATCTCTACTTAAACTTTTTGTAAGTGGATCCACAATGTTATCTTTTGACTTTACATAGTCAATCGAGATAACTCCAATAGAGATTAGTTGTCTTATCATATTGCGTCTAATGTAACTTCCCATTATACATTGTACTTTGAGCTCTGCCAATTTTCGATTGGCTATCACAGTGTATACAAATGACCGTTACCGGCTTAGGCCATTTGGGAACATCCTCGACAAACTGACGCAACTACTCTACTTTCTCGCCACATTTATCTAGGGCGATAAACTCAGATTCCATCGTGGATCTGGCTATAATAGTTTTCTTGGACGATTTCCAAGATATAGTCGCACTTCCAAGTATAAACACATATCCACTTATAGATCTGGAATCTTTTATATCAGATATCCAATTTGCATCACTGTATCCTTTGATTACAGTTGGATATCTTCCATAGTGCAGTCCACACTCTCTTATGTATCTTAAGTACCTTAATAATCTAGTAATACTCCTCCAATATTCAACACTCGCATTACTAGTGTATCTACTTAGCTTGCTTACTGCATATGCTAAGTCAAGTCTGGTACAACTCATGAGATACATCAGACTGTCTAGTATTCTTGAGTATTCCACATTGTGCAACACTATCCTCTCTTATTCTTGGATAGATGTTGACTAGTGTCACTAGGAGTTTTAGTTATACTTGTGTCTCCTTTATAAAATTTCTCAAGAATCTTGTCCACATAATGTGTTTGACTTAACACTAGACAATTTTGAGTTCTTGTGATCTTTATTCAAAGTATCACATATGATAAACCCATGCCTTTCATGTCAAACTTAGATTTCAACATATCCTTCGTGGACCTTATCATTTTGTCATCACCTCCGATGATAAGCATATGACATAATCGTAAGTTGTGTCATTCATATAAACACACTTATTTTAAAAACACTTTCCAACATGGATTGATCAATCTTTTGATGAAGATATCTATACATTATACCATTGTATAATGTTATGTCATCTAGTGACTTTTCCATCCCTTTTTTTCACCATTAAGATATCATAACTTATCAAATGTTTTATGATTTCTAGTTTGTAAGTCTCTCCAAATGTGACCACAAACTATTCGGTTGCTTAGAGTCTTCAAACTCATACATGAATCATTTGCACAAATCTTGATTCAAATGATATGATTATCTACTCAATCTGTTTCGCATATGTTGATACAACTAATGTATTTAAACATTTTCATTGAGTAATATCTTCTTCTATATCATGAATAGAGTTGCTAGCTATGCAATACGTTTAAGCTATAATAAGAACACACACATATGTTGATGAATTCACAAAAACATTGGCCAGATGTTCTTGTCAATGCATCATACATGAGTGTTATTGTCACCACCAAAGAGCTTAATCGCAACTATCTATAAGTGACAATCTAGGCATCCAAAACTCTAGGATCCTAGTTGTTCTATTAATATAGTCATACTCAATGATCACTCTATCATGACTATATTCTCTTTTTGATATATTTAGCTTAGGTTATACACAAAGTTTTAACCTTTACTTTCATTGCTAATATTTCATCAAACTTATACGATGATTTAGATCCAAACTTATTGGATTCGTCTATCAATTGATATCATGGCATTCTATTACCAATCATTATTAATTCGTTATGAACACACAATTAAACGAATTAAAAATTGTAATGATTAATTCATAATTGACAAACAATTGTTGAATTAAATCCAAAATACACATTAAGGGAAACTATTATTTACTCAACCCCTTTCGGTAGCTCTACTCGAATACAACCAGGAAAGACGGTGAGGGGGGTATGCTCAAAAGCATTTAAAAACACGACCTCATTAGAATAAAAAACAATCCGCCTATATCTTTCCTAGACATTGTATCCAAATAGGTGAGCCTATTTGGAGTTAATTCATAATTATTCCAACTTAAATGCGTGTATATATGTATATATTGTTTTAATTCATTATATGAATTAAAACCAACATTGTTAATTCGTAATTAAACGAATTAAAACCGAAACATTTAATTCATTATTGACAAACAATTATATGAATTAAAACTGAAAATTTAACCATGTAATTAATTCGTAACCGACAAACAATTAAACGAATTAAAAACAAAATTCGTAACTAGCGTTATTAATTCGTAACCGACAAACATTTATACGAATTAAATCCGAAGATTGTAACTGATGTAATTAATTCGTAACCGACAAACGGTTTAAACGAATTAAAATCGAAATTCGTAATTGATGTAATTAATTCGTAACCGACAAACATTTATACGAATTAAATCCAACGAATTAATTATCATGTCATCATTCATTTTTTTTTTAATTTACAATTGGTAGTTACCCCCACATTTTAGGGTACTATTTCATGATGTCGATGGTCAACGTCTTACATGGAAAACTCATTTCCGAACATGATAACATTCCGATTTTTAAGACGTAGTATCTTGAGACGTGGTAACTTGAGAGTTGTGTGTATCTCTTAGATATAAACTTTATAAAACCAATACAAAATTGATAAAGTTTAAAAACGAAATTCAACCATAATTTATTATCAAAATGTAAAAGATACAACAACGATATACTAGATAGACTTACTATCTCCAAAACTCTCATCGACCGAGATATCGATAACATTATCGAGATCCCAATCGGTATAACCGACTTATTTTCTTACCGTGCAAGATACTTCACTATTACTATACCGATAACATTCAAACGTCGTCGGTCTAATAGTCTCATATATTCTCCCCGATGCTTTTGTACTCAACAAAATCCGATCGAGAGTAAGTAATATGGTTTTCAGCTAAAAAACCATCATCGAGTGACAAACAACTTTGTTTCTCGTAATAAGAAACCAATTGTCCCAAAAACTTGACATCGAGATTTAACATCTCTTCGGGAGGAACTGTTTGGACTACATACCATTATTTAGTTCCTAATATTGTTTCACATTCACAAATTAATGCCACTGTTTACACAAAGCATAAACGAAACAATCGAAATGAACTTAATTTGTGTTCAAACATTCATGTTAACACCATCCGTTTTATTATAAATGCTATGTCGTGACAATCGAAACAAACTCGATTTTGACACTCAAAGGAACAAATATAAACGGATTACTAATATGTTTATTGCAAACACTTTTTATTGCAAAAAACCATTCAAGTAATATGTTTAAAACAATACTTTTCAAACAAATCGTTTTAAACATTCCGTTCAAATAATCGATACAAACTCGATTTTCGTAAAACAAAACTCTATTAACAAAACATTTCAAACAATTCGCTTTAAATAATCTATTTCAAACCAATCGAAACAAACTCGATTTTCGCAACATTGTTTAATGTATAAAGTCTGCTTAAGATTGTTGGTTATTTTGAATAAAAACCCACGATAAAACGAATTTTCGTTTGAAAATAATAATCCAAAAATAACCAATCTCCAAGAAAAGAGAGAGCGAAAAGGTTATTTGATTATTAAAATGATTCTGGAAACAAACTCCAAAATCCTAAACAAGAAGGAGTAGAAGAATAGAAATACAAAGGTTCCGAGAACCAAGTTAGAGGTAGCCGAGGCTCGTGTTTGACACGATTCCCTTAAGCAGATTTGCCGTCTGCTCCCAGGGTACAACGGCTGAAACAGTCGATGAACTGCCGGATAACACTTGCCTGAAAATAGTTGCCGGAAAAACCGTACGCAGAGAAGAAGAAGAAGAGAGAGCGTTTTCGTAGAATGTGTGTTGTAGGTTGTAACAAGAATGAGCTCTTGGGTGTTATTATATAATGGAAAAACGTAACTAACGAAACCGACACATTAATTCTAATATTCAATTATAGAATAATAACTTACGAAACCATTAATTCGTATATTCAATTCTAGAATAATAACTTACGAAACCGACAAACGGTTTTAATTCGAGAATCGAAACCGACGATTCTAACTAGAATATGTTAACATCAGTTACAAATAACTCATCCCAATTGCTCATCTTTGAGAATCGATATCTCATTCACACATTATCCGTTTTGGACACTCGATATACTGATTCGAAACTCTCATATAGTGGAACACACACCCACAAAGAGTTAACTATATATAACACATTTATACATAATTAATTTGTGTCCAAATATTGGTAAAAAGCCTATATTTTACCAAAAAATTCCAACAATTTAACATCAGTTACAATTGTATCCAAATAAAAAACAATCCGCCTATATCTTTCCTAGACATTGTATCCAAATAGGTGAGCCTATATGGAGTTAATTCATAATTATTCCAACTTAAATGCATGTATATATGTATATATTGTTTTAATTCATTATATGAATTAAAACCAACATTGTTAATTCGTAATTAAACGAATTATAACCAAATAATTTGATTTGTGAATATGAAACAATTTTCAGGAACCAAATAATGGTCAAAAGTTCAAACAGCTTCTCCCGAATAGATGTTAAATCTCGGGATCAAGTTTTTGGAATAATAAAACAATGAAATATGAGACTATTGTATCCAAATATATAAAAACACGACCTCATTAGAATAAAAAACAATCCGCCTATATCTTTCCTAGACATTGTATCCAAATAGGTGAGCCTATATGGAGTTAATTCATAATTATTCCAACTTAAATGCATGTATATATGTATATATTGTTTTAATTCATTATATGAATTAAAACCAACATTGTTAATTCGTAATTAAACGAATTATAACCGAAACAGTTAATTCATTATTGACAAACAATTATATGAATTAAAACTGAAAATTTAACCATGTAATTAATTCGTAACCGACAAACAGTTAAACGAATTAAAACAAAAATCGTAACTGGCGTTATTAATTCATAACCGACAAACATTTATACGAATTAAATCCGAAGATTGTAACTGATGTAATTAATTCGTAACCGACAAACAGTTAAACGAATTAAAATCGAAATTCGTAATTGACGTAATTAATTCGTAACCGACAAACATTTATACGAATTAAATCCAACGAATTAATTATCATGTCATCATTTTTTTTAAATTACAATTGGTAGTTACCCCCACATTTTAGGGTACTATTTCACGATGTCGATGGTCAACGTCTTACATGGAAAACTCATTTCCGAACATGATAACATTCCGATTTTTAAGACGTAGTATCTTGAGACGTGGTAACTTGAGAGTTGTGTGTATCTCTTAGATATAAACTTTATAAAACCAATACAAAATTGATAAAGTTTAAAACGAAATTCAACCATAATTTATTATCGAAGTTTAAAAGATACAATAACGCTAAACTAGATAGAATTACTATCCCCAGAACTCTCATCGTCCGAGATATCAATAACATGATCGAGATCCAATCGGTATAACCGATCTATTTTCTCACCGTAAAAGATACTTCCTTGCCCATGTATCACCGCTTGAGAATGAAGTATTATAACACATCCATTTTCTGTTAATTCTCCCGCGGAAACTATTTTCTTTGACATTTTTGGAACATGAAGAACCTTCTCAAGAGTCAAGGTTTTTCCATTTGAACATTTTAACTTCACTGTTCCTATACCGACAACCTTCATACGTCGTCGGTTTAATAGTTTCCCTTTTCCCTCGATATTTTGGTAATTAACAAAATCCGATCGAGAGTTAGTAACATGATTTTCGGTTAACGAATCCAAAAACCATCCTCGAGCGGCCGACATCATTGTTTCACGCGTTAATAAACCAATTGTTCCAAAAACTTGATCCCGAGATTTAACATCTATTCGGGAGAAGCTGTTTGAACTTTTGACCATTATTTGGTTCCTGAAAATTGTTTCATATTCACAAATCAAATCCACTGTTTACACAAAACAGAAATGAAACAATCGAAATAAACTTAATTTGTGTTCAAACATTCATGTTAACTCCATCCGTTTTATTATAAATGTTATGTCGTGACAACCGAAACAAACTCGATTTTGACACTCAAAGGAACAAATATAAACGGATTACTAATCTGTTTATTGCAAACACTTTTTATTGCAAAAAACCATTCAAGTAATATGTTTAAAACAATACTTTTCAAACAAATCGTTTTAAACATTCCGTTCAAATAATCGATACAAACTCGATTTTCGTAAGACAAAACTCTATTAACAAAACATTTCAAACAATTCGCTTTAAATAATCTATTTCAAACCAATCGAAACAAACTTGATTTTCGTAAGACAAACGAAATTATGTCTAGGAATGAAAACGGTTTCAAAGAGTCAAAAAACAAACTCGACTTTTGCAACATTGTTTAATGTATAAAATCTGCTTAAGATTATAAGTCGTTTAATTACGAATTAACCATTCGGTTTTAATTCATGTAATTGTTTGTTTAAGATTGTTGGTTATTTTGAATAAAAACCCACGATAAAACGAATTTTCGTTTGAAAATAATAATCCAAAAACAAATAACCAATCTCCAAGAAAAGAGAGAGCGAAAAGGTCATTTGATTATTAAAATGATTCTGGAAACAAACTCCAAAATCCTAAACAAGAAGGAGTAGAAGAATAGAAATAACATAGGTTCCGAGAACCGAGTTAGAGGTAGCCGAGGCTCGTGTTTGACACGATTCCCTTAAGCAGATTTGCCGTCTGCTCCCAGGGTACAACGGCTGAAACAGTCGATGAACTGCCGGATAACACTTGCCTGAAAATAGTTGCCGGAAAACCGTACGCAGAGAAGAAGAAGAAGAGAGAGTGTTTTCGTAGGATGTGTGTTGTAGGTTGTAACAAGAATGAGCTCTTGGGTGTTATTATATAATGGAAAAACGTAACTGACGAAACCGACACATTAATTCTAATATTCAATTATAGAATAATAACTTACGAAACCATTAATTCGTATATTCAATTCTAGAATAATAACTTACGAAACCGACAAACGGTTTTAATTCGAGAATCGAAACCGACGATTCTAACTAGAATATGTTAACATCGGTTACAAATAACTCATCCCAATTGCTCATCTTTGAGAATCGATATCTCATTCACACATTATCCGTTTTGGACACTCGATATACTGATTCGAAGCTCTCATATAGTGGAACACACACCCACAAAGAGTTAACTATATATAACACATTTATACATAATTAATTTGTGTCCAAATATTGGTAAAAAGCCTATATTTTACCAAAAAATTCCAACAATCCCCCACATGAATGGAGATCGATCTCTGCATATGGAAAAACTGCACAACAATTTCCAACAGTCGAATCTTGCATAGGATAGGTAGGTGTTACCCTTTGAACCTTCCCTTATGAAACATACTTAGTCTCCTAACTATCAGTAGACTTGATGTCTTTGAACTGATCAGTCGTTTGTGTAGACAATTTGCATATTTCACACAAGACTCTTCCTAACAAGTTCATATCCTCATAGTCGTGTTCGTTATGGTCATGAACACTGCCTGGTTCTGTGAAAGCTTTTAGGAATTGTGCCCCGTCAATTCCCTTCGAAGCGACCCCACTTCTCTTTCACATAGGTGATTTCCAATTATCATTAAAAGCCATGAGCTTATCCTCAATGTCACTAATTATCAAATGAACTAGAAAGTTTATTAACTCCCCCACAGTGACCTCCCATATTCATACAACTAGGTTGTCCTTTTGAACCCAGATCTTGGGATCTCCAGTCTTCTGGGTAAGGTTTCCTTTGCATGAATTATTAATTCAGGGCTTATGTCCCATTCATCTTAAGGACTTATAAACTAAATCTCTACTTAAACTTTTTGTAAGTGGATCCACAATGTTATCTTTTGACTTTACATAGTCAATCGAGATAACTCCAATAGAGATTAGTTGTCTTATCATATTGCGTCTAATGTAACTTCCCATTATACATTGTACTTTGAGCTCTGCCAATTTTCGATTGGCTATCACAGTGTATACAAATGACCGTTACCGGCTTAGGCCATTTGGGAACATCCTCCACAAACTGACGCAACTACTCTACTTTCTCGCCACATTTATCTAGGGCGATAAACTCAGATTCCATCGTGGATCTGGCTATAATAGTTTTCTTGGACGATTTCCAAGATATAGTCGCACTTCCAAGTATAAACACATATCCACTTATAGATCTGGAATCTTTTATATCAGATATCCAATTTGCATCACTGTATCCTTTGATTACAGTTGGATATCTTCCATAGTGCAGTCCACACTCTCTTATGTATCTTAAGTACTCCAATATTCAACACTCGCATTACTAGTGTATCTACTTAGCTTGCTTACTGCATATGCTAAGTCAAGTCTGGTACAACTCATGAGATACATCAGACTGTCTAGTATTCTTGAGTATTCCACATTGTGCAACACTATCCTCTCTTATTCTTGGATAGATGTTGACTAGTGTCACTAGGAGTTTTAGTTATACTTGTGTCTCCTTTATAAAATTTCTCAAGAATCTTGTCCACATAATGTGTTTGACTTAACACTAGACAATTTTGAGTTCTTGTGATCTTTATTCAAAGTATCACATATGATAAACCCATGCCTTTCATGTCAAACTTAGATTTCAACATATCCTTCGTGGACCTTATCATTTTGTCATCACCTCCGATGATAAGCATATGACATAATCGTAAGTTGTGTCATTCATATAAACACACTTATTTTAAAAACACTTTCCAACATGGATTGATCAATCTTTTGATGAAGATATCTATACATTATACCATTGTATAATGTTATGTCATCTAGTGACTTTTCCATCCCTTTTTTTCACCATTAAGATATCATAACTTATCAAATGTTTTATGATTTCTAGTTTGTAAGTCTCTCCAAATGTGACCACAAACTATTCGGTTGCTTAGAGTCTTCAAACTCATACATGAATCATTTGCACAAATCTTGATTCAAATGATATGATTATCTACTCAATCTGTTTCGCATATGTTGATACAACTAATGTATTTAAACATTTTCATTGAGTAATATCTTCTTCTATATCATGAATAGAGTTGCTAGCTATGCAATACGTTTAAGCTATAATAAGAACACACACATATGTTGATGAATTCACAAAAACATTGGCCAGATGTTCTTGTCAATGCATCATACATGAGTGTTATTGTCACCACCAAAGAGCTTAATCGCAACTATCTATAAGTGACAATCTAGGCATCCAAAACTCTAGGATCCTAGTTGTTCTATTAATATAGTCATACTCAATGATCACTCTATCATGACTATATTCTCTTTTTGATATATTTAGCTTAGGTTATACACAAAGTTTTAACCTTTACTTTCATTGCTAATATTTCATCAAACTTATATGATGATTTAGATCCAAACTTATTGGATTCCTCTATCAATTGATATCATGGCATTCTATTACCAATCATAATTAATTCGTTATGAACACACAATTAAACGAATTAAAAATTGTAATGATTAATTCATAATTAACAAACAATTGTTGAATTAAATCCAAAATACACATTAAGGGAAACTATTATTTACTCAACCCCTTTCGGTAGCTCTACTCGAATACAACCAGGAAAGACGGTGAGGGGGGTATGCTCAAAAGCATTTAAAAACACGACCTCATTAGAATAAAAAACAATCCGCCTATATCTTTCCTAGACATTCTATCCAAATAGGTGAGCCTATATGGAGTTAATTCATAATTATTCCAACTTAAATGCGTGTATATATGTATATATATTGTTCTATAACATTTAGTTCATCATATGAATTAAAACTAAAGTTGTTAATTCGTAATTAAACGAATTATTACCGAAACATTTAATTCATTATTGACAAACAATTATATGAATTAAAACTGAAATTTTAACCATGTAATTAATTCGTAACCGACAAACAGTTAAACGAATTAAAAACGAAATCCGTATTTAATGTAATCAATTCGTAACCGACAAACAGTTAAACGAATTAAAATCGAAATTCATAACCGACGTAACAAATTCGTAACCGACAATCAGTTAAACGAATCAAAATTCGTAACCGACAAACAGTTAAACGAATTAAAAATCATAACTGACGTAATTAATTCGTAACTGACAAACAGTTAAACGAATTAAAATCGAAATTCGTAACTGACGTAATTAATTCGTAACCGACAAACATTTATACGAATTAACTCTAACGAATCAATTATCATGTCATTTTTACAATTGGTAAGTTACCCCCACATTTTAGGGTACTATTTCATGATGTCGATGGTTAACGTCTTACATGGAAAACTTATTTCCGAACATGATAACATTCCGATTTTTAAGACGTGGTATCTTGAGACGTGGTAACTTGAGAGTTGTGTGTATCTCTTAGATATAAACTTTATAAAACCAATACAAAATTGATAAAGTTTAAAACGAAATTCAACCATAATTTATTATCAAAATAGAAAAGATACAACAACGATATACTAGATAGACTTACTATCTCCAAAACTCTCATCGTCCGAGATATCGATAACATTATCGAGATCCCAATCGGTATAACCGACTTATTTTCTTACCGTGCAAGATACTTCACTATTACTATACCGATAACATTCAAACGTCGTCGGTTTAATAGTCTCATATTTTCTCCGATGCTTTTGTACTCAACAAAATCCGATCGAGAGTAAGTAATATGGTTTTCGGCCAAAAAAAAAAAACCATCATCGAGTGACAGACAACTTTGTTTCTCGTAGTAAGAAACCAATTGTCCCAAAAACTTGACATCGAGATTTAACATCTCTTCGGGATGAACTATTTAGACCACATATCATTTTTTTTTTAGTTCTTGGAATTGTTTCACATTCAAAATAATGCCACTGTTTACACAAAACATAAATGAAACAATCGAAATGAACTTAATTTGTGTTCAAACATTCATGTTAACACAATCCGTTTTGTTACAAAAAGCTATGTCGTGACAATCGAAACAAACTCGATTTTGACATTCAAAGGAACAAAAGTAAACGGATTTCAACATGTTTATTGCAAACACTTTTTATTGCAAAAAACCATTCAAGTAATGTGTTTAAAACAATACGTTTCAAACAAATCGTTTTAAACATTCCGTTCAAACAATCGATACAAACTCGATTTTCGAAAGAGAGACAAAACTCTATTAACGATATATTTCAAACAATTCGTTTTAAATAATCTATTTCAACCAATCGAAACAAACTCGATTTTCGTAATAATCCGTTTCAAATAATCGAAACAAACTCGATTTTTACAACATTCTTTAATATTCAAATCTGCTTAAGAATTAACCATTCGGTTATAAGTTAATTAAAGAATGTTGTAAAATTGTTGAATTAACCATTCGGCTTATATTTTGGTGAAACTATTTTCCTACAATCTTAAAACCGATTTCGATATTTCTTTGTTTCACCAATCGGTTGGTAACTTTTGTTACTTTTGTTTTTCTAAGTGAAAATGGGCAAGAGCAAGTGTTATTTTTGAAAAATAAAACTTTTTGCTTTGATTATTGTAGAAGATGAGTTTGTATATATCAACCTTCATTGATTTCTTCTTCTAAAAACCAAGAAAAGAAATGATATGTTTGTTTCTCTTATATTTTGTTATCGTTTGAAACAACGAATTTATGTTGTTTTTGGCAAAATTTGAGATTGTGAAATATGAATAGAAACATTCCGAATATTTACTTGTATGATGTGTTTCGAGAAAAATACATCTATAGTGCCTAAAACAATTGTTGGATTTGCAATATGTTTGCATATGTTAAAATTGTTAGTGCACAATATTTAAGCAACTCTTTGTTTATTTATGCACAAAATTTATAAGTGGAAGAAGTTCATTTATAAAATGCAATATCTTGTTTTAAGTGCAAGTGTTTGTCATAACCTCTTTTGATGTTTATAAGAGTGAAACTTTTATACATATATACAAGTGTGCGTTGTTTTCTTTTGTGGGAAACAAAATGGTGCATTGTTTTCTTTTGTGGGAAACAAAATGGTGCATTATTTCTTTCGTGGGAAGCAAAATGGGTAACGCCGGTCTCAAAACTAGAATATCCTCGCGAAGGGGAAGATGTTTGGTTTTCGGAACCAAATGTCATGTGAGTGGTTCCAAATGAAATATGTGGTACTTATTAATGATGGGTGCGTAAAACTGATGGAATTTGGAAAAGTAGAACAATGATTTCTACAAGGTTAATGAAATAATGTTGTTTCTAACAGTTTATATCCACAAGCAAATTGGTTAAAGATGGATATTTTTGGCACTCCATATTGAAGGAGGGACTTTAATTGTTAGGACAATTGGTGTCTTGGGCAAATGATGCATCCACGATGAGATGTAAAAGTCTTGATATGGAGATTTCGAAAAGTGAAAAACTTTGTATTCACAAACTCCATTTGTTATGTGATGGGATTTTGGTTTTGCAAGAAAAATAAAATAGCTTATCTATTTCATTGTTAAGAAATGAGTTTGCTATAATATGGCATTTTGTCGTAACCAAAATTTGGATAAATTTTGATCTCATGTCAATATTTTCTTGATATTAAAGTGGGTTTTAATATATGTTTAAATCCCAAATAATATGATAGCCGATTAATAATATTTTGATGAGTAGATAATTTTTGACTTTGCATCTTAAGTAAGTCAAATAAAATCATAAGCATATAGAATTTTATTCTATGGACAGATGAAAGGTATATCATTGATTTTGTATGTGATAAAGAGATCACCAATTATGAAAGGTAGATCATAAGCTTATGATTTTGTATGTGAATCAACAATATATGATGATTCACAAGTTAATTAGAAGTGAGATATACGTCATGTTATCGGCTTGCAACTTCTAAAAGTACACCTATGATCAGAAAGAAAGGTTGAGTACCTTGAAATGTGGGGTACCTTACATTTGAAAAAAAAATGATGTGATAATTAATTCGTTTAATTGTTTGTCAGTTACGAATTAATTACGTCAGTTACGAATTTTGATTTTAATTCGTTTAACTGTTTGTCGGTTACGAATTGATTACGTTAAATACGGATTTCGTTTTTAATTCGTTTAACTGTTTGTCGGTTACGAATTAATTACATGGTTAAAATTTCAGTTTTAATTCATATAATTGTTTGTCAATAATGAATTGAATGTTTCGATAATAATTCGTTTTATTACACATTTAAGTTGGAAAAATTATGAATCAACTCCAAATAGGCTCACCTATTTGGATACAATGTCTAGGAAAGATATAGGCGGATTGTTTTCTATTCTAATGAGGCCGTGTTTTTAAATGCTTTTGAGCATACCACCCTCACCGTCTTTCCTGGTTGTGTTCGAGTAGAGCTACCGAAAGGGGTTGAGTAAATAATAGTTTCCCTGAATGTGTTTATATACTTATGTATATTTTGGATTTAATTCAATAAATGTTTGTCAATTATGAATTAACCATTTCGATTATAAGTCGTTTATTTACGAATTAACCATTCGGTTTTAATTCATGTAATTGTTTGTCAATTATGAATTAATAATTACAATTTTAATTCGTTTAATTGTGAGTTTATAACGAATTAATCATGATTGGTAATAGAATGCCATGATATCAATTGATAGACGAATCCAATAAGTTTGGATCTAAATCATCATATAAGTTTGATGAAATATTAGCATTGAAAGTAAAGGTTAAAACTTTGTGTATAACCTAAGCTAAATATATCAAAAAGAGAATATAGTCGTGATAGAGTGATCATTGAGTATGACTATGTTTATAGAACAACTAGGATCCTAGAGTTTTGGATGCCTAGATTGTCACTTATAGAGAGTTGCGATTAAGCTCTTTGGTAGTGACAATAACACTCATGTATGATGCATTGACAAGAACATCTGGCCAATGTTTTTGTGAATTCATCAACATATGTGTGTCTTCTTGTTATAGCTTAAACGTATTGCATAGCTAGCAACTCTATTCATGATATAGAAGAAGATATTACTCAATGAAAATGTTTAAATACATTAGTTGTATCAACTTATGCGAACAGATTGAGTAGATAATCATATCATTTGAATCAAGATATGTGCAAATGATTCATGTATGAGTTTGAAGACTCTAAGCAACCGAATAGTTTGTGGTCACATTTGGAGAGACTTACAAACTAGAAATCATAAAATATTTGATAAGTTATGATATCTTAATGGTGAAAAAGGGATGGAAAAGTCACTAGATGACATAACATTATACAATGGTATAATGTATAGATATCTTCATCAAAGGATATAGACAAAAGGAAAGTCTAGATTATTAACATCCGTTAGTTTTATGTTGGGAATTGCAAATCTGCAAATGCACCAAATGGATGTGAAAATTGATCTTCTAAATGAAGATTTAGAAGAAATTTATATGGAGCAGCCTAAGGAATTCGTTGCCCAAGGTAAAGAGAACAAGGTGTGTAAACGTGTTAATACCTTATATGGCTTAAAACAGGCTCCAAAGCAATGACATCAAAAGATTGATCAATCCATGTTGGAAAGTGTTTTTAAAATAAGTGTGTTTATATGAATGACACCACTTACGGTTATGTCATATGCTTATCATCGGAGGTGATGACAAAATGATAAGGTCCACGAAGGATATGTTGAAATCTAAGTTTGACATGAAAGGCATGGGTTTATCATATGTGATACTTGGAATAAAGATCACAAGAACTCAAAATAGTCTAGTGTTAAGTCAAACACATTATGTGGACAAGATTCTTGAGAAATTTTATAAAGGAGACACAAGTATAACTAAAACTCCTAGTGACACTAGTTAACATCTATCCAAGAATAAGAGAGGATAGTGTTGCACAAAGTGGAATACTCAAGAATACTAGACAGTCTGATGTATCTCATGAGTTGTACCAGACTTGACTTAGCATACGCAGTAAGCAAGCTAAGTAGATACACTAGTAATGCGAGTGTTGAATATTGGAGGAGTATTACTAGATTATTAAGGTACTTAAGATACACAAGAGAGTGTGGACTGCACTATGGAAGATATTCAACTGTAATCAAAGGATACAGTAATGTAAATTGGATATCTAATATAAAAGATTCCAGATCTACAAGTGGATATGTGTTTACACTTGGAAGTGCGACTATATCTTGGAAATCGTCCAAGAAAACTGTTATAGCCAGATCCACGATGGAATCTGAGTTTTTCGCCCTAGATAAATGTGGCGAGAAAGTAGAGTAGTTGCGTCAGTTTGTGGAGGATGTTCCCAAATGGCCTAAGCCGGTAACGGTCATTTGTATACACTGTGATAGCCAATCGAAAATTGGCAGAGCTCAAAGTACAATGTATAATGGGAAGTTACATTAGACGCAATATGATAAGACAACTAATCTCTATTGGAGTTATCTCGATTGACTATGTAAAGTCAAAAGATAACATTGTGGATCCACTTACAAAAAGTTTAAGTAGAGATTTAGTTTATAAGTCCTTAAGATGAATGGGACATAAGCCCTGAATTAATAATTCATGCAAAGGAAACCTTACCCAGAAGACTGGAGATCCCAAGATCTGGGTTCAAAAGGACAACCTAGTTGTATGAATGTGGAGAGTCACTGTGGGGGGAGTTAGTAAACTTCTAAGACGGTGAAAAATGAGGATAAGCACAAAGCTTTTAATGATTACTGATAATCACCTATGAGAAAGAGAAGTGGGGTCGCTTCGAAGGGAATTATTGGGGATACATTCCTAAAGCTTTCTCTGAACCAGGCAGTGTTCATGACCATAACGAACACGACTATGAGGACTTTATCATGTCAGGAAGAATCTTGTGTGAAGTATGTTAATGTTTACACAAATGGCAAAACAGTTCAAGGACATCGCGTCTACTGATTTGCTAGTAGACTAGACATGCTTCATAAGGGAAGGTTCAAAGGTTAACGCCTACCTATCCTTTGCAAGATTCCGACATTGAATTTGAGTATCATGATATATGAGATGTCTATGATAATTTCCATTCATGTGGGGGATTGTTGGAAAAATTAATATTAATATTAATTTTAGTTTAAATTTATAATATTAATATTAGTTTGAATTTTTGAATGGAAATTAAGATGGAGGTTATAAAACAATGAAATAATGCTCCATTATGTTGGCTTTAAAAAATGGAGGTTATAACCATAGAAATAATGGGTCATTATTGTTGGCTTTTAAACCTTCTATGAGTTACATATGTGTTATGTATATATATAGGACTCATAGCTTGAGTTCTATGAAGAAGATATATGCAAAATATGAGAGAGACACACATATGGAAAAGTAACTTCATAGAAAGCCAAACACACGTGAAAAACCAAGACATATATTCTCAAATTCAGGCATGATAGTGAAGTCCGACAGAACTCGATTCTGTTTCGAGTCGTTGTATCCTGGGAAATCGACGCACCGGTAAGGGGCGAATCGGTTTTAAGGAAACCGTGTTTAAACACGGGCCTCGACTCATTACGTGGGTTTGTTCCCATCTCTCTTTATTTCTTGCTTTTTATATTTTGGTGAAACTATTTTCCTACAGGATAATCGTATTTAGGGGTGTGCATGGTCCGGTTCAGCCGGTTTGAGCTTAAAATCTCAGCCAAACCGGTACCTCCGGTTTGATAATTTTTCAAACCAAACCGACCAATTTATTGTGTGAAACCAAACCGACCAAATCAATATAAACCGGTTTGGTTTGGCCGGTTTCACCGGTTTAACTCGCTAATATCAGAATTCAAAATGCTACTAAAAGTGCATAAGAATATCCTAATAAGAAAGTCAAAAACTATAAAAGTTAAGAGCATAACTCAAGTTTGTTGCAAAAGAAAAACCAAATCTAGAATTTCACAAAAGAAAATATGTGAACTCCATAACTCAAGTTCGTGCTCTTGTATATTTAATCATATAAAATATATATAATTATATATATACACACACACATACCCGGTCCGGTTTGGTTTTAACGGCCGGTTTTGTCCCTAAAACCACAAACCAAACCATATTAACGGTTTATAAAAAACGCAAACCACCGGCCTAAATAATGATGGCTAAACCGGCCAAACCGATAAAATTGGTTTGGTTCAACCGGTTTATCCGGTTTCGGCCAAACCGTGCACACCCCTAATCGTATTTATAAGAGACTCATTCAAATTGTTTCCTATAAATTGACTAATTCATTGTTTTTTGAGTAAATTACATATTTGGTCCCTATGGTTTACACTTAATTACACTATTGGTCCCTATTTTAAAATATTATGGATTTGGTCCCTGTGATTTACATTAGATTGCACCATTAGTCCCTTAACCCCTAATCCATGTGAAATCAATTTGTTAAGCATAGGGACCAATAGTGCAATATAGTGCAAACTATATGGACCAATAGTGCAATATAGTATAAACCATAGGGACCAACAATGCAATATAATGTAAACCACAATGACCATTTCCATAATTGTTTTAAAATAGGACTAATAGTGCAATTATATGTAAACCACAGGGACCAAATATGTAATTTACTCTTGTTTTTTTATGTTTCTTGAAAACCTATCAAAATGTTCAAAAACTTGTACATACTTACCATAACCAAGAACATGGATGTCAATATCAATCTTCTCAAATTGAGTTTCTCACTATTAAGAATTTGGAGAAGAAGATGTCACATATCAAAACCAACGAGTTAAAGATCAAGTCAAAAGATCTCTAAACCCACACAAAATTATAGTTAATATTTTGATTATCTTAACGAAACCGAATCCAAACTTTTAATTTGTGTCTTTTGAATTATCTGCATTATAAATCTATGTTAGCGTATTCAGTTTTATGATATTGTCTTGGTATAAAACTATAATCAATATTATGTTTTTTAGTTTTTTCTAATGAAATTTCATTTTGCTAAATGTTTTATTATTCATATTTTAGTTTTTACAAAATTTTATTTTTAATAAATCAATATAATTATTAAAATACAATTTACAAACACAAAATAAATAAATTATAAACTTAATATAAAATATTGTTCAATATATTAAGTTATTAGTCTATATATATTTAATTAGAAAATTTGAATATAATATTAATATAATATTTTAGAGGCCTACTTTAAAGCCTTCAAATTTAAAGGATATTTTTTGTGCTTTAGTATTAGATTGAAGATGAAACCATTATTTTTTAGTGTTTTTAATAGTGAGTTAGAAGAGATGGTCTAATATAATGTCTTATTTGGCCTTTAAATTAAGTCTTGCCTATTATAACTTTCAAACATTCTTTAGGTCCTAGCTATGAATCTACTATTATTGTATTGAGTAAAAAGAACTATTGTACCATCAATGCTATCATATTTATTTTCATGATATATTGTTATACCATCACAATCACATTATATCTTAACTTTGTGGTAGGTTAGTTTGTTTAATCTCTTCATTTATGCCTTGTTAAAAAATCAATAGTCCTAAGAAAATTAATCAAATGAAACTTAGAAATTCTAGATTTGTATACTTAAAATACAACTCTCCTAGTGAAAAATATTCAATATATAACAATATATACCATTTTATTACTTATTCAATGGAGATAGCACATAAAAGAAATAATGTGTGCTTATACAAATGTCTTTGAGTTGTTAACCCTCGATTCTAACTAGTTGAGGGAAGCTTGTTAGGGTTATTAAGCACATATTATTCTTGTCTTTTATAAAAAGATGTATGCTTAATGACCCTTGAGGCCTTGTTTTTACGTTAAGAAGACATTTAAGAGTTATTAAGCATGCATTCCTGTCTTTTTGTCTTAATTCTCTTATATGTTAAGTAATAAATTGCTTTATAACTATTGGCCTTATTAATATTTAGATGTCAAATTTATTTATGCATCAAACATTATTCCTAATTTTTTATCCTGTTCATCGTTACATGGATAAATTATCAAATATATAATATGAACTTGTTAAATAAATTTTTTAATATATATAAATATATAATCATTGAACATGTCTTAATTTTATTGATGGGACACAAATGAGACTTGATATTTTGAGAAAATCAATTTTCATCCAGAGATGTAAAGAATCACCCGATCCCTTCAATCTCATAACTTTTCATTTGCATTATCTATTCCAACTACGAGCCCTTGTTTTGAAGTTCAGTTACAAACCTTTATTTTTTTTAAATGTCCTGGTATAGTTAGTTGTTTGGTATATATATATATATATATATATATATATATAGAGAGAGAGAGAGAGAGAGAGAGAGGGAAGATCATACAAGAACACACACATTTGCAAGAATGAAGGAACCAAGGAAATCACATGTGATTTTGTACTAAATCACATGTGATTCCCCTTTGGCGAGTGTAGTACACGCTCCCGACAAGGCGAGTGGGTCGTGCGAGTGGGCGAGCTTTAGTAGGAAATCACATGTGATTTCCTTGGTTCCTCCATTCTTGCAAATTTGTTTGAACCTTTCTCTCTCTCTCTCTCTCTATATATATATATATATATATATAACCGCAAGGAGACCTAATATGATTAAAAAAAGTATTCGCTTATGTGTTCAATTTCAAACTAACCCAAAATTTTCATATTTTGATGCCGTTATAAAAAAATATTTAATATATATTAATATTAAGGGAGCATTTACCATTGGTTTGTGGTATCAAAATCTTTGAAAATTGATGTAATATATTTTTTATAGATTATGAACTTGATGAATCTCTTGGAGGTAGAAAAATTAGCAATGGGGTTTTGGGCTTTTCCGACATTTAGATACATCTTTTTAATTGTGTTCCGATCATGTAATTATAATAATGCATTTAATTTGAGTAAACACCAAACATATTGAACTACATCATCATTTCTCCTTGGATCATGTTCAAAAAGATGATATTGTTTTGCAAAAGGTGGATTACAACTTTCAAAAAGAAATAGTAGATTATGAAGATATTAATTTTGAAGATAATTCTGAAAAACGCATAAAGAGAAGATCTCTTGTAAACGTTGTTTAAGTTTGGAAATGCCGAACATTACTTAAAGAAACACTTGGTGTGTGAAATAAATTTTTATGGAATTACAATCCATATAACTTTAAAGAAATTGGAATGAAAATTGATGGAATTTGACCATACGTGTAGTTGATTGGAATTCATTCTTTCAACTAAGCCAAAGTATGATGAATTTCTTAAATTATGGAATTCAAAGGAACTTGGGCAAAAAAACATCACTAGAAAACTTGGTCAAAGGAATTTGTCATTTCAATTCCATCAAATTCTTTTGAGTTCTGCAAACCAAACACTCCCTTAATTTTCAAATTAAAAAAAATGTTTGTTGTGCATGCGTGTTTGATTGATGAAAGTATATACATATGATAGTATTCCAAATCGCTTTATGTACTAGTATCTCTATTGCTTGTATTATTTTGATCATATTGTATCATCAGACGCATGTAATGTAATTCAAGACAAACAAGATAAAACTTTAAAACATGTTATTCCAAAACTTGAAGAAAATCCATCACAAGATGTGTAGGAAATATGATTTACGCCTTCATATCTTAAATGAAGATGTTATAAAAATGTATGTGGAGAGATGTTAAAAGTTAGTAACGTAGAAGAAATAATAGAGATTAACATTATAAAACTAAAAAAATTACGTTTACGTTTCTACACCTTAATAAAATTTTGATTCAAAACATATTAATCGCTCTATAACTTAATGAATTGATGATAAATTACTTCTTTTATATATTAACGGGTGTTCCTTACTTGAGCATAGTTCCACAACTTCAGAACACGTCAAACATACTGTTGTGACTATAAACAGAAACCCATAGTTTTCTATGACATGGATCTCATGAAAACACACGTCTTGAGTTAAACTCATATGAATGTTTTTATGTTTTTTTTTTAGTTCATTTAAAAAAATAATGATCTGTAGATGATATTTTATTACGTTGTACACCGTTTAAACATAGATAATATTCATTCATTGTCAAGCCACCGTTAACAATGATGTTCAAAGTAATTAATTAGATAGTATTAATTTTATTTTAGATGATATAGTTTTTAAAATTTTATATGTTTTTGGTCAACTATGAAATCAAATGGATATCATCATTCATCACCACTCATTTCTTTGGCAATGCTTTTATAATGTTTTTGCTTTCAATCAATCACAATTGACAAATGACAATCATTCAACTTAGAGAGCTTTTTAATCGTTGATATTGAGTTATTTTTTTCTTCACATTATTTAGTATTATTGTTAAAAAATACTTATACTAAAAATCAATTATTTATGTAGGGAATATGGTCTTTTGCATGTAAAAATATAGATACATTCTTAGATCATGAATTAGAAATCACTTTTAAAGTACTTATTTTGTCCTTCGATATGTTTAGGTCAATATGATTTAGTAATAGAATAATCATGAAATTTCATGAGTGAGTTAAGACAAATTTCGTGTATAAGTACACCAAATCAACTGTTTATGATTTGTAAGGCAGATCAACAATTACGAACGATTTGTGGTTAATGTGTAAGTAAACAGGAGTTAAATTTGCTAACAGATAACTTTTAGTGACAAATGCAACTAACTTAGGGGCTTTGAGGAAGCATTGTACCAAAAGGTGACATCTTGATCCAAGGGTCTAGGTAGAAGGATCAAAGGCTCTGATCACCGGCCTTAGTAAACACTTTAATGTTTAGTAGCTAAGGACATTAGGCCTTAGTAAACACTTTAATGTTTAGTAGCTAAGGATTAGAAGCTCTGAGTCCAAATGCTCTGAGCTATAGTTAGACATATTTTTACCAAGTTTAGGAACAATTCAAAAGGGTTTATAACTTTTTGGAATTCATCTAGATCATCTCAAAACATAAAGTTCCTAATGAAACATCTTAAAATTTGTGGAGGCTTCATGGCACTGCAAAACCCTGTGAGAGCTTCCCCACCCACCCGATCGCTGAACGGTCAATAACACCATTGCTAGGGGTGTTGCCCCCTTGACCCCATCTTATGGAAATCTAACGCGATAGACACAACATTAATGAATTTGCACTCAACACCCCTAACCCACATTGTTTCCCACAACTACACCAAAATTGTTTAATGACACTAAAATCACCAACAACAAACGCGGTTTTTATATGATACTTTTTTATAATGTGAGTGCCTTTTTCAACTTTAACGATCAAACTCGAAAGTTTTGTATGGTTTTATGCTTCAAACCCATTGCAAACTTTTTTTTTGAAATTTTGGACTTCAGATATAAATATATATTTTCGATGCCACACGTAAGCCTTCTGTGTAAGGGTGATGAATTGTGCCTCTAACTTACACTAGCTATTTCTTAGTAGTTCTTTTCGTGTCTTCTGACGAAAGTACATTACCTTAATAGGCTTAAGGGAAATGGAAGTCATCTAATGTACGTTGAGTTTCAATGAGACGTTAATTTACACTTGATAAGTAATTTATAGAAAATAAACACCTAAATTACTTGAATGGAGAATGAGGCAATGATATCTACTCTCGGATTAGTCTTTGGGCATGTCCAAAATGCGGTAAAGCTACAAATTATATCGAACTTTCTTAAAAATTTTTAATTGTTGACAAAGTCATTTTATACCAATAGCATGACTAATAAATTACAAATAGCGTACTAAAAGCAAGTGAATCTTGATATCACATCCTCTTCATTCTTAACTTATTTTCATGTCCATGTTTTGCTTGTAATCACGGCCACACTTACACAAGGAATTGTCTTCTTTCATTATTGATTTACATTATATTTTAAAAAATTCACTCCATATTATAAATCTCTTGAACTTCAATATTACAACTTATTATTACACATACACAACTTATAAAGCTCCACATTTGAACTTTAAAAAACTAGTTTATAACTAACTAATAAACATATTCAAATAGATGACAAACGTTGCAACTTACTAATGCAACATAATCAAGGTTCTAAATAGAATATATGATGTAAGGTTCATCATCAAGTCTTAGGAGTCATTATTTTTTCATAAGCATGACTTAAGGTGAAATAGTTGTATATCATATGTATAATATTATATATGTACATGCATATACTATTACTCAACTAGTTGATGAAATTATATAATTTATATACAAAAATTAAAAAGTACTACATTAAAATGGAAAATTATTAACAACGCCTAATGAAAACCGTGCATCGTCTATCACATGCCACAAGCTTAACATAAAATCTTTGATTCATATCACTCAATATGGTTGTCATGTCGAACCTTTAAACACTGATATGATACTCCATAATTTCAGATTTCTTTATTTACAAAAAATTACTTAATTTTTCATTTTCGATTTACATTAAAAGTTTATGTCACGAATACGAAAAAGTATTTAGTTTTTTGTAATGATAAAAGTTATAGGTATAATTTTGTGGCATTGCTACTAAACAATGGGGGTATAAACATAAACATTTTGGCAAAAGGGGAGGAATTTTGTTATGAAAAGGAGGGAGGCCATTTGAAACCTTACTCAATTTGATGAAACAAAAGATATATAAGCAATGGGCGTGATTCTAAAAAGTCCCCTCACTTCCTCTTTTTCCTCACTCGTCACTGCCAATACCCATCTTTTCTTGAATCAAAAGCATCCACAAATTTTCAGAAATTTTCATTTCAATCGTTTATTGGTTTTCATAAGTTTGAATACCACTTTTGACAATCTTTGATTACATATAACAATAATACCTTCCTTTCTATTCTCCTTTGTCATCATTCCAATAGCCCATGCCATCCTTCTTCATTCTCTTTGTATGATAAAAGCTTTCCCTTTATCTATTCTTTTTTCATACCAACCCCTTTAAAGGTTTTGTTTTTGATGTTTATATCCAAAACCCATCTACTCATATTTTGATTGAATTCAAAAACCCATTTCAACTATGCTAAAATCTTCAACACCCATTTCAGTTTTTTTCAAACCAACCCTTTTAAAGATTTTGTTTTTGATGTTTATATCCAAACCCATCTCATATTTTGATTGAATTCAAAAACCCATTTCAACTATGCTAAAATCTTGAACACCCATCAGTTTTTTTCAAGCCAACCCCTTTTAAAGATTTTGTTTTTGATGTTTATATCCAAAACCCATCTCATATTTTGATTGTATTCGAAAACCCATTCGATTATGCAAAAATCTTGAACACCCGTATCAGTTTTGGTGGTAAATTATTGAGATTAGAGATGGTTGGGAGTGGTAAAGTGGAGATGGTTACTAGCAAAGGTTGTTCAAAGGTGTTTTCAGATGTTAGTTGTACATTGGGTACTAATTCTTTTAGAGATCATCTTCAACCTCCACGTCCTTCTTCTGCTTCTCTTCTTCGTTCAACATCGAATTCTCCATTTTCCGGTCTTGTTATTTGTGTTACAGGTTTATCTAAAGGTGATCATCACAATCTTTCTTTAATCTGTCTATATGTTTGAATCTTGAATTTTTTAGTTTGATCACTTTGATGCATTAAATCATATTTGCTTTCACTTTGTTTGTTTTGTGATTGTATTGATGTTAGTCATTTAAAAAAAAAGATCATCTTTTGGTGTGTTCTTGGCCATCTTGACTCATAGTCAAATTTCAATTCACACTAACCATGACCCTGTTTTTACTTTGAAATTTAACGAAATGGGTATTTCGATATCAATAAGTTGATTTCGAAACAAAAATCGAAAGAAATCCCTCTAAATTTTAGTCTTTGCTTGTAATATGTGACTCTTGCTAGCTTCTCGCTAGTCGTTTTTTTAATTTTAGTCTGCCGTTCCAAAAAACAAATACCTCTAAATTTGCTTAATTTGGAATTGCAAAGTTGATTTGTTTTTTTCTTTCTTGTGTCGATAAGAAACGTATTCATTCATTAATTAATTCACATGTGAATCAAGCAAGTCTTGTAGTTGGATCATCTACTTGTTTTACATGTGAATTCTTGCTGGCCAAATCATTGACTTCTTCTTGATGTTGACTTACAGAAGCAAGAAAACAAGTGATGGATGCAACTGAGAGATTGGGTGGTGAATACAGTCCCCATTTGAACCCTCATTGTACACATTTGGTGCTTCAGATATCCTTTTCCATCTCCCATTTGTTGTTTATCTTGTCATTTTCAATCGATTTTGCGCATGCGTTTGTATTAAAATACGACACGTTTGTTTTAAGATTTACTCGAACGAATAATAAATGCCGAATCTTGGCCGGCCATTGGTCAAATATCTATAAGAAAACATTCGGTAAAAACAAAACAAAACGATCTTGTGGACCTAAATTAATACCATCAATTTGCATCTTTTATGCCATTGTTGAAACTTAACGCATATCTACAGCTCCAATGAACGTAACTCTTCGTATGCATTGAAGCACGGAACCCGTCTCTTTATCGTTACACTTGGATGGTTTGTCGATAGTGTAAGAAGAAACGGTAAAATCTTTCCATTTCTAATGTTTCGTTGGCTCCTATTCGAATCTGCTAAAATATGTGGAACCGTGTTAAATTACTTTTTGAAAAAATAACCAAGATAGACACTGTTTTCGAGTATCGAGTCCCTAGAACGGAAGACTTTTGCTTTGGTACCAATACCATATAAGAATATGTAAAACCCCTTTAGATTACTCTTTAAAAGATCTCTTGAGAAGAGAAAGGAGGAAAAGGGTTCAAGTATAGCTAATGCTGGCCAACAAAATATTTTTTTAGCAATACGTTTTAATATACATATATTTCATCACGAGTAGTCAAGCATGTGTCGCAAAGTTTACCAACTTCAATCGTTCTTTTCTCTTTGCAGTGAGATTGAACGAATCACTATACGCTGTCAAGAGTTTTGGAGAAAACCATATGGCAAACAATGATCTAAATAGGATCAGTTTCCGAAATTCTTGCCTTTCCGTTGCTATGCTTGAAAATGCCAAGCAATCTAACTTCATCCAGAAGTCAAGACCACATTCCGAAGACCAAAAAAGACGAGGTTCTAATTTTTCAGGTCAAACAATTTACATTGATCCCGACATTTCTGCTGATTTGCGGAACAAGGTACGGTCTATGATCGATAAGAGACTCGTTCAGCAGTTATCATTCAGCTTGCACATGATGTCATTGTATATAATTCATCATATCATAGAGCATTTACATTTTGGTAATGGCTTAGGTTGTCGAGGCTGCTCTCGAAGAAGGTGCTTTGCTAGCGGATCGATGGTTGGTCGGTCACGATGCAACTTATGTCGTGTGTGAAGGTTCTTCGGTTCCAAAATACCTTGGCCACACCGACAATCTCGTTACAGTAAGTTTTATTGTATTCTTATTGATGATTGTTGTTGAAATTTTATATTACAGTTATTTAGTGTCTGTTCTACTAATCGTGAATGGTATGTCTCAGCCCCTATGGATTCTGAAGGAGATACGATCACGGAGGCTCATCCACTTGTCTGCTGACTTGGCACGCCATGTAGGACTGATGCTCGGGAATGTTCCAGGTGGCATCAAGCTAAAGGTATGTTCTAAGTAAGACTTTCATATTAAGATCTACGGGCCACCCGAGAGCATAGTAGACTAGTAGATGAAATTATCTAAATGACCCTACTGGGACAACATATCGAATAATTCAAACTTAGATACTTTTCGGTCTGGACGTGTTGTAGGATAACGATAGGGTCGGCGATTGTCGGGATGAACCAAAACTGAGCCTCAAGGAGAAGCAAAGCATCACGATCCTTGCAAAGAATGGGGTTAGGAATCGCCGTGTGCAGGTAAAGGCCTCAACGATATCTTTAACTTTTCGCTTTGCTATTATCGTGTTCATTGAAATCGAGCAATGAGCGAAACTAGAATTTTGGATTATGACAATAGGCGTATCAAACATCTATAAAACCACCGACTCGAAACGTCCTTCTTGATTCGATCAATTGGAATATGTCCGAGCCATCGACAACCGCATCTGTCTGTATGGACTCATTCAGTTTCGATGATTCTAAGACGTTTGAATTTGTCGATGGAAGTACGAAGGAACCGATGCTTGTTTCGTGAATTTCTTGCGCCCGCTCTCCGAAAGGTCACTTTTAACAATCGTATTTTCTCACTTTACTCGTCTTACAAGCCCGTCTCACACGAGTCTTTCGATCTCCTTTTTGTGTAGGGAAAAGAGTGAGCTAGTTTCCGGAAACCACTTCATCACGATACTATTTCCGGTGGACCGGTTTCTCGAGATGGGACCCTGTTCGAGGACATTCTTCAGCAATACAGGGTTCACATGTTCACGGTTGTTAGATCACATCTACGCATTTTATCAGGTAACTAAAACAATCTCGACCGTTTCCCCAACACTTATAACCTAACATCATTTATTGCTTATAGGAGAACCTATCGACATCTGAGATAGAGTTAGCGATCCACACCGATTCAAGGCATGCTGACCGGCTACGGTCACTCTACTCAAGCAACGAAGCTGCAAAGTGCGGTTTTCTGGAACTCAAACGCATCGACTTCTTAGGGAGTCGCAAAAGCTTTGAAATGCTCAAACGTGTACCCGGAGACAACAATAACAATGTCTACAAGTTGTTGACACGACCATAGTCAAACTAACCCGTTGACAACAAGTCTAGACCACAAACAACACAAATGTAACGGAGTTTTTCTTGGTTCCTATTTGGTGAATTTTTTTCCACAGATAATGTAATAAAGTTTCAAAATTTACTAATTAATATAACAAAGTTCAACTTTTTTTCCTAAATAAACCAACCGCTTCAAACAAACTAACGAAGTTAGCAATCTTACGACTATAAATAAGGCAATCCCCACAAATCGAGAGCAAACATGCCATCCTTACACGAAACTTGCATAATGCTCGAGATTGGGAAATTTTACCTCCTAAAACGGGGCTACCGGTTAGGTTCATCAAAATTGCAAGAGCAACAGCTGCACTTCTATAATAAGCCATTGCCCACAATATTTGCTAACAAATTTTATATAACTTCCCCAAATTTAGATTTACATTTGACTTACCATATCGAATATGTAGACTTTCTAGCCGATTTTGAGCATTTGTCGTCGTTGGAGCTCGTAGAGCATGAGTAGAGCAGCAGAGTCGAACGAACTCTTCTTATCTGCCCGTGGGTCTCCCTTGAGTTCGATATCTCCATAACCAGGAATCGTCAAACTTATACGAGACTCGAAGCTATTAAATGCTGTTCTCTTCTCGACCCCTTCACCAAATTCAATCAGAGATCTGCATGATCATGCTTCACTTTTAAAGCCACAACAATAAGAAAAAAAGGTTTCTGCAAATAACTTAAAGCAAGCGTTTACCAACCTTGATTTCTGCTCCGATGGGGTAAACGTCGGGATCGGCCACTGCACTTTTTTGCACAGCTCGTAAAGGGCCGTTCTTGGTCCTCCCTTGTTCATATTTATCGATTTCAGGACTGCCATTGAAATAAGGTTGTCAATAGTCACCCAATTATAGCCATTTTATCAGCACAAAATATATAGAGGTGATCACGGAAACAACCGCTCTACCACCGAGACACTATTTATGGGTGGGGTGTAGAGGTGCACATCTTGGGTTAAAAAACCGAACCGGTTTTTTTCAAACCGGCTTTTTTTTAATCAGCTTTTTAAAAATCGGACCGGTTTTAAACCGGTTTTTACATCTGAACTCCATATTATTTCAAGCCGGTTCGGTTTCTTAAAAATCGGTTGTTTTAAAATCAGTTTTAAAAACCGGTCGGGTAGATTTGGGAGTTTGACTTTTTTTTTACTTTTTTTCACATAACTTGGGCCTGATTTTGGCTTTCATAATAAATACATTATATAAGTTAAATTTATACATATAAATATGTAATTTATAAATACATATAATTACATAAATATCAAAATTATACAATATAATTATATAATTTATAAATACATATAAATACTTAAACTTATACATAGATACTATATTTTCAAATATATCAAATTTCAGTTTAATTTTCGGTTAAAAAACCGTTTTTTTACCCGAAAAAACCGGTCTGGCCAAAACTAAAAAATCAATCAAAAAACCAGTTTTAATATAAACCGGACCGGTTTAAAATAACCGGTTTTGTCACAATCGGTTCGGTCTTTTTTCTGGTTTTTCGGTTAATCGTTTTTTTTGTGCACCTCTAGTGGGGTGTATTGGGTTAGTTCGGTTTCGTTTGGTTATGTGGTTATTGTTTGTTGTTTTGTCCTAAAAACTGAATAAACATTAATTACGATTACCTGGGATTTCAATCTTCGATTTTTCCTCCATTTCACATTCATTGGCAACGGAGGTATCCACAGGTGGCAGAGGATCCAAGAGCGTTATCTTCGTACTCCTGACGACATCCTCCTTCGACGGGGTCATGTCGCTTTTTTCATCGTTTTTATCATCGACTTCCCCATCTCCATTTTCTTGACCTTGGTTCTTCTTCAAAACTCCTCTTTTCTATCATCAATCAAAAAGACACGAAACATGTCGAAAAAGACGAACATTAATCGTATAAATTAACGAGCAACGCAACATAAATTAACAGAAAGAAAACCGAAACCTCGAGTTCTTTCAACATTTGAAGAGCGGCTTGACCCCTTGCAATTTTCCGTGTTGCACCGCTACCTTCACTGTTCAATAACGCGTCTTTGAGCTGCAACCGTAGCTCGGCTATTACACCATCTCCCTTGCTTCTACACGCGTCTTTCACGAAATAACCCATCGAGTCGCAAAATTCCATCAATTCACGTAAAGGCGGAAGCTCGAGCTTATCGGGTGTTACTATCGGAGACAGCAACGGCTCGAAGATTCTCCAAACTTCACCGATATTGAGCTTGGTATCGAGCAATATGGCACCGCAATACTCTCAACCAAGTCGCCCAACGCCTAATAACATGAAAGATTATATGGTCAATAAAATAAACAAATCAAAATGCTTCGAAAACGAACACATTCAACGCCCAAAAACATCAAACGCACCTTCGGGCTTTTCTTGGTTTGGAGCGAGTTTGTATCGGTGGAAGACGTAGCTACAAACTTCTCGTACTCCGCGATCTGACTTTGGAGATAACCGGACCGATACTGGAGATGGGGATGAAGATTCCGTCTCACAGCAGCGTAAGCAAAATTTTCGTTATTAACCGAGGCCGACCGTAAGTCCGTTAACTCCCCCGGATCGATATCCTTGTGCTTCTCGTAAAGATACCAAGTAATAAGTAGGTCCAACACCGAATCACCAAGAAATTCCAACCTCTGCACACAAAAAAATATATAAATTCATTTATTCCATTCCTCAGCAAAGCAAAAAAATCGAAATTTTATCGAGCGAGAAAAAAGACCTGATAACAGTATCCCGCTCCTTGCTCTTGATCAGATGCATGTGTGATGGCTTCCAACAACAAACCCTTGACCTGAAACTCATACCCGAGCTTCGACTCCAAGCTCTCGATGACGTTTAGTTTCGGCGTCAATGTGTGGAGCGAAGCGATTCGAACGGCTTCATCGATGCGCGATTCGTCGAGCTCACAAGTAACGCCGAGCCATTTCATACACCTAATCGCCCGCTCAACCATCACCGACGTAATAAGCACCGATCAGCGCCTCGACACAGTCCGACACCGTTTTCGACCCCATCCATCTGTGGCCCAAATCGCAGCACTTCCCGATCAGATTCTGCGCGTCTTTCGAGTGGTATTTGCTGTCGATCGGGACTTCCGGCGTATCAACACCTGTTTACAAGGGTGGAGCTGTAACGGAAGCTGACCTGGGCAGTCCACCGAGTAGGATCGAATGCACTATCTCGTATGTAACCCTGTAACGTTCCACGAAATTTCTTTCAAAGTTTTCATCTGAGGGTCAATGTCGTATATAGGGGTGAGCACGGTATGGTTCGGTCGAAACCGAGCCGTTCGGTTTTTGGACGTCCAACGTTCGGTTTTCGGTTATTTTTTGGTTCGCTTCAGTTTTAAAACCGAATGGTAGAAATGTTTTGGTTTTTTTTTTTTTTTTTTTGGTTTTTTTTTCGGGGTTTCTCCCGGTTTTCGGTCTATATTTCTTCCATTTTTCAACTTGTCAACTTCTTTTAATTTGTTCAAAATTATGTTTAGATTCTTAAAAATCAATTTATTGAATATAAATTCCTAATTTGAAATAGGTAGCTTTCTTTTAAATTAGATTAGACACAAAAGTTTTGAGGTTAAATTTAAAAAGTTTATGAAGATGATGGGGGGTATTTATTAATTATTGTGTATATATATATAATTAAAAAAGTAGTATATAAATCGTTTTGGTTCGTATCTGTTTGGTTTTTTCAGTCGGTATGGGAACCAAAACCGTAACCGAACCATTGCATTTTCGGTTTGGTGTTTATATATATGCATATAAGACGACATTTACAGCATACCTGTAATCGACGATCGATTCCCAGCTCGTACAACGTCGAGTTACACACTTGCCACGATCGCTTTGACGAAAGCTGCCCTTCGTGTTTCGTCGGGTTTTTAAGATAGAGATCACAACTCACCGCATATTTCAGCACCGAGTCACCAAGCAACTCCAATCGTTCCATGGAGAAACTCTCGTTGCATCTCAAGTCGTAATGGCTTCCAAGACCTAAACGAGACAAGAAATCACGACATTAACGGGACAACAACGGTATTATGTTAGTTAACCACTAAAAAGAACGTTAATAAAAACTAAAGCACAAACCAACGAGCTCGAGATACGCAAGTCAGCAGAACGGCGGTAATCTCTTGACGAAGCTGGCTGGCCAGCATTAACGACTCGAGCCGGTGCATTAACGACGGTAGCAAATAGAACGACTTCACAGCATCGAACCTTACGTCGATGATAACTAGAAGTTCTGGTGGTATACGAACATGAAATCTCATCCTGTCGGTATTCACCTTACAACTCTCGGCCTTGATTTTCTTACCATGTAAAATGCCTTCAAGATCAAGAAACAAAACCGTTAACCAAAGGAATTCAATCTATATATAAATAAAAGAGAAACTGGGCTGCCACGTGTAATTGTCAGGTGAGTTGGTTTCAGGATTTTCCCGCCTAAACATGTATCTGGACGTATTTTACGCTTTTGGTTCATTTAGGCTTATCTGATTGACATGTGTCCTCCTATTTATCTCCTACTTTTTAGTTATTTATTTTACTTTTAATCTCCTATTTTTACTTAATACCCATATAATTAGTTATTTATTTAATTTTAATCCCTTAACTTTTCAATTTTTTATTTTACACCCTTATCATATAACATAAATAATCTTATATTATGAACTAAAATGCATTAACATTACGTTTTTTTTTTAACAATTTATATCACTATAATCGCCGAATCAATATCTTCAAAATGAATCCAACACTGAGTATTTTTTATTTAATATTATTATTAAATATTAAGAATATATAAGAAGTAAAATATTTCACATTTTTTTACATTTTCATTTTTCACCTTATCACATTAAAAATACAGAATAATGGCTTAACTAAAAGACGTTTATTTTTTTTTAATAAATTATACCACTATAATTTCAGATTTGAGAAACTTTGTGTTGCATTGCGCACATGTATAGTCTAGTTTGTTATAAACAAAAACATCACAGAAGCTTCAACGAACCTTCACCGTTGAAGTCGACAAGAAGGTTATGCGCCTTATGGCTTTGTTTCAGCAGCAACAAGCGTTGTCGTGGGTACGCTAGAGCAATCCCGTATTTCTTCTCGTAATAGTCGGCAAACGATGAAAATTTTGGAGGGTTCGAGCCGGTATCTCCATCGAAAGGACTTTCGGCAGTCGCATCTTCAAGAAGCTCGAGAACGGAATAGATCTTCCCGGAATGAATGGCCAAAACCACGACATCTTTGACCTTGTCTTTATGAATGGATTTGTTTGCAAAGTGAAGGATATCTATGCTATCAGAATCGATCATGACTGAATCTATGTTTTCCGGCTTTGTAACTCCCCCATCACGAGCCTGCTTCTTGGCCCGGAACTGGGGATTTGTGTTCACAAAGTCAACCACAGATGCACAAGAGTCAACCTCCTTCCAGTTGATGGTCAACGGTTCTAGCAACTCCAGTGGCAAGAGCAAGTAAATGTACGATGGGTTCCAGAGGTTTTCGTCGGTTTGAAGTAAGAATTCTCTTGCAAATTCTGATTGTTTGGAGCCCACATACAATTTCCCAAATATCCCGTTGAAGAATAACGCTTGGAAGCACTTCGCTTTCGCTATCTAACAAAAGAAACCAACAATATTTGCATGAGAAGTAAGAAAAATCGTTAACAGTTGGAGCAACATAGATACAAATACATGCCATATGGGATAAGGGGCAATTTGGTCTTTCCTTCACAAACTAAAAATCCTAGAAAAAAGGAGGCAAAGTGATGTAGAGAAATCTTTTCCTTGTAGTTTTGCACTAATACGGGCAGGCGCACCACGTAAAAGTAAAAATCACAATAAGGGGCTGTTTGTTTAAAAAAAAAATACCACTTAAGTCTGAAAATTAAGAGGTTTGCAGACTTAAGACTGTTTTATTTTTAAGAGAAGGTCTGAAAACCTCTTACCGCCATCCTCTGAAGTTTTTAAGAGGTAGACCATCCACCACTTATTTTTTGGATGTGAAATTAGATTTCAAACTTCAGACCTCTTAAAAAACAAACGACAGCTTAATGATTTAGTCCCTGAAATTGACACCGTTAATTATTTTCTGTTATCTCTGGTATAAAATGTTCAATTTTTATGGGTTTAATTTATCAGAGTAGGGTTTGTTTTGGGTGATAGATTGAAGAAGTGATAAAAAAGACAAAAATATCCTTTTCTTTAACACATAAGATGCACATGCGACTAATATTAACAATTAAAGGATCAAATCGTTAGAAAATGACTGTGTTGAACTACCAATGCAAAAAAACGCAATAGACCCGCAGACTAAGGAACAGTCCAGGGGAAAGTTCGTAATTTACTCCTACAGCTTTTATGCAAATGGAAGTAGTAACAATTCAAAGTCAGTACTAAACACAAGACACTAGACAAAGATTTACTCAAACCTGTTGTGAATCGAGATGCAATTCCACAGACGAAGAAACCTTGCATTTTATAGACTTTGAGACCAAGTACAACTCCATCTCGAGATTACCCACGTCATCATCAAGCTTCGATCCGGTCAAAAGAACGAAACTTGCATACTTCACATGGACGATGCTACACAAGAAACTGATTTTATAAGCATAAAAATCAGCACCCTCATCATGTTTTTCGCCCCAAGTACCCGACAAAGCACGAATGGATGCGGTCCCATGTAACTCCTTCCTCTTTGTAGTCCCTATAATAACAAACCAACACGAAAGCATTCAAATACATTATGGCTATGTTTGGTAAAAACTAGCTGGTAGCTGATAAGCTAGCTTATGAACAAATTATGTTTGGCAAAAACTAGCTTATGGTTATGTAAAATGACCAAAAAGAGTATATTGAGATATAATAATTAATATTAATAAGGGTATAATTGGAAAAAAGCTGAAAAAAACTCCAAAAAGCTACCTCCAAGTAGCTTATCAAAAAGCGAGCTTTATAAGCTACTTTTTGTCCATCCAAACATGTATACAAAAAATAAGCTGGCTTATAAGCTACTTTGGGTTTACCAAACAAGGGTTTGGTTCAAATGTGAACTCAATTTTGGTTGTGAACGTGAGGACCACTAAAACTGCGTCATGTGGCAATATTCACTCTGAATATCATGCATTATTCAGAATGAATAAAGCTTAGGTGCCTTTATTCACTCTGAATAATGAATGAAATTCAGAGTGAATATTGTCACGTGGCGCGATTTTAGTGGTCCTCACGTTCACAATGAAAAATGAGTTTTCATTTGAACTTTCCTCTACCAAACAATGCCTATATGTAACAAAAATTGGTTAAGTGTGTGAAAGGGAGAAAAACAAATAAATCAGATATTGAAAAGCCGGATAATAGTAAAAAGTAGCAATAAAAATAGAAAGAGAGAGACAAATCTGCTAAAGTTTAGAATTTAGATACGAGTAAACAACGACAATATGATTTCCAAGTTCTAGAATGTTCCATATCTGCTTGGATTAAGATTACCTGCACCAGAGGATGGTTCTTTCTTACTTCTAGAAGATTCTTTCCCTGAAGGATCTTCATTTTGAAGGACTAGATGATCGGTGAGCGCTCCCATTTGGTGCAACCTTTTGCAGGCTTCCAAGCACACAAGCTGCTTTGAAAGATTTGAGTCTTACACTTAGGACCGGTGATTGTTTGCAAAGCAGCGTTCGGCGGGAATGTCAATTTGCACTCGTATGAATCTTCCACCAATAAGAATTGGAAACTTGGTTTCGGCGAGTAATACCTATGGACCGAATAGGTATGTATGTTTCAGAATTTGAACAGCAAAGTTGCAAAATACTCCCTTTTTCCCAAAATAAACGTCCGCATTAAATAAAAAAGGCACACGTTTTTGGAAATTTAGTAATTATTATTACACTTTTTTAAACGACTAAATGACAATTTACCCTTAAGGGTAGAATTTAAAAGAGAATCATACTTGTCGCCTGGGAGTTTTGCACAATATCGATGAATGAGGCTGACACTAGAATCAGCCGTGACTGAAGCTCCGGTTGCCTCGACACAATACGTTTCCGTTTCTTTGAAGTTATGAGGCTTTATGATGCATGTGTTTGGGTCTCGCGTTTTAGCAGTGTCCATCATGGAATACTCGCTCCGAATGATGTCACAAACATGTTCTCTTTGCTTTTCATTTCCCCTGTTGAAGAATACATCATATAAGTGTATATATATATAATATATATTATAGGGTCACGTTCAAATGTGAACTCATTTTAATGTGACTCATTTTAATTGTGAACGTGGGACCATTAAAATCGTGCCACGTGGCAATATTCACTCTGAATATCATGCATTATTCAGAGTGAATAAAGCTTAGGCGCATTTATTCACTCTAAATAATACATGATATTCAGAGTGAATATTGCCATGTGGCGCGATTTTAATGGTCCTCACGTTCACAATGAAAAACAAGTTTTCATTTGAACTCACCTCTATATATATAAGCAACTCACTTTTCTAAAAAAGTTTCCTATTTCTTTATGAGAAGAACACATTTGACTACCTCTCGAGCATTATGATAAACTGGGAGCCACCTTGACGAGCCCGTCCTCGTGACTGCACATTGCTACGAACCGTTTTCGGGATATCGAAACGGATCACTGTTCGAACAGTTGGGCACGTGAATCCCCTCCTCAACAACATCCGTAGCAAATAGTAGATTCACCTAAATAAGGAATCACATTCATTTACTCGTGATCGTTTCAGACTCTTAGCAAAGGTAAAAAGAACAACGACATCAAGAGAATAAAAATGTAATGCAACAATCGGACCTTTTAAGGTAGAACGGATTGAAGACTTAAATATTTACTAAAATGCCATCAAGGACTTGGATTTTAAACAAAAATCTAGATGGAGTTGAATTGGGATTTCAAAGAGGATAAATATATACCTTTCCAGACCGAAAAGATTCAAGAGTCTCCTTTTGCAGTTTTGCCGACATTGCATCGACCGAAGTCGTATTACCAGTCAAATACGAAACTTTTAAATGAGACAAATCCGCAACTCTCTTCACAATTATGTCAATAACTTTAGCTGTTATAATTCTCTCTACAAAAATTAGGCACAATACTTTTGTAGCTTCCCTGAAAGTGGAAACACCACAATATTTGTTACAAGGGTTTAAATCTCAATTTTCAAAGAAAAGATAGGCTTAGGTGTTGTTTGTTTTTTAAGAGGTCTGAAGTCTGAAATCTAAATTCCCCGTCTAAAAAATAAGAGGTGGATGGTGCACCTCTTAAAATTTCAGAGGATGGTAGCAGGTTTTCAAGCTTTTTCTTAAAAATAAAACAAATGGTCTTAAGTCTGCAAACCTCTTAATTTTCAGACTTAAGAGGTTTTAAGAGTAAGTTTTAAAAAACAAACGGCCTCTTAATATTATGTTTTGAGCAAAATATTAATTTTTATGAAGGCAGAGAGACTCGTTTACCCAAATGAGCGGAAAGTTTGAAAGAGTCGATATAGCTTCGGTGATATATGGCCAGCTGCTACCATCTTTTCATAATCACATCCAGCATCTAATATATTTTCATGGCCTAAGAAAATAACAAGAAATTTAAATTAAATGAAGCCAGAAACTACTCATAGCACAAAATTCATTATATTATTTACTACGAAGGATGCTAGTCAAAGAATAAACAAAGACGCAAAGGAAAAAGATTTAAAAAAAATAGAAGGTACTAGATAACATACCATTTGGCAAAGATTTCTCAATAATAGATAATGTTTCCTCTAGAAAAAACTTTGTTCCGTTATGCTGAAAGAAACCGCATTCTTCCATGGCTTTTCGGGCTTTCGCTATACAAACTTTAACAGCCTATAATACAATAAATCATAAAAACATATACCTCATATGCATAAATAGATCCATAGAATTTACTCCTTAAATTGCATTATAATAAACATACCTCATAAGCACACAAAAGGCCAAGTTCATCAATGCAATAAATAATCTTAGCGTAATCATTAAATAGCCTCTTTCTTAGAGCCTCGTACTTTTCTTCGGCATCTTTGCAACTGCTTTGCAGTGACACCCGCACCTTGACCAGTTCCGCTTCAAACTGTGGAAGAAGACATCGCGATTTTCATGGCACATTTTGTTTATTTAATTGTAAAAGAACGTTGAGATTTTTAACAATATTCACCTTCGTTTTCACGGATTCCAGTTCAGCTTTCAGTTCCGAATGGGAAACGTTGGATGGTTGGTAAAAATGGTAGATATTTGAGGCAGACGGGATGACATTCTCCAGCTCCGTTCTGTCCCGTAATGTGTACACCTTGCAAATTCACAACAAAAACTTTCACTCATCATTGTTACCAATTAAATTTTATATTCAAGACTAACTTTCAAATAAAGGGTTAAATTGTAAAATGACATTTTACTACCAGAGAATCCAAGACACCTTCAAGTTCTGCTAACTGTGACTCACAATCTTTCACCGAAGAGACACCTAATGCAGAAAAATTATATAACAAAGATGCAAAGTTATATGTTCATTTGCATAGCCTTTGGAAAATGCATGCAAAATTATAAGACAAAGATTTAAAGAATAATACTTCAAGAAACTTCAACTTTCAAGAATTTAGGCATTGTTTGGTAAACACAAGGTAGCTTATAAGCTAGCTTATTTTTTGTGTACATGTTTGGATGGACAAAAAAGTAGCTTATAAGATAGCTTTTTGATAAGCTACTTGGAGGTAGCTTTTGGAGCTTTTTGGAGCTTTTTCCAATTATACCCTTATTAATATTAATTATTATATCCAATATACCCTTTTTAGTCATTTTACATACCCATAAGCTAGTTTTTACCAAACATAATTTGTTCATAAGCTAGCTTATCAGCTAGTTTGCCAAACATAGCCTTAACCGTTTTACTATCTGAAATATCTTGTGATTCTTTAATTATGATTCACGAACGAGACTTGCTTAAAAAGGGGTTGGTCGTAAAAACAAGATCTACCATCCACTTATGCCCCAACCACTCACGTTCTCAGCCTGCATCACTAAATATGATCCGTGTATTTCAAATCGTATTGAGCGAAGCAGCGTGAGGATGCAAGTATCGAGCCAATCATGGATGGTAAAGCATGCTTAAATTACGCCTAATCAAGTTCAAAGTCTTTTAATATAAAAACACAGATAAAACTAAAATAACCCAAACCTTTTTTAATTACTGGGGACGCAGTCATGCCGAAAACCTTTGGCTTGTTAACGGCTTTGAGATAAAATTCCTTCACAAAAAAAGATAAAACTTAAGCAACACATTTATCAATTACAATCATATATATGCAACAGAATGATAGCATAGTCGAGTTCATTTGTGAACCAGTAAAAGAGTTATAAACTTGTAAACCTAATCATAGCCGTTGATCAAAATAATCATGGGACGATATGGATTCATAGGAAATATGATATATGGAAAGTCAATTATTATGGAAATATGAAATATGGAAACGTTTCATAGAATTTTATAGG